>JANBPO010001088.1:0-36189 GCA_024336825.1 Amorphophallus titanum
GTTTTCTTATTAGTTTGGGGATTTTCTTATCTCTTCCTTAAATCCGCTCAAAGGTAGGTGTCTCTCAGGCTAAACCTCAATTAAAGCATGCTATCTTGTGTATCTTTCAGTGCTCTTTCCATTGATACCTGTTTTCCTAAATTTCGTTAAGAATTGAGCAAGTTATGGTCATTTTATTGAAGGGATATTCCTTTTTTTCTTCAGGGTCATGTCGACCATCGTCTCTGTGATCAAAACTGGGAAGTCATCCTTTGGACAAGCTTTGTTGAGGTCCCAGAAGTTGACACAGATGCGGACTTGACCATTTTTCTTTTTGACTGGAACAATGTTAGCGAGCCAGACCAGGTAGATGCATGGCACGATGAAGTCGACCCCTGCCATTTTATCAACTTTGGTCATGACCTGGAGCTCCAACTCATGATGCATGCACCGCTGGGGTTGTTTAACTAACGTGGCTGAGGGAGATACAACCAGATCATGCTCCGCTACGGAGGGATCTAACCCTGGCATCTCCTGGTATGTCCAGGCGAAGCAGTCTTTGTATTCGAGGAGGAATTATTTATAGTCCCGCCTTTCTGCTTCAGTGAGAAGAGCGCTGAGGAATGTGGGCTGAGGGGCCTCATCATTGCCCAGATTGATCTCGATGAGCTCGTCGACGGTTGCCTGGCCACCATCCTCTAGCTTGGGAGGTGCAGGCTGGAAGTCGACGAAGTCTTCGTCATCAGTGGCGGCTTCGTACACCCGTGGGCCCTCAGAGCCGGTGGTTGAAGCTATTGGGACTAGAAGGTCGTCGCTGCCGGGTTCAGACAAGGGTTGTCCCGGGCTGTCTGTGTTGGACTGGCAGCTATCGACCGAAATTCTAGAGGCTTGGTCGGAGTTGTCTGCCAATGCCGACGATGCCTCGCAGTCTTCGTTCTGGAGGCCTTCCTTAGGGGGAAGGCGAGGTGAGGTAGGCTCTGGAACTGGTTGGGAGGCCGCCGAGGTCTCCCTATTCCCCACGTCCTCGTGGGCGGACAGGGAAGCCTTACCAAGTGCTGGAACTGGAGTGCTGGTCCTGGGGGGAAGTGGAATGAAGATCTCCTCTCCCTCATCTCCCGAGCTGTCGAACTTGGCATTGGCGACAATCGGGTTGAGGGTCGGTTGCACTGGTCCTATGGCATGAACCGCGTGATAGACACAAAAGTCTGGGTCCTGGTCATAGCTGAGACCTCAGGTGTCTTTCTGAGAGAACGGGGCTTACCCCCGGACCTGCGATGGTGTCCACATATTCTGGAAGTACCTTCGCTGTGTAGAGCCTTGCCACTAGGGAATGTGCTACATGAGGCACATTTCCTAAATGCGAGGTGACAGGTCGCCCAGAATCTGGACGGCTTCAGGGACGTTGTCGGCTCACCTGGACCAACCGAAATCGTCTTCTTGTGGGGCTGGAGGGGACATGTCTCCTTTGTGGAAGATAATGGACTTGTCCCTTTTAGCCCTTTTCTTGGACCAGTGTTGCAGCTTGTAAGTGACGATGAACGTCGTGAGTTGCTCGACCTTGTGCTCATCTGAGGCATACACGAGCTGGATGTAGTTCGGTGGCAAGCATATGCTCTTGTCGATCACTCGGCTAATGAGGTTAGCCTCGAAATCGACTTTATGCCTCTCAGGGCGCTCTGTGGTTGACTTGGTGCTAAGACGCAGTCAGTGGAGCTTTGCCTTTTCCTCGTCGACGGAGAAGAGGTCTTCCTCTTCTTATTCTGAGAGCCAGCCATTGCTCTTGCTCTTAATCACAGGGAAAGGGCTGATCCCCTTGAAGTAGAGAGCAGCATCGGCCAAGTTGCATTCTGCTGGGGTGAATCGGGATAGGTCTGCAAAGGCAGCATGTTGTTCCCCATCATTGACATATTTGATGCCCTGATGGAGGGTTGAGGGGATGACCCAATTTTTGTGGAGCTAGGGCCTGCCCAACAACACTTTGTAGGATGTGCTAGAGTCGATGATGTAGAAGGTTGCCTTGGAGGCGAAATAACCGAGTACCAAATCAACATCCCCCCGGTCGAGGACCGCCTCAGTATTCTGGTTGAAACTGGATATCTTGACTGCCTGGACCTTCTGGAGGTAAGGAGTCAAGTATAAAGTCTGGAAGGTTTTGAGGGGCATGATGTTGACAGCTGCACCGGCATCCACCAGAATCCGGTTTACTTCATGCCCATTGATTTTGCCCTTCATGTAGAGGGGTCGATTATGGCAGTTGCCGGGGACTTCAACAGCATACTCCACCCGTCGGAAAAGAAGGGGGGGAAGCGGGCCTTCTCCCTCTCTATGGCCGACTTCCAAGGATGTGTTTCAGCTGCCGGCCTCGAGGATGCCGGTTTTCATGGCGGGCGCTTCACGTGGTACAATGGCCAGCTGGCTAATGGCATTTGGGCTCGGCTAGATCGGGTCCTATTTAATGGTCACTGGACCATCCTTGGCCCTTCTCTCTCTGTCCAGCACCTCTCCCGGGCTTGCAGCGACCACAAGCCTCTTCTCCTCTCCGCGGCTGGCCGTCGCGAGCGGAGACCCGGCCGGTTCAGATTTCACCATATGTGGACGGCCCATGAGAAGTTCATCCAAGCATCCAAAGCTGCCTGGGCGGCTGGCCCCACGGCCTCTCTCCCTCTGGTGACCCTTGCCCTCAAGCTCAAGCACATGAAGGGGTTCTACAAGGAATGGAACTTCAATGTCTTCAGGAATGTCTTTGACAATGTCAAGAAGGCTGAAGCCTCCTTCCTCTCGGCACAAGAGGCCTTTGACAACCTCCAGTCCGCTGTCCACCGGGATGCTCTCATGGCTGCCAATGACGTGTTGGACAAGGCTCTCACCTTTGAAGAGATGCTATGGAGAGAAAAATCTAGAATCAAATGGCTAAAGGAAGGAGACAAGAACACCAGATTCTTCCATGCTTATGCTCTTTCCCACCGGAGGCGTTCGATTCTCTCCTCGCTACATGGCGAGGATGGCTATGTGGCGGACCAAGACTCCTCTATGGGTGATTTGATGGTGTCCCATCTCTCCTCGGCATTTGAGCCCGGGTCGATTTCCCATCGCGAGGTGGTGAAACGTTGCCCGGAGTGCAGGGTCGATTCAGCGATCGACTCGGGCGATCCAAGAGGATTTGGACTCATTCCTACATGCATCGGTAAATAGCCCGACTTCTACATGCTTTTCTATATGCTACTATATGCTTTTTAAATGCTGACCAAATGCATGAATGACCCTTACAGGTGCGGTGGACATCGTATCAGGATGAGGACCACACGGGACAACCGTGGGTGGAGGCTTCCCTAGCCTACCGGGGACAGGACATCTGGCTGCATTGCATCAATGTAATCGAGCCCCTGCACTACTGGCTGATTATGAGGACGAGGGGAGTGCACCAGCCAGCGGTGAGGTTCCCGCATCGACACGACGAACGCCCGGGAAAATCTGCCAAGGGCATTGGCAGTGATATTAACTTGAGCGGCCGAGCCAGGAAGTACGTTCATGACTTCTCCATGCCACCGTGCAGCAGCGGGATGAGTACCGAGTGGCTCTTGAGCTTCTGGTGAGTTTTCCTAGACTTAAAATCTGAAAATGCTTGATGCAGACTAATCGACCTTCTAAAATGTAGTGGGCCGAGGGTGCCCAGAGGACTGGACCAGATGCGCCATCCTCCTCTTCACAGCCAGCTGGAGACGGGCTGAGCGGGATGCGGAGTTTACCCGGGCCGTGGCCCGAGCCGAGGAGGCCGAGGCTGCCCTCGCAGAGCGGGTAAAAAACTCAAATCTAAAAAAGTGCTTCATGATTATGCATGCTTTTAAACTGACCAATATGCAAATGCAATGTGCAGGCAAAGGACCTAGCTGCAGCTTTGGCGGAAGTGGCCGAGGCACCTCGTCTCCGGGGAGAGGTTGACTGTCTCCAGGGGGAAGTAACCCGACTGAGCGGCAAGGTGACCCATCTGAGTGGAGAGGCAGTGGACGTTGAGCGATATCGGGCCGAGGCTCGTGAGGCACGGGTCAAGATTTTTGAATTAAAGATCGAGCTGCGAATGATGGAGCGGACCGTTTGGCTGATGGGCCGAGCACCTGAGCGAGCCACGTCACAGAGCGGCACTGCCGAAGGCTCACAGAGCATGGCACCGAGTGCATCGGTGGGTGACATCCTGGCTAGCTCCTCCACCCACCAGAGGAATGAGGAGGCGGAGAGAAGACACCCGAGGGAAGAGGAAGAGCATAGTGCTATGGAGCCACTGCCGAGGCGACACGAGGGCACCGGGGATAGCGACAGATCGACGGAGTGACATTTTGTTTGTTTTTTGTGATTTTTGTAATTTTTCTGGTTTTTGGTTTTAATTGACACACACTATGTGATACTTGGTATGATGAAATGAAAAAGAAGTTTTTGTTTTGTGATTGTGCAATTGTGGATGAATGTGTATGAATGAAAGCAATTGTATGATGAAGGGGCAGTTGAATGGACAGCCCATCAACAGGGTCCTGATCGACCCAGGAGCGGCAGTCAACATACTCCCCTACTGGGTGTACCAAAAGTATTACTTCGACGTGCATTTGGTCGAAGTCAAGAATATTAAAATCGCAGGCTTCAACTAGAAATGCGAGGTACCCATGGGGGTAGCAGAGTTCAACTTAGCCCTTGGCGACTTCGTCACCAAGGTCCAATTTCATGTAATCAATTCCAACACTTCCTACAAAGCGCTGCTCGGCCGGCCCTGGCTGCACCAGAACAGAGTGGTCCCATCCACCCTACACCAATACATAAAATACCCTTGTGAAGGGAAAGAAGTCAGGATCTTCACTGACCTCCACCCATTCGAGGTGTTCGAGTGTCACTTGTCAGATGCCAACCTGTACCTGAAAGAGGTGAAGCAGGCTCCGCGAGCCGGCTGTGACAAAGGGAAGGAGAAGATGAAATCAGAGCGCTGGTTCCCACCACCACCTCCAGGCTGTATGACCCTCCCGCATGTGCCGTTCGTCACGGAGGAAGGGACGTTTAAGGCACTCCCCCTTGACATCTACCCCGCACCAGGGGCGCCCCGTCTCAAAGACTTGCTCGAAGATGTTGAAGTACCATCGGGGATCACTAAACCAATAGCGGGATTCGACTGCCAAGTAGCCGAACAGTTGCGGACCTTTGAGGTCTCGAACATCGATGGGCCACCTACCATTTTCTATGTGGCCGATGAACAGCCCCTTAAAGAAGATGATGATTGCCAATTCCTTGACGACGTTCATGACCCCCACGTCCCGATCTCGGGACTCCCTTATATGGCCAGGCGCGCGGTCGAGGTGGTCAGAAAACAGAGGATCCCCCTCTACCAGCCCTCCAGTCAGAAGAAAATGTTTGAACAAATGTGGAACCCGCCAAACCTGGACCGTAGACTCCTGCAAGTTACCAGACACCCAGGGCTGGGTTTCTCAGTAGAAGATTATTATAAGGTCGACATGATATCGGCCTCAGTCTCACTCGGCAGGGACTCCGTTCGAGCCACCGCCCTACAAGAAGCCCGCCGCCGGAAGCAACCTATGCTGTCGCCGGAGGAAGCGCAGGACAAAGAGATCTTCCTCTGGGATCCCCTTTGCCAAGGACGCCCGAGAAGAACCTCCTCTTCTTCCGAGGGATCAGCTTCGGGGAGCCATGCCACCAAGGCCCCTTCACCCCCGCCTGTCGACCAGGCAAGCGACGGTGACTCGGGACGGACTCCAGGCCCGCTCCGGCACAATCCTGTTCTGTTCACTTTGTATCACCGGCAACAACAGGAGATTGAGAGGTTAAAGGTACAAGTAACCGAATTAGCCGCACGAGTGGCGAGCTTGGCTCAGGATTTCCTTCGCTCGTGGGGTGGAGGCGTGGCTTGGTCCCGAACCACTAGCCCTAATGCATCGAACAATCGGCAAGAGGGGCAAGGAACACGGCTAGCCCTGTAGCCAGACGACCAACCGGGCAAGGCCTTACACTTCAAGAGAAACTGCGGAGGCCTTATTCCTTCCCAAAGGAGAAGACTCAGGGCATCTTCGATTGGGCCCGCCACTACGGCAAGGTGTCACTCCCAAGGGCCAAGAGGCCTCAAGACGCTTGGAGAAGCGGTGACCCGTTGTTCTGCCCTTATCACCAGATACTCGGGCACCCTATTGAAGACTGCTACGTCTTCAAAGACATAGCTCAAGACCTGATTGACAGGGACGAGCTAAGAATGGGAGATTATGTGGTGGCCCCGCCGCGTCCCCATCCGACAGGCGGCCCCATGAGAGGGGTTCACACTATATCCATCCAGCACCAGCCCCCCGAAGATGCGAGGGCCTCGACGTCAATCGAAGCCGTCTATGACGACTACCTGGAGGACCCCGGGGAGGCCTCGTACCTTCCCGCGCCAACAAGCCCTATATCCCCGCCAGCTATAGCCTCGGAGCGCTGCGAAGTGAATGCCGCTTTGGCACCAGGCCCAGGCAAGCCGGAAGAGGCCTTTGACGTTCTCGAGGTCGAGGAGGGCGAAGGTCAAGACTTTGTTGACATGCTACCGGCCCCGCCGGAGGTCGAAGATGGTGGTCAAGCCACTGTCGACGAGCTGATCGAAGTCAACCTCGGCACAGAGAAGGATCCCAGGCCGACCTTCCTGAGTGCCCTCATGCCTCCTCAGGAGAGGGAAGAATATATAAAACTATTGCAAGAGTTTAAATGTGTTTTATTTATGCCAATTGCCTGGTTATTGTTTTAAATGCATGCCTTAATTGCCTTACATTTGTATGCCTACTTGTTTAGTTGCGAGATAGGGATCCGCGCGACCCCTACTGAGTCTGACTATGACTCACCCTTCCTACTTTCAGGTGAGCCACTGCCGTTGTCTCTTGGAGCTTTACGAGGTCTCGTGTAGCGTGCCAACAGTAGTCGAGTTGGTCTGGTCGTACTTTGGCCAGGGTATGCCCTGTGTAGTTGTACAATTAGACTTTTTCTATTAATTTTGGACTTGTGACTGTTGTAAATCTGGACTATGGCATATACTTTATCACTCTGATAGTTTTGCTTCTGCACTTAGTTACTATTTGTCACCTAACTAATATTGCACATTGTAATCCCAATTCGTTATACAACCCCTCGACAAACTCCACTAACCTTTCAGGGGCCTCGTCAGCCTCTTGGGTGGCGTCCCTAGTTCTTAGTGGGGGTAATCCGATATTATCGGGTTATCGATACTCGAAGCTCTGGGTCATTACACCATAAGTCAAATATTATAAATTCTGACAAGAATGTGCCTTGGAAGTTGTGCATATCATAAGGCTGCTTTGCTTACTTGGTTGTCAAGCATTTGCACAACGTGAGTCCGTGGATGTTGTTCGTCTACTTCTCAAGTCCGTGCATGTTTAGGTTTTGGACTTAGAAAAAATGTTGCTCGATGTATTAAGCTAGTACACATAAAGTCCGTGCATGTTTCTGTTTGTGTGGCAAACAAGTTTTCTCTTAGGCATTCCGAGTCCATGCATATTTCTGGTAAGAGGAAGAGCATATAAAGTCCATGCACACATAGTCAGTGCACTTTCTTTTGCTTCATTGAATTGAAAGTCTGTGCATATTTTTAGTTTGTGTCACATTAAGTCCATGCATACATAGTCCGTGCACATTCTTTATTTCATTGCATGTGAAGTCTATGCACGTTATTCAAATGAAGTCTGTGCACATTTCCTTAAATGAAGTCCATGCATGCTATTTGCTCTATTACATCTGAAGTCCGTGCATGTTGTGTCCATACATAAATTGTAAACATAAGTTCATGAATAAGCAAGCCCATGCATACTTCATCTTGTCACACAAAGTCCGTGCATTATTTACACCCATTGCATTTAGAAGTCCGTGCATATTTTTCTCCAGCATACAAAGTCCATGCATGTGTCAGCCATGATGAAAAACACAAGTCCGTGCATCTAAGGTCCGTGCACATCTACTTTGTACACTTAAAGTCCGTGCACATTTTGGTATAAACACCAAGTCCGTGCATCTAAGGTCCGTGCACATCCCTACCTTGTCCACTTAAAGTCCGTGCAGATCTAAGTCCGTGAACGTTTTGGTATAAACACCAAGTCCGTGCATCTAAGGTCCGTGCACATCTGCTTTGTACACTTAAAGTCCGTGTAGATCTAAGTCCGTGCACATTTTGGTATAAACACCAAGTCCGTGCACGTTTTGGTTTGACCACCAAAGTTCATGCATGTTTTTGGTTCAAACATCAAGTTCGTGCACATTTTGGTTTGACCACCAACCCCGTGCATGTTTTGTTTTAAACGAACTAAAGTCCATGCACGTTTTGTCCATAACAAGCCCATGCACCTTTCTCATACGAAGTCCATTCATGTTTTACTATGAATAAGAAAGTCCATGCAACTTTCGAGCAGTTTTGAGAGTCCATGCAAGTTCTTGCCCTTGAGCAAAACCAAGTCCGTGCAGCTCACGGCAGCACAACAAACCAAGTCCGTGCATAGAAAGTCTGTGCATGTTTTGGATTCTTCACCAAAGTCTATGCATAGTCAGTACATATAGAAGGTCCATGCCAAACCAAGTCCGTGCATAGCAAGTCCGTGCATGTTTTGGATTCTTCACGAAAGTCTGTGCATAGTCAGTACATATAGAAGGTCTGTGCCAAATCAAGTCCATGCATACAAGGTCTGTGCAGTTTTCTTGCATCACTCATTTTTAGGTCCGTGAACATCCTTCATATGGCCTATGAGGTTCGAGCACACACTGTAGCAAACTCTGTACACATCTGCCTTAGCC
Source organism: Amorphophallus titanum (assembly GCA_024336825.1). Lineage (NCBI taxonomy): Eukaryota > Viridiplantae > Streptophyta > Magnoliopsida > Alismatales > Araceae > Amorphophallus > Amorphophallus titanum. The sequence goes on from JANBPO010001088.1 coordinate 8,788, forward strand.
TTTTAAAGTCCGAGCACACACTGTAGCAAACTCTGTACACATCTGCCTTAGCCTTTTAAAGTCCGAGCATACACTGTAGCAAAGTCAGTGTATATCTGGTCTTAGTTGAGACTAAGGTCTGTGCTATGTCTGCTCTTCCACCACTGACGTTAGCCCTCACATGCATGGACCTGCACGGACCTTGTCCCCCTTGCATACATGCATGGACTTTGGTCCCCCATGCACGGACCCTGCTCAGACTTAACCCCATACACTTGCATGGACTTTGTTCCAAACCTGCATACATACATGGAGATACCCCAACCATGCATACACTTGCATGGACTTTGTTCCAAACCTGGATACATACATGGAGATACCCCAACCATGCATGGACTCAGCCCCGTGCATATGCACGGACCCTGTACTGACTTTAGCCCATATGCACTGACTGTAGTCTGCATGTGCACTGACCTTAATCTGCATGTGCACTGACTTTAGCCCATGTGCACTGACCTTAGTCTGCATGTGCACTGACCTTAGTCTGGATGTGCACTGACTTTAGCCCACGTGCACTGACCTTAGTCTGCATGTGCACTGACCTTAGCCTGCACGTGCACTGACCTTAGTCTGCATGTGCACTGACCTTAGTCTGCACGTGCACTGACCTTAGTCTGCATGTGCACTAACCTTAGTCTGCATGTGCACTGACTTTAGCCCATGTGCACTAACCTTAGTTTGCATGTGCACTGACCTTAGTCTGCATGTGCACTAACTTTAGCCCATGTACACTGACTCGGCTTGCATGTGCACTGACCCTGCACTGACCTTGCTTTTCGCATATTCCATAAGTACACTGACTCTGCTAGCACGTGCACCGACCTCACCCCCATGTACACTGACCTTCTTTCAGCCTCTAGCCCCATGTGCACGGACCTTGCCTGCCCATGCACCGACTTGGCCTTCGTCCCTTGCACGAACCCTGCATGTCTGCATGGACTTAACCTGCATGTGCATGGACTCATTCTCAGACTTGCGTGGACTTAGCCCAGGTTTGCATGGACTTAGCCTAGGTTCGCATGGACCCTATCCTTCATGCATGGCCCCCCCATCTAAACACTCACATGGACTTTGTCCCAAAACATGCACTGACTTCATCTTACATCTGCATGGACTTGCTAGCACACCTGCATGGACCCTGCTCGCACGTCCACCGACCTTGCTTGCACACCTACACGGACCTTGCTCGCACGTCCACCGACCTTGCCTGCACATGCACGAACCTTGCACTGACCTTGCCCCCAGCATGCATGAACTCTGCCCTTTCACCCCAAAACCTGCATCCATGCATATGCACGGACTCCATCTCGCAACCTGAACATCTGCATGGACTTCGTCCGTTAACCCTGTGCATTCGCAAGGACCTTGGCCAAAACGTGCACGGACTTTGTTCTTCAACCCCGTGCATGACATGCACGGACTTTGTTCTTAAACCCCGTGCACGACGTGCACAGACTTTGTTCTTCAACCCCGTGCATATGCACAGACTTTGTTCTTCAACCCCGTGCATATGCACGGACTTTATTTTTCAACCCCGTACATATGCACGGACCTTACCCAAAACCTGCATGGACTTCGTCCAAACACGCATGGACTTTGTCCCATATGCATGGACTTCACCTAAACACGCATGGACTTTGCTTGTACACACGCATGGACTTCGACCCCAAAACCTGCATGGACTTCATCCAAACGTGTATGGACTTACTCCCAGCCTTGCATGGACTTTACTCCTAGCCTTGCATGGACTTGGCTCCTTTGTTGAAAACCTGTATGGACTTCATTCTAGAATTTGTACATCTGCATGGACTCTGCTCCTTTACAGAACATGCATGGACTTCATCCAGCCCAGTTGAAACCTGCTCGGGGTTTGTCCTTCACTGGTACACCCCCCCTCAAACCTTCACCGGTGCGCCCCCTTTAACCCTTCACCGACACAGGCCTTGAAGATCTTCCCCGGCACACCTATCCTTGATCGTTCGCCGGTACACCCTTCCAACCCTCACCGGTGCACTCTTTCAGTGCCTTTGTCGGCACGCCTAACCTCAGCCTTCTCCGGCACGCTCCCAATGCCCTTCGCTGGTACACTTGTCCTGTCTTCACCGGTGCACCTTTCTCAGCTCTTCGCTGGTACACCCTATGGTGGCCTTTCACCTGTACGCCTCACCCATTCGCTCGTCAGTACACCTGCCCTGCTTCTCCCGGGTACACCTTTTGACGCCTTCGTCGGTACACTCTCCCAGCGCTCAGCCAGGCTTCGCCGGCACACCCCTTTCTTGGCCTCTCAACAGCCCACTCCTCCACAATAAAAATACAAAAAATAAGAATGAATGAGGCAGAAAAATAGTTCCTACGTCACGTACCACCTTCTCTATTTATTGAACGAGAAAGTCATCTCGCGCCCTTGGAGGCCAGCAAACATCAAGAAACAGGGGGCGTTAGAAGGAGTCCCTGGTGTTACCCCAGAAGACAACCCTCCGATACTTAAGTCAGAGACATATTAATCGAAGAATGCAGGAAAGCAATTGAGAGAGAAGGAGATCGTAGTAGAAGGCTAAAGAGTCAGGTAGGTCCTCCAGACGAGTGCTTGTCGCTCCTAGTGCTCACTCGGTAAGTGTTCGCTGGGTGGTAAAGTCGTTGGAGGGGAGCTTCCATCGAATACGGACTGTAGTCGCTTCCCTCTCCCTTTGTAGCAGGGCTAGTAGTTCTATTCTCTCGTGTAGCAATTTTTTGGTAGAATGAACCACCGTGTCCTCTTCTTCGTCGATGTCCCTCTTATAGGGGTTGTTCTGGAGCAAGGAGCCGTATCCCTTGATTAGGAAAGACGTAGGTGGGGGAATAACGCTTTCCCGCAATAGTGGCTGGAGTTTTTCGTTGGAGGGTGATTACCCCGGCATTGGCTGGTCCCAAGGCGAGTCTTACAGTGCTCATGGAGCGTGCTTACCCGTTATGGAGTCGAGGCCAACGTCGTGGGGGGTAACGGTCGGCCGTCGGAGGGTCTTTCGACGATCACTACGTTTGGGCCGTAATTTCAGCGCGCTGTAGAATTCGAGGCCAAGTCAGATTGGGCCGCACCTTGATGGGCTCAACCGCTAGGTGCCTCTTGGGCGTGCTGTAGAAGCTGGATCGGTTTGGGCCTACCGTCATTGGCCGGTCTTGGGTCAAACCAGATTTACTCTCCTCACTTCTCCCCCCACTCTCAATTGCTGAGCACCTTGCAGGGGACTGAGAGTTGAACAGGAGAGGGTCTGTCGGAGTGCGGTATTCGAAGTCGATCTCTCTGTAGCGTGAATACCGGCAATATGCTTGGCGCGCAAGGTTCCTCTAGTGTTGGCAGGCGCCACGTCTGTCATCATGACGGAGGTCTGATTTTGTTTAGGAGCGCGGGCTCCGAACAGGCATCCGGTGTGGGCAACCGTACTATGACAGCGCCGGGTGCCTTTTCACCTGCCTTACGGCTGGGAAGCGCCGGCCTGTCGTGGGCAGTTATAAGGGTCATCGTGGGGTTCCCCCAAAGACTCCCTTCACCTGGTGAGGGTTTTCTCTCCCCTTTACGTTTTTAAGCTCTCACAGTCATGCCTCAACGTAGGAGAATCCTTCACGTTAGTCCCACATCTTCTGTTGAAGAAGTGGATCCTGGGCGTGGCAGTGCCCCGAGCACTTCGGGTGCCGATGCTAGTCGCCCTCACTCTCTGCCGCTGATCGCATATAGCGTGATTCGAGGGTTACGGGAAGCTTTTCAGATTCCCCCCGAGTTTGATATTGTCTTTTCGACTGTTGACGACGATCACCTAAGTCTACCTCCTGGGGGGATTATGGTTCTTGTAGCGTCTTTCTAGGCGGGCTTCCATCTTCCCGTCCATCCTTTCATTGCTTCTGTCCTCCACTACTACGGCCGGCATCTAGGGGAGTTATCCCCCAATTCATACTATATCCTTTGTGGATTTGTTTTCGCATACCAGCGAGCGTTGGTGGAGCCCAACGTTCATTTCTTCCACCAATTCTATTACCTATAGAAGTGTCAAGTCGATACGGCCTACGAGTATTTCAAGGCTCGGATTGGTCGCAACGTCATCCATGTATCCCCTGCCACGGCTAACATTAAGGGTTGGACGCAGTGGTATGTGTATATCACCAAATCGCATGACTGTGATTCCTCTGGCGACTGGAGGCATAGGGGTTTCCGTCTTGTGTGGGCTGACAGGAAGTCGCCGGCCAATGCCGAAGAACGTAGGAAGATAGATGATGTCCTCCGATATCCTCTCGCCAATGCCGATTTAGAGCTAAACCCGGGGTTGCTCTGAGAGCTGGGGTTGAGTCCCCCATTACCACAAGGTACCGATCTTGATTCCTCCTCAGACTGTATTGGAGACGAGGCGTGCTAACCCTACTTGGTCTAATTTCAGGGGCGCCAGAAGTGCCTGTGTGGAGTTACGAGGTGGTGTGGCTGCCACGGTGTGCCCCTGGTCCTGTGTGTTGTACATATTCCAGTGTTTTTGATGATAACAAAACCCAAGACTAAGCCGATTCATGTGAACTCCCTTACACTCAAGCTTAATATCATCAAGAAGAAAGCTCTACCAACCCGGTGATAGGAAAAGGAAGAGATACACTAGAAGTGAGAGACCAGACGCGTCCACTGATGGCTTACATAGCGTCTCAAGCAACTCGCGGGTCAGCGAAACACAACCAACGAGAGGCGTAAACAGTACCAAACCAAGAACTAGTCAGAGTGACACTCGTCAGTGTCAGTCCTATAGCCTCCGACCACGTGTGCACACACTGACTCCTACCTAGAGCTAGGTCTCTAACTAGTTTCCCCCTTCCGTAGGACGCAACGGTATAGCAGGGGCCCACGGTAACTAGCTAAAAATCATCAACGGGTGTCACCCCTCCACCTTTCTCAGGTGGGCCGACACTCTAGGTCACTGGGCTATGACTAGTGCCTCCATCACAAGGAAAGAGAAAGCTACTCTATCAGAGACTAAAATAATGCCATAGTTTTATAAAATATCCTAAACATGGTGAATATGAACTATTGAATGCATTAGAAACTAAACATGTCCTTTTAGAAAGCCAGGAGGTATAACGGACCAAGCTGGACCCGTTATCTCACATAACAGATCAGGTAAGAGGCGTTATACATTACATAACGCGTCTCCCTCCGTCCGTTATGTTCACCAGAACGCTCAGGTGAACACTAGGCACAAATATGCAGACCATAATGCACCAGCAATGGGGTGTTATGTATAGTATAATGCGTCTACTCCACTGCGTTATACTTAAATGAACAATGCCGTGAAATCAGAAATGCGGAGCATAACGCACCAGGCATGGCGCATTATGTTGAGTATAACGCACCTATCCTAGCCGTTATACTCGCACGAGTTGAAACAAGAAACCACGGGACATAATGCACCAGGGCGGGTGCGCTATGAGACTGTAATGCATGGGTTCGAGTCCGTTAAAGTCACCCGAACACCAAGAATCCACAGAAAACCACAGTTCAATGCAGTATATAACGCATCGGGCAAGGAGCGTTATACAATGCACGACGGATCTACCCTACACCGCCATGCTAACCGCCTTACTGGTCAATGGTCAACGGTCAAACCATCGGTCAAAGGTGATATGGCGGTCTACCAGGGGTCCGTTAAAGCCACCCGAACGTGAAAAATCCACAGAAAACCCATGACCATAACGGTCATGGAGGGGTGCGCTATACTAACCACCTATCTACCGTTCTCAGGGGCATAACGGACCTGGAGTGGTCCGCTATGAGGTCATAACGCGCCTGATGCAGTGCGTTAAAGTCATGACGGTCACGGGGTGACCGTCATGCGGTCTGGGCGACAAACGGACACGGTTTGCGACCGAGCCGCCCCCGGTCGATGGAAATCGACGGGTTTGAGTACAAAAACCTGTAAAAACCGTAAACATGCCATGCCGTGCATCCACACAAGCCCACAGTGCTAGAAATGAAATAAACATGCCCACAAATAATTAATAAATAATTTAAAATACTAATTAGCCTATTTTTAATACACTTTAGGGTGAAACTAAACATGGACATTAATTTGGCCAAACGGTCGTGGATGGATGTGCAAGTGGTGTGAAAATGATCCTAACGAAGTAAGGAGTCCATCCCCGTATCTCTGATGCGACGAGGAAGCCGATTCGACGCCGAACGGACGACGTGGGCAACAACGACCTCCCGACACCACGCGTCATCACGCTCCACGGATCGAGGGAAGAAGGACGTCCACGCGATCCTCGCGATGAGGCCTTCCCAACGGTACCTCCTGCGCCTCGATCAACGGCCGTTTCAATCAAAACCGGGAGAAGGGAAGAAAAATCCCAAATTAGGCCTAAATTTAACTAAAAAGATATTTATACGGAAAACGAGGTAAACGTCCGTCATTCACGACGCACGAGGCGTCAAAATGCTCCTGGCAAGACGAGGATCACATTTCCCTATCTCGATCGTGACGAAGCCCGCCAGATGGTGCAGATCGAGCGACGGGACGTCGCGACTCCACTCGACCCGTCTCATCTCCACGCTCCCCAAACTGCAGAATGGAGGGTACTGTCTCTACCTACTCGTCGAGCCCGTTCCAACGGTGCCTCCCACGTTCCGGTCTGACGTCGTTTCGACCAAAAATCAAGAAGAATGGGAGAGATGTAGAGAGAGCGTATGAGAGAGAGAAAGAGAGGGAGAGAGAGAGTGTCGACGAGAGAGTGAGGAGAGAGAAGGGAGAGGGGAGGGTTTAACGTGGGATTTTTTTAGTTTATTATTTTACTGTCTGCCCTGTCAGTCCCCATCCAGTGGATCAGAAGCTTCTAAAATCTGTCACGGCCAGCACTGGAGGTTCAAAATTATTTCTCCCACCTGGGGACGAAGTATTTTGAAAGGGCTTTCCAACGCCACCGGTCTCGCTTTGATCCGACATCGGCACTGGTCGCAGTAACATTTTTCGCCGGGTCGCGCGCTGCCAAACAGCAGCTCTGGTTCGTGGACGACACCCGGTGATCATCCCCGGAGCGACCGCCTCACCTCTCGTGAAGTCGAGCAGCACGCCTCCGCCCCCGGGATTGCCCAACCAGGGACCACCGATGCTGTAGCAACCTCTCGGCTTTCCCGAACTGCCAGTCAGGACGTGGGCCCCACAAGCGTGCGTGCTTGCCTTGTCAAAGCGGCCCCAAGTGCTGCCCGTCAACCCGATCGTGTCACTCCTGGATCCCGTGTGTAGCCTTTTACCTCCCTACATGGAGTGGACAGAACTCATCACTTTTTGTAATATTATTAATGGCTGTACCGGGAGTACACGTTCGGTCGGGATCGTCTTCTCCACGCCCGGAGCGTGGAGGTAACTCCGCCACCCCCTTGTAGTCGTAGTTATTTGCTTCCTTAGTATATGTTTATACTGCCACTACATGTGAGTAGGTAAACCTAGCTCTTTGATACATTTACTTCACCGTTGCGAGAGAGAGAGATACCATCCCGTGACCCGCCCCGAGCACAAGAGAGAGTAGACCACCCTTGACTCGCTACCGATTTCTCAACCGTGCAAGTCCGATGCTTCCCTCGCTTAGGGACAGACATGAGCTTGCTAGAGTCCGAGGTTGCATATCCTACTCGGAGTCGGGTCCGCATCTCCGTCCCGCATTAGTTTGGTATCAGAGCTAGTCGAGTCTAGGGTCGTCCTCGCATTAGTCATTGCATAATCTAAAACCACAAAAGGGGTATCAAATAATTGTCTAAGTCGAGTCTAAGATCATCATTATTTTTCAAAAAAAAAGTGTCTTAAGTGTGGGGCCTTGAGTCTAGAGTGTCTTGTCGTAGTCGTCATTTGCATGCACATTCGTAAGGGCACCGAGTACTCACCACCACCACAACCCATGCCCGAATCCCAAGTCCATAGTCTCGATGTGCAAGCAGTGGCCGCTATGTTCCAAGCCCTTATGGGGGAAATTAAGGGGTTGAGTGCTCGGGCAGATCGAATGGAAGGGTTGAGCACGAGAGTGGATGGCCTAGGCACACGCCTAGAGGAGAGGATGAAGGCCTTAGATGATAGGGCCAAAGGGTCGGACCAGTCCATCCAGGGCCTAGTCGAGAGAGTTGTCGCATTAGAAAGTGCCCCAGCCGCGGCAACCCCGAGAGCCCCAGTCGAGGCACCCCCTGCACCTACACATGTCCAACATGAGTTGGTTCAACAACTTGATGCCCCAAGGGTTCAAGGGGTAGAAGTTAGGAGGCGTCCAATCCTCGAGGTGCACGACTATGAGTTTGATAACGAGCATAGGGGGAATGGTCATGACTATCGTGCCCCACGGCGGAACCATGACTTAGAGGAAGATGAGCGGACCCTTCAGACCGTTCATGCAGATCCTCCCACATTTGACGGCTCCATGGCTATGGAACCCAAGATCTATTTAGATTGGGAGGCTAGCATGGATCGGTACTTCGATTGGTATGACATGTCGGACCATCGAAGGGTTCGATTCGCAACCATAAAGCTGATCGGTCAGGCCCAAACCTATTGGAAAAACGTGAAAAGCCTGTTATTTCAGCGCATGGAGCCCCTAATTCATACATGGGCCGAGATGAAGGAAAAGTTTTGGCTAAAGTACCTTCCTGCCACATACCGACAGCGACTCATCGACAGGTGGCAGAATCTCAGCCAGGGAGATCGATTCGTCTCTGAGTACATCGCCGAGTTTGATGAGTATTTCCTACGATGCGGTGTCAGAGAAGAGAGTGCCATGCCTATTTCCTGCTTTCGACGTGGTTTATGGCCACACTACCAGTATGAGCTTTTCTGCCGCAAAGTCGGTACTTTAGAGGAGGCCTATCAGGTTGCTCTCGAGCTAGAGCAGTTCGAGGCTGAGTTTGAGCCTACACAGCGAGTGGGACCCTTCCCACACCGTGGGGTTGAGCCTCACGGGCCCTCAAGCCCACATCAGCGAGCCCCTATGGCTCGGCCTCCGGATCCCACCCGTCAGGAGCTACACGCTCCAAAGCATCGCCCTAAACCCCACCCAGGGAAGGGGTTTACATGGACCAGCTCCACCCCTTGAGCCAGTCCACATAAACCCCTTCTCCCCTCTCAAACCGTGCAACCCCAAGCACTATTCACTTGGGTTTATGCGGACTAGCTCAACCCCCTTAGCCAGTCTGCGTAAACCCCTTGTGACCCTTCAACTTCCCCTATAAAAACCCCTTAGGAGCTCAAGGGGTAGGGGGCATCAAGGATCAAGGATCAAGCATCCAGCATCCAGCATCTAACACCAAGCAGCCAGATTGGCAACACCGGCTTCCCTCCAAGGCTTCAAGCGGCTCCAAGCAACGAGTTAAGGAGAATTGTGCATGGGTGACTTGTTTGTCGGCCTAATACGTCGGGGGTATGTCATTTGCACTCCCCTCACACCGTATGTAGCCGTCACGTACAAGACAACACGTACCGCATGTGAGACGTTATGACATGGGCGAGCATCCCCTCATGCCAGGATTTCCCCTCGCGTGCCCGTCGATCACAACCACACACGTGCCATGAGATCATGCTCTCTCATAGTCATGAGGCCACGATCAACCGCTCAACTTGAGTTATGGTCGGCCCTCGCCCAGAAATCGATTCAGCGCATCCTTCCAGTCATCTAGTCACGAGCCCCCATTTGGCATCGCGGCCCTAGCCCACGCCACGGGAGGAACCCTCTATAAAACACATACATGATCACCTATCACACATCGACCTGGGGACCGGCTAGCACGTCAGAATTGTCACGTGGCATGCACTAGTTGTACCTTGGCCATTACGGCCTACCTGTAAAGAAATATACACCTCAGCATAACACTGCCAATTGGACGAATGCCCTCGCTTCCACGTTCAGGCCCTCAGTCTTCCCTCTATGTCACCTAGTGTGAACCTCCAGCATCCCCTGACCCCGGTCAACACCACCCAGTAAAGAGGCGAACCTATAGCTACAAAGTGCCCTTGGCTCTCCATCTCGGACTTCAGGAATATACAGACTCCTCTTCAGCATGGAACGAAGGTCTTCGAATTCAATCTGATGTAAATAAACATTGACTACTTGCGATCGGTGGGGAAAGACATCCTGTACACGACTCCCCACAGTCGCCTGCACACTCATACCCACGGAACCATCCTTCCCTCCACGTGCCCCTCACCTCCTGAGTCCACGTGCCGTGTCCTGGCGACGCATCCCTAGTTAAACTTTCGATTCTACTGGTGATTGTCGAGAAATCGACTGACACGCCTGCATCCGAGTCATGTTTCCCCTCAAACCCGAAAACCTCCCGTGTCACTCGATCTCCCCTCGACTCTCCAAAAAAGGCGAGTGCACGGTGTCGCTCTGAGAAAGATACGATCATGAGAGGGAGTGCCTGAAACGCCTTATATTCTGGCACCTCTCCCGTAACTATATCCGACCCCTCACTCCAGTCACCGCACACGCATCGCCACGTCGGCGGAATGAAACCCCGCTCCCGCAACCGAACAAGTAGCTTCCACTGACTCCCACCAGAATCAGGCGTCACGTTCAAATTGGAATATGGCTAATAATACTTTCTCCCCATCTGTGCATTGCATGACACGAAAAATTCTTTCTATCTCCCTTATACATTGTTTGGCATCATCAGGATCAGACGAGCCAGCAAATCTCGGTGGGTTCAAATTGTGGAAACTCTAGTGTAGATCACCCGCTCCGCTTTGCACTCCTCCTTGTGCTATCTGTTGTAACGCCTGAGTGAGGCCTTGCACGATACGCTGCATCTTGCACTATTGAGCACGTTCAGTAGCCATGATCCTACAAGATTTTGAGTAACTAAATTAGTGTATATTTATTTTGAGAGTTTTATCTCCCTAAATTATCTTAACCTGTCGTTCTACACATCTCACAAGTTAAGGGTATAAACCTATCCTTGGACTTGGGTTCCTAGGAATTTAAAATCCTACGCTTTGATACCAAAAAAATTAGCATGCCCCGAGCGCGGAAGTAACTCAGAGTGCGTGACAAGTTTATATCAATCATGTCAATCAGAGCGATGGGAATTTGACATATAGATCGAGTGCGCATAGAGAGATGATAACCAAAATCCACTTTATTCATAAAAAACCCCAAACTGCAAACATTGTTGCATAATTCACTTGACTCATAGTGCTATTCTAATGATAACTAGACTTAATAAAGAGGAAAAATATAATAATACTCAAGAAAGGTGAAAGACTCGATGTAGACGATCTTGGACGGCTTCTAATCTCTTCACTCATGGTCATCCCCGTCCAATGGTAACTCGCTATTAGAATTATCTAAAAAATATTAGAATAAAACTGGATGAGCGAAAAACTCAGTAGGAATTACATCTCTAATCTAGACTTGCTTAAAGTGATTAACGATTTATGCAATATGTCATGATCATGTATGAGAGAATGCAAGATAATATCGAGAGTGGAATAACACGAAATAATAAGGATGAACTAGCAAGATTTCAAGATATATCAAGCAAAGTTAACAAGGATATCAAGCATGTAATATCAAGTCATGTCATGAGATAATGGCTATTCATTCATTCAAGTACTGCCCTTGTCGTGCCACACAAGTCATGCATGTCATGTCAAGTAATATCAAGCACTAAGAGATTGTGGAATGTCATAAATCAAGCTAGTCATGCACTTCGGTGCAATGTCACACCGCGATCAATATAGCTCCCATAGGCACAAGTACTTTTGGGTGCTCCTCCTAGGATCAGGTCGCGCTCTATATGCACAGGCATTGGGTCATGTTTATATTTAGACATCCACTATAGTTTTTGATAGCCAATAGAATTCCAAGAGAGTAAGCCATTGTAGGATGATAAGGTAGATTTCACAAAATGAAAGAATTGAAGGATGAAACTTGAACAAGGATGATATAGTGATAAATCACAAATTCTGACACATATCATGAAACTAGTTAAATGGTGTCCATTCAGACGCCGTGATTTCAGAAATAGCGCCTAAAACATGGTCGCTTATTCCTGTGAATAGTATAGGCTGGATGAAATAACGCCCAGGCTCAGGTCCCTATATCAGGGAATTAACGCCACCGGATTGGTCGCCAATTCTTTTTGGCGCCCAAGTCTGTGTCACCAATTACTGATAGAGTCTCAAAGAGGCTGCTAATAGTGCTCTAAGAGGGCTAAAGCATCATGTTTCTTTAGAGTGACGTGATAAGACGTGGTGTTCTGAGTTTTTAGGGTACAACCTACTCAGTGACCTTGAGGGAATCCAAGGCTTCGCGTAGACTTATGGATGTCTCTATGATTAAATCACCAGTCCAAAGGAAGGAATATCCCACGGAGGGTTCAAACATCACCGAGAGTTAGTGTGTAAACGATCGAAACAGTAACAGGGACTCCATCTACGGAAGTGAGATGAGAGTGCCAAGTAACCCGCGGTATGGGTTGGAAAACATAGTTTAGAACTCGGTTAAGTCAACTGCGCCCTGACAGAAGGTGCTATTCATTGAAGTAGCGACCATCTGAAAGGTCGTTCAATCAAGATTATATCAAAATAATCAATATATATTAATATTTTAAATAGCGACTTGGTACAGTGGCGTTCATTCTTTAAATGGCACCCTGATCTTGGTCGTTGATTCAAAACTAACTATTTTCTAGCTATCTTTCAATTTAATGCCCGTGTACGAGGGCGTTCATTCAAGATATAGCGACCAGGTAACTATCGCACATTAAATTGGTTTGCTTTGCACCGGGCAGGTGCGTTTCCAGGCACAAATCACTGTTCACAATTTTAAAGTAGACAGAAATAGAGATTTACAGACATGAATAGGTAGAGAAAAATATCAGGAGCTCTTAACTATATCCATGCATTAATTCCAGTGTCAGGTTACATAGTTATTAAATTTTGAACATAAGTATTTATTAAATACATAAGGTAATAGCGACCGTGTGTAGAGTTGCTCATCTATATGGCACCTAGGATAGGGTCGCTATTTACTGAAACTCAGTAAAACCAGCCAGAAACCATGAAATCCAATGCTAAAAGACTATATGCATGATTTTTATTTCTGATTAACAAGTTGGGCTTAGTAACTTGAGAACACCAACCTTGATTGATGGTTGAGACGACGACAGAATGTGAAGAACGAAGGAAAATAATAGAACGATACACAGTAGCAGCAATTGTAACTGCACGCAGGAAGAGGATGATCCTCTATGTGCAGTAGCAATTATCTCCGCAGAGGAAACGATGCAGAGATGAACTAAGAAGAAGATGACTTCCTCTTAACACTACGACAGCCATAACCTAGCAACTACAGGAGAAGGAGTAGCAGCAATGGTGGCTTCACGTGAAGGTAGAAGAGAAGAAGATGTTCATGGCAGTCGCTCTGGCAACAGAGAAAGATGTCGACACACGCAATAGCTAAGGCTCTGCTCGTCGATGGGGCAAGGTAGACGAAGACGTCGTCGATGCAGGAACTCAGAGGCAGTAGCCTTTGCATGTTCCGGAGGGGGTTTATTTATAGGATATAGGGCTTAAGTATCCTAATGGAGTTTAAACTTCCCTACATGAGAATCCTATATGTTTTGGACTTTCCGTGCATTCCTTCTTACTTCCATATCTACAGCCACCATCCTTGTTAGGATAAAACCCTAGTCCTACAGGTGTCGTGATGAGGTTAATTTGCTCTTGGGAATTATTACACATATACATATCTTTCCTCTGGGCGTAAAGCCCTTTATTTCCTATTTTTGGAAAATAGCGTCTACTTAAGGGGCGCTCATTGAAATAGCGCCCTTGTGAGGGGGTGTCCATTTCATGGTAGTAGGATGGGGATATAATTTATCTTTTATTTTTCCTGTTTAGGAATTAGCGCCCATTCTAGGGGGCGTTCTTTGGAATAGCGCCTTAGCAAGGGGCGCCTTTTCCTCTTTTTCTTAGAAAAAACCTTGGTTATTTCTATATTGCGCGCTCTGTCGGTATGTGTTGAATGCACTACGCTCTGATTGACATGATCGTTATAGACATGATCACGCCATTTTCGAGTTATCTTCCGCGCTCAGGGCATGACAGACCAACAACCCCCCAGTAGCGTCCCAGCCAGCTGTCGCAGTAAGGAGACACCCGGATGCCACCGTCCCAGTAGTCGGACCCGCCTACTATCCCATGGGCCCAGCAGAACCGAACTGGACCAACAGCCTATCTCCAGCCTGAAAGCCCTTCTAGCTTGCTGTCCGTCAACCTGAGTTCGCTACTCCCAGGTCCCACTGTAGCCCTTTACCTCCCTGCGTGGAGTGGACATAAAATTCACTGTTGTAACTATTATTTAATTATTGTACCGAGAGTACGAGTCTCGACCGGGGTCGTCTTTCCCATCCCCGGAGCGTGGAGGTACATTCGCCTCCCTTTTGTCTCATTTGCTTAGTTCGTATGCATTCTTTTTATGTTGTTGCTTGAGTGTTAGAATAATTAGCCCATTCATATTAATTTAATCACCGCTGCGAGAGTGAGTGCGTGAACCATCCCGTGACTCGATCTGAGCACGGAAGAGCCAAATATCCTTGACTCACTATCGGTTTCTCAACCACACACATCTGCACGTTTCCCTCGCTAGGGATGAGTCGCGAGTTTACCTAGAGTCTCAAGATCGCATTCAATTGGTATCGAGTCACGTCATCCCATCCCGCATCAAATTGGTATCAGAGCAAGGTTGAGTCTAGGTAGTCGTTGTTTAAAAAATAAAAAGTCTTGCGTCTATGGTCATCTTGTCCTATGTTTGCATTTCATCTCAGTACCCGGCATATCTAAAGGTGTTATTGGAAAGATAGGATAGGCCTATGTGGAAGGTAACTTCCTTGCGTGAGATTGGTCTTCAGATTGATATCTCCGCCATGTACCGAACATTGGTTAAGTCTAGGTTCCTCAGTTTGCATTAGTTAGTGCATTCCAACTTTTTGTGTCGTTGTATGCCCACCCGGTGAGGTACCCAATACCATCACCCCGCGTCTATGGCAAACCCACGGGATGCCACCTCGGGAGACTTTCACTCCTTGCATGAGGCGATGATGGCCATCATGGCACGGTTGGACCAGTCTGAGGCTACTTTTTGGCGCTTCTCTGACAATATGGATGGTTGCCTTAGGGCCATGGAGGAATGCATGGAGTCATCTGACAGACCTGTCCAAGATCTGGTTGGACAGTTAGATAGAATGTCACACGGGGACCCTCCTGGAGCGGCCCAGGGCCCACCCGCACCCACTCCCGTGGCAGCCCAAAGCCAAGTCGCTCCTATGGCCCAGGTCCAGCCCGCTCCAGCGGCCCAGGACCAACCCGCACCTGCTCCTCAGCCCGCCACTCACTGGGCCATTGAACCACAGCACCATGACCTTGGTCTAGAGGACTATGGGTCCAATAATGCCTATGAGCGGTATGGTCGACGCCGACGTGGCTTTCATCAGCCGAGGGATGAAGAGGACGATAGAGTCCTTAGGACCATGCGAGCAGACCCTCCCACTTTTGACGGGTCTTTGGACCAGAAAGTCTATCTAGATTGGGAGACTAGGATGGATTGGTACTTTGACTGGTTCGATATGACGGACCGTCGAAGAGTCCGATTCGTGACCATAAAGCTGATAGGACAGGCGCAGACTTATTGGAAGAACTTAGAGAGCCTGTTGTTTCAGCATTTAGAGCCCCAGGTTGATACATGGGGTGAGATAAAGGTCAAACTTCGGCAAAAGTACCTTCCTGCCACATACTGTCAGTGACTTATTGATAGGTGGCAGAGTCTCAGCCAGGGAGATCGGTCCGTCTCTGAGTGCATCGCTGAATTTGATGAGTATTTTCTGTGATGTGGCATCTCGGAGGAGAGCTCCATGCCTATTTCCCGCTTTCGACGTGGTCTGCGGCCGCGCTACCAGTATGAGCTTTTCCGCAGGAATGCGAAAATGTTGGAAGAGACGTATCAGGTTGCTCTCGAGTTGGAGTAGTTCGAGGCAGAGTTTGAGCTGGCCCAATGACTGGGGCCCTTTCCTCATCGTGGGGTTGAGCCTCATAGCTCGTCGGGCCCATATCAAAGGGCTCCCTTGGCTTGACCCCTGGAGTCTGCCCGTCAAGAGCCACCTAGGCCTCGCCCTCTCCCACCGAGGGACGTTCCACCTCAACACCAACCATCTGCACCCATTTGCTTACACACATCTTAAACCCCTCTCCAGAATTTTTTTGTGAATTTTAGAACACATTTTCCCCACTTTCCACGTCCACCGTCAGCCCCTCAATTCTAACTGCACTGAGCTATAGAATTGAACACAATCTGTTCGTCCCTCCCACGCCCAAAACCTCCACTGCACGTCGCCCCGCCTCTGCTACCCTATCACACCACGAACCCCACCTATCCACCAGAGAGAACCCTGCCCCATTTGCCACCTGGAAGCCCTGGTTCCAGCCCACTCTTCCACCCCCTGTCCGGCTACATATAGACAGTCCAAAAGCGTAGGGATTGCTCCGACAATTCACCCCGGCTACCACGGACATCTGCAGCGACGCTCCTTCCTCTCGGCATGTTGGGACATTCCCACCAGTGTCTGTGCTAAATTTTGTGAACAACGGACAACAGAAGGCCACGCCCCAGGCCCCGCTTCCTGTTGTACACCTGTGCCAACGTAGACCAGACTGTCTGCCCACTGTTCGTGATCGCACCGGAGGACCACATCAGCACAGTCAGCTTCCAGCTTCTTCATTGAGGCTCGTCATCCACTACACCGTACCTCCGGGGATGTTGGCACCTTCCTCGGCCTCCGTGACGCGACATCCTTGTCGTTGGTCCCTGTTCTTACTGGTTCACAGTGGTTCATGGACGACGAGCTACACCGACCCATGGCCCATCACCCCACTTCGCACGACCCCCGGATCACTGTGTAGCCTTTTACCTCCCTACGAGGAGTAGGCTTTTGTTTGGGTTGTACCTATTTAGCTCTTGTACCGAGTGGTTGTGTGACTTGGCCAGGCATCTTCCCCATGCCCTGAGCGTGGAGGTACGCATACACATCCTTGTTTGGTCTCTTCTTGCTAGTTTAGTATATTCTCAAGCGCTGCTGGTTGTGGGATTGTTAGGATTCTAGCTCGTATACATTTGTATCATAGCCACGGTGAGAGAGCGTGACCGTCCTGTGCTCGATCCGAGCACGAGTCTGTGAATTGCCTACCCTAGACCCTACCAGTTCCTCAACCGTGCGGATCGACACACTTCCCTCTCTTGGGGATGCTTACTAGCTTGAGTTGCTTGTTAGTTGGCGTAATTTCCTTCTTGGAGTCTTAGGTGTTGAGTTACGCTACTCAATCTATTGTCCTGTTGCTGGTTTAGTTGTCCCTTTAGTTGCGTCATCACGTAGCGTCCTAGTTCGCATAGCGTCCCACATCACTTCTATAGGTAGATCACAGTCTGCCCTGCATCCTGTTGTAAACCTCGTCTTGATGTTTTGATGATGGCCAACAATCTTGGTTTGTTGATGGCCAACACTTATGCCTTGTTCTGTGCTCTTTTGCCTTAGCTTTGTAGAGTCAGAGCTTCCCCTCAGAAAGTCCGTGCATAGTCCGTGCACAGCCCACCGGATAGTATGTCTTAAGTCTGTGCAGAGTCTTCAAGGTGCTTCATATTAGGTCAAGGGATAAAATCATAAACTCCATGCATGTCTAACACTAAGTCTGTGCATGTATAATGTCTTCACATAAGTCCATGCATGTATAAGGTCCGTACATATTTAGGACTTAGACATTTTGCTGACTGAGTTTCATCCAAACCCCGTGCATGAGCAATTTCTGCAAGGTAAGTCCATGCATGCTTTACGCTGAGTCCATGCATGAACAGTCATACCTTCAGCTAGTCCGTGCACACTTTCACATAGTCCGTGGAAGCCAAACCCCGTGCACGTTTGGTTTTTAACATGAAGTTAGTGCATGCCTTCACACGGTCTGTGGAAGCCTAACCCCATGCATATTTTGCTTTTAACACTAAGTCCGTGCACTATGTGTTGATGTCTTTACACATTAAACCCCGTGCATGTTTCTTACTGATTATCAAAGTCCTTGCATGGTCTCATAAAGTTCTTGCACTCCTTCACAGAGTCCGTACTTGTCAAATCCCGTGCAGACTTTTCTGTTGAACACAAGTCCATGCTCATTGCGGCAAGTCTGAGCACATCTATTTAAGGTCCGAGCATGATAAAGTCGGTGTATATTTGTACACACAAAGTCCATGCACGCCTCTCTTCAGTAAAGTCTGAGCACACACGAGTCCGTGCATCTTTTCCTTTCAAGCAGGACATCAAGTCCGTGCATGCTTTACCTATGGTTTAAACCCCGTGCACATTTTCCTCTGGCTGAACACAAGTCCGTGCATCTTTTCATATATGCACCTTGAGTTACATTTCATGAAGACATTCTCCAAAGACATCTTTCAGATTAAATTTAGATTAAACACAGAAAGTCATGACAGAACAATTATGATCATAGACTAAACATGTTTGACTTATAGTGTGTTGACATCATCAAAACCATAGGGATGCAACAAATATCGTTTAAGGCCCGTGAGTCTCGGGCGATCACAACCACCTTTAGCATCTGCGCATACTCCCTTTCTCCTCTTTCCTCTTCTTTTCCGCTCATATTATTAGTTCTTGTTTTAAAGTGGATTAATTCTTAAGATCTACACCCCTCTCTCTCCCCATGTCTCATTTCTCTCTTTCTCACTCTCTCTCTTATCTTTCTCTCACCCTCTTCTCTGGGCGACCAACGGAGGAGGAGGTGGGTAAGGTGGAGATGGCATGAGGGTGAGGAACGTGAGGATGGGTTGAGGATCGAGGCGGTGGAGGCGCAGCGAGTTTGTTCGTGAGTTCGGGGCACCGACGTGGGTTTGTGTGGCATTTTCGTAATGAATCGACGATCTCGGCACGGAAAATCTTCGGTGGAGGTAGGGAGATGGATCCCTAGCCCTTGTACCTCATTTTCCCACAATTTGGTAGCCCGAGGTGAGCCGAGAGTGGGTTTTCCTTCATGCCGGGTGATTTTTCTAAGTTTAGGGTGTGAGACAGATTTCATCGGATTGATCAATGTTTTGCCATTTATTTCCTTCCATTTTTGTGGTTTGGCACCCAGGGAATGGCCCCCGTTATTTTTTCCCTCGATTGGGATCGAGTGGGCATGAAAATCGAGCCCCTAGGTGGGGTTCAGGGTGGTCCCTACCATTTTTGGTCGACTGACCACAGGGGTTTGATCGACCAACAACGTTCTCCATGCAACTGGGCATTCTGCCCAGTTCGGTAGACCGAAATAGTTGGTCAACCAACCCCTGCAGATTGGTCGACCACAATGTAGGAATCTAGCCCATTTTGGCCCCTAGTCTACCCGGTTGTGACCCATCAGTCGACCTATGGTCCCGTGGATGTCCCAGACACCCCGTAGGTACTCTGACCATATTTTTGGGTGTTTAGAGGTACCGTATCACCTCGATTAGTGTGCCCATGGGTTTTGAGAGTCCAGGTGACCCCTCATGTCCTAGGCTTTTGTGTATTTGCTAGATCGAGTTTTTGTGTATCGGTATGAGTGTGAAGGGCTGTCCCCATACGCCGTTAGCTTTCTAGGAAAGCAGTTTCCGTGTGGGTCATGCGTATGGCCTATGAACTTTATGTTCAGTGACCTAGGCTGGGGCTGGAGGTTTCTTGGCTTCCCTTGGAAAGGATTAAGAGCAGTGGTTATGGGCCGCCATAAAGAGTATTCGACCGTGGTTTCTGACCCTAGGGAGAGGGTAGATTGATAGAATGGTGCCATCTTGTATGACGGTCTTGACCCGAGTCTTGTGACTCAAGGACCGTTGGATTATTAGGTCTAGATGACTGTCCAGAGTCTGGTGGCCCTGAGCCACCTGGTACCTCGTGTTACTCACAAGGGTGAATGTGTGACCTTCGGTGCTTCCGTGTTTCCTCTCTATAGAGAGTGTTCACGTTTAGTAACCCCCCACTAGTCGTAGAGTGCCTAGGCACTCTTGTGATAGCCTACCAGGGAGTAGGTGGAGAGCTACACCCAAGAGAGACGATTTTGAGATGGTTGCCGTAGGGCCTCCCACTATGGCGGCTCGAGTCCAGGTCGGGAGAAAAATCAACTAGGGGGCCTGACGTAGTGCAGTCGGTCAGTGTGTGTGCACGTGGTTGGGGACTTCGGACGCGTGCTGATGAGCACGACCCTGACTAGTCCCTTGTCGTGTAGTTACTTGTACGATGTCTCAGTGTCGCCTGGGGCGATGGAGACAACTGGGACACAGACTAAGACGTCAGTGGACGCATCCGGCCTTACTTTTGGTGGGCAGGTACTCCCATCACGTGACGTGAGATTCTCATGACTCGAGTTTCAATTTCCCATCTGCGAGTGTGGACACCAAAAAAATTCACTGGCAAGAGCTCCGGGTCTCGTCGAGCCAAACAAACTCTATATCTCGTCTGCTCAGGATGAAAATACACCTGGCGGTCTTCCATCTGATGAGGAAGAATCCTGATATGAAGAAATGCCCCTGGCCCCTCAAAATAAGGTGCTACAGGCCAATTTAGGGTCGGGTAGGCCCGATAGATGTACGATCTTGTTCATTATTAATGAAGTGTGCTCTACTGTTCAGCTACATTACCATGCAAGAGAAATGACGGCGAGAGAGGACGAGAGAGTGAGAAGGGGAGGTGGGCGACGAGGCTGGGGTGGGGTGGAACGAGCACCGTCCTGGGCGGTGAGGAGGGGCGTCGAGCTCGCCAATGTGCTTGGCCTGGGGTGTTCGAGTGCTGGCGACGTACTCAGAGGGAATGGCGCCTCGTGCTCGGAGGGAGGGGCCGCCGTGCCTGACCTACTCAGGGTGGCTCACTGCCCAAACCAAACAACTGATCTCACTGGTGGGAAGGGCGCAAGCACTGTCCGGAGAGTAGGGAGACGTTGCCGTCAGTGCTCGCCGTGCTTAGAGGGGACGGTGACGCTGGGGCGGTCCGTGCTTGGAATGGTGACTGGTAGGGGGGCTAGCAGTGGCATTGCCGGGGAAGAGAAGGGCATTGTTGGCAAGGGCCAGCAAGATGAGCACCGTGCTCGGCCTCCACGGTGGTAGTGATCGATGTTCTCAAAGTCGGAGGGGTCGGTGCAGTCTGGTGGCCCTCGTGCTCCCGACTGTTGGGGTGCTCGACAGGGTCGATGGCGATGTTGGCGGGATAGGTATTAGGTGTGGCCTACATGGTGGGATGCCATGCTCGCCAAGTGGCCCGGATGCTCGTCGCGTTCTAGGTACCGCCGAGCTCGGAAGGGCATCATGCTTGGAGGGGACGTCGGTCGGATGGTGCTAAGCGTGAGCTGCTTGGAGCGGTGCAATGGTCGCTGTCTAGTCCATGCATTCACTGCATTGTGACCGGACTTAGAGGGAGACTGATGATGTGGCACTGTGTCCAGGAGGAGATAGTCTGAGCTAAGTAGCAACTGTCACTTGTGGTGAGCGTCTGGCGAGGAGTGGGAGGGGTGCATGGCCCAAGCTGAGCGGCCTCACGGCTTTCAGTCACGCTAAGGGGGTGCTCGGACGACGTTGGCGCAGGAGGTGGAGGGCACGGGGCTTGGGCATAGGTGGCGTGATTGCGACGGGGGAGGTCCACGCGTGAGGTAAGGAGTGCGGACCAGTGGTGTGTGTGGGGAGTGGGGGCTGTCGCGTGACCAAGTGAGAAGTGAGGGGACGTTGCGGCTAGGTTGTCTATAGTGGAAGTGTGGCTTAGAGGAGGGGAAGAGTGAGATGGACGGTGAGGGTAGATGAACGTAGAGAGGGTATGAGTGGGCTTGGCGATGGTGCTCGGGGGGGTGTGCGTGAGTGAGAGTGGGTTAGAGAGGGGGAGGAGTTGGAGGGGGGGGAGTGTCACCGATGGTGCGCAGGTGGAAGAGGAAGCGGCGTGCGAGGAGAGAGGGTCCGGGAGAGGGGCCTGCCTGCTGGTGCGTGAAGTAGAGGACCTACCGGAGGGGAAGAAGCAAGTGAGCGTGTTAGAGAGAGAGAGACGATGGGAGGCAAGACACCGAGGGAGAGAGGAGGGGTAAGGTAGAGTGGGTGGGCTTGAGGAAGATTGAGGAAGAAAGGAGAGAAAGAGGGGGAAGGTAGAAGAGAATAGGGTGTCTCACCCTAGGATAGAAAGAGGATGAAACCTCGAAGATTTAGGTCGTTCAAAGTATTTCTGGTTGTGTATCTATTCTTTTTTCTACATAAGGTTACATGCACTTTTATAGGCTCTTCGAGGAGACCAACAGACACATCATTAAGACTACTAACACCTAATACCTAACCTTCATCATAACTTTTACAGGAAGATGAAAAGACACTAATAAAAGAAAAAGGTTTCGACGTAAACACTACAAAATAGACGTAAACACTATAAAATAATGCTACGAAGGGATTTTTGAATCTTTCTGTTTGGGTCTTGGTGACGTGAGCCTAATGGCATTGGGTTGTGCCTCCTCGTTGGGCTTGCGTATCCATCATTATTTAATATTCATAGTGTTACATATCAAGGTCAGTGCATATATGTATTTGTGAGATGAAAGGTCGATCCACATTTGACCTCGTACTTCATAAAGTCGATGCACATTTTTCTTGTGCATATAGAAAGTCGGTGCACATCGTTCACTTGTCTAAAGAAAGGTCGATGCATCTTTACATATAGTTAAGCATAAGGTTGATGCATGTTCTAGCATGTAGTCACATAGGTCGGTGCACATGTACTCTAGTAGTGTATCTAGTCAGTGCATGATTGACTGTGTGTGAATACAAGGTCGGTGCACATTACACCTTGTGCAAAGCAAGGTCGATGCACTTTTCTACCTTGTATGCAGAGATTGAATCTCTGGACGGGTAAGCTGTATTCCCCAGCGGTCTTGCAGTGGTGGAAACCACTGGACGGGTGATATATATATCGATCAGGACTGTTGAATTCATGCAAAGAAGAGTGCAATGGGGAAGCAAGAAAGCATCGAAGATCGGGTTTCATGAAGGGGATGAGAAAGGATCGGGGTTAAAGGTCCCATGCTTCATTTCCATTTAAACGGCAACAGTTTCATCGGGGCTGGGCACAGCCGAATAGGATACAAAGGAAGAAGAAGAGGGAAAGACGTCGACCCACCCCCAACGGACAACTTGCTCACTCTCTCTCTGCTTCTCTTTTCTCTCTCAGACTCTCTTCACTCCTACAGGCACGCAGGCTTCAGGGCTTTAGGCTTCTCCAGGCATCCAAAGAGTCCAACCTTGCAAAGTTCCCCCACGGGGGATTTTTATGGGGGCGAGGGAGCCCTTGTTCAAAGCGAGCCTCTCCCGTCTCCTTCTCTTATATTTTTTTATTTTCCTCTGCAACTTGCCGCTGCTGTCGTCATGTTGTCGAGCTGCCCATGCTGCTGCCATCGTAGCTGCTGACGCTGCCTGCTGCCGTTGTTGTCGCGTTGTCGAAGCCGTAGCAACTGCTTCACCGTTGCTGACGTTGCTATTGGACCAAACACCACAGGAGGGAATGGTAGAGGAGTGCAGGGACAGGGGTCCGCCAGCCCTCCCCTCACTGGCTAGCGTGGCTGGCGTCTTCACGGTCATCCACATGAGGGAGTGACCATTCGACATAACGTGAAGGCATGGGAGAGGGCTTCGAGCATTGAATGCTCGCGCGGGAAGAGGTCACTCGAAGACGTGCTGTCGCTGCGTGGAGAGGGGGAGAAGATGAACAGTTAGAGAAGATCGCGAGGAGGGACACAAACATGTGACACTGTTCATGGAACAGTGCCGCGATTTTCCTTATATTTTCCTTTTTTTTTTGAAAATCCCCCTTTTCCTCTTAGCCCCTCTTCTTCTTGTATTTGTGTATTTGTCCACCGCGCCCCTCCTCTACTCCTTGGAATTGGGCTGGGCCCCTTTTCCTTTTTTTGTATTTGGTTCAGCCCCCCCTTTTTTAGTGCCTCTCTTCTTCTTGTATTTGTATATATGTCCATCGCGCCCCTCCTCTTCTCCTTGGAATTGGGCTGGGCCCCTTTTCTTTTTTGTGTGTTTGGTTTAGCCCCCCCTTTTTTTAGTGCCAACAAATGCCTCCCACCCATAGGTGTCGCGAGTAAGAGACGAGGGAACGGGATTTGCGGGTGTAGCTTCTTTCCTTGCAACAGCCTTCGGCTTCATGAGGATGTCCTCGATTGTGAACTGAATCGATTGGTCCTGACTGGGATTCAGGAGCCAATCAAAATGATATTCGTTGATATTGGGTCTATACCGACGCAAGGGATTCGGGTTTCTCTGACTTAGACGAAAGGTCCAGATTGGATCGCTTGGTTGAGGCCTCGGAGGGCTATGGGCACCGAGTTAAGGTGGTTCATCGATGCTAGGATTGCACCGACGCAAGGAATTTGGGCTTCTCTGGCTAAGACGGAAGGTCTAGGTCAGATCGCTGGGCTGAGACCCCAGAAAGGCCTTAGGCACCGAGTTAAGGTGGTTCATCGATGTTGGGATTGCACTGACGTAAGGATTTCGGGTTTCTCTGACTCAGATGAAAGGTCTAGGTCGGATCGCTCGGCTTAGACCGCAGAAAGGCCTTAGGCACCGAGTTAAAGGTGATTCATCGACGCTGGGGTTGCATCAACGCAAGGATTTTCATTTTCTCCCAACCCAGACGAAAGGTCTAAATCGGAGCTTTCGGCGAGGATGCCGCGTAAAGTGGATTCGTCAATGCTGGGATTGCATCAACGTAAGGATTTTAGTTTTCTCCTGACCCAGACGAAAGGTCCAAATCGGAGCTTTCGACGAGGATGCCACATAAGGTGAATTCGTCGATGCTGGGATTACATCAACGCAAGGATTTCGATTTTCTCCCGAGCCAGACGAAACGTCTAAATCGGAGCTTTCGGCGAGGGTGCCGCATAAGGAACACTAAGGAACCATTTCTTTCTTCTTCTTTCTCTTCCTTTTTCTTCTCTTTTTTTCCTTTTTTTTCTTTTTTTTCTTTTTCCCTTTTATTATTTTTTTCCTAAATTTTTTTGACACTGAATTTGTGTCGACACAGGACATCACGATGGTTGAGCACCTTTGGGCATCCCATTGATCCGATAGCATTTTGGGTGAGAGAGAGAGAGGTTTATTGTAATGACCCGAGATCCGGATCCTGGGAATGCGCCAATACCATTCGAATCCTGGCTTGTTGTCCACGAGCTGGAGGGCTCGGAAGGGCTAAAAGGATAGGTGTGGTGTACATAGAAATAGGAAATAAAGTAGGGCAATAGATATAATAACAAAAATAAATAACTAATTACAAAAGAGTCCAGTCCAACAAAAGTACAGTCTAAATCAGTAAAATGTATCAAATGTCAAGTGAACACTCGGCCCGATGAGCTGGCAGTTAAGGACCTTCACGCAACACCCTCGAATCTCGAGGAAGAATCACTGCACCTGAAAAGTAGGGGTGAGCCTCCAAATAATAAGACTCAGTAGGGGTCCCACGGAACCCCAACCGAAAACAACGACGATAACAGAAAGTAGAGCAGCGCTAGCTAAACAACTATAGCAGGAACAACGAACCAGCGGCCGGTCAAAACTCGGCACTGCAGCTACTCCTACTGGCTACAGAAAAGGGAAATCCTGATCTCACAATCAGAAACCAGACCACTCTAACACCAGGCCTACCGAGAAAACACTCGCAGCAACCCTGCCGCAGAAGCCTACCACATAGGCACGACCGATCGGGACCGCACAGTCCCACACTAGCACGACGAGGCCTCGGTAATCCCTACCAAGCACCCCTGGCCACCACCTCGGGAAAGCACGCGGGAACGGTCCAGAAGCTACGTCTCGCAGATGAAAATCGGAACCCGAAAATAGGAGAGTCACAACTTGCGTGACAGGAGTACCTGCCTACTAGAAGCAAGGCCGGATGCGTCCACTGACGTCTTAGACCGTGCCTCAGGTGTCTCCCTGCATCGCCACAGGCGAAAACTGAGACACCATACAAGTAACCACTGAACAAGAACTAGCTGGGGTCTAGCTCGTCAGTGCAGGTCCAACTTTCCCCAACCACATGTGCACACACTGACCATGCGTCCTAGGTCAGGCCTCTGACTGATTTTTCCCTCAGCCAGACTCTGGATGCAAGACGTGGGGCCCTATGGTAACCAGTCAAAAAATCATCTCTCTCAGGTAAAGTCTCATCATCACTTCCTGGTGGGACGACACGCGTGTCGGAAGGCTACGACTAGTGGGGAGTCACTGATGTGACCACTTTCCAGAGACAACTCCGAGGAACACGCAAGCACCCTGTGCGAAAGTCGGGAAGAACCAAGTGGTACTAAGCCACTGGACTCTGGATAGCCCTCTAGACTCACTAAATCCAACGGTCCTTGAGTTACAGGACTCGAGGTGAAGACCGTTGCACCGAACAGCGCCATGCCGTCAATCTGCCCTAACCCTAGGATCAGAAACCTCGGCACGATGACTCACGGGCAGTTCACAACCGCGGAGACCATTCCCTCGAAAAGGGAACTAAGAAAACCTCCAGCTCTAGGCTGGGTAAATGGGACTCACACTCCACAGGCCACACACACGGCCCACGTAGAAAATACAAAAGTACGGCTCCCAAGGCAGCTCACAATCCGCCAAGTAGATTCCCAATCTCAGGGAAAAGTAGGAAACCTCCAGCCCCAGGCTGGGTGACTAGACTCGCAGTGCAAGGCATTACGCATGACCCACTCAGAAATCACCTTCCGAAGAAACTCACGACGTGCGGGGAAACATCACCGCACTCACACCGATACACGGTGACTCGATCAAGCGTAACATAAAAGCCCGGAACACGTGGAGTCACCCGGACTCTCAAACCCACAGACACACTAATCGTGGTAGCACGGTACCTCCAGACACCCCAAAACACAGACATAGAATCTTCGGGGTGTCTGGGACATTCACGAGACCGAAAGTCGACCACTGGGTCGCAACCGGGTCGATCGGGGGTCAACACAACATAATCGGAACACAATTAGCACGGGAATAGGGTGGCGGTCCTCCCCAGACCGTCACAACGAAAGGCGGACCTCCTTGGACCGCGAAGCTCGAATTACTGGTCCGCCTTGGACCGCAAAGCCCGACCGGCGGCCTACATCAGACTGCAACTAACCAGGAACATGCAGTCAAAGGGGCGGTCACCGCTGGGCCGCACCTTAACCAGGCGGTCCTGCTAGGGCTGTACATAGTTCGGTTCAAACCGAAAAACCAAACCGAACTGTTCGGTTCGGTTCGGTTTGGTTCGGTTTGGAGTTGAATTCGGTTTGGTTCGGTTTC
>JANBPO010001093.1:0-51813 GCA_024336825.1 Amorphophallus titanum
TGAAACTGAACCCTGATAGTGAAGTCTGCCAGAGTGAGTGTGAATTCTGCTACTCCTAGTGATACTTCACACTTTTGATTTAAGTCGACGATACGCAAATCTCTGACTTTATCGAGACACACGTTGAAGTGGTGCCTCTCGTATATTCTATAGGGCACAATGTTGACAGCCACACCGGGATCAATTAGAATCTTGTTCAGCTCCCGCCCATTCAAGTGTCCCTTCATGTATAGCGGCCTATTGTGGCTGATAGTAGGGAGTAGCATGTCCTCCTGAATGAAAGTCATGCTGGTCTCTGGTAGTGTTTCACCCAAGCAAGTCTCATATCGAGCAGGTGTCTGCAGAGCAGTGATAATCGCCTGTTGGGTCTCTTCACTCAGAGAAAGTATCTCCCAGATTGTAAATCTCACTGGGAGCTTCTTGAGCAGCTTCATTATCCTGATTCCAGCTTGGACATTGGACAGCTTCATCTCCTCTGCCCATCTAGGCTTGGGAGAGACCTAGACTGCGGTCCCTGATGGACCTGCTTCCTCTGGCTCAGATTCTGCACCTTTCTGCTTGGCATCAGACTCTTGCTGCCCTTCATCAGCTGCTGTTGGGCAAGCTTCATCTGCACTCGGAGCTTCAGAAGACTGCAGGGGCTGCGGGTGAGTATTCCCGGTTGCAGGCATCCTGACATGGCTGCTTTCCCTTAGACATCTTCACAAATTCTGAGAAGGAAGGGGTAGTGCTATCCGCACTCTTGCTGTAAAGGCCTGACGGAGGAGGGATTTGAACTCCCTTGACCTCCGGGGGAGGCATCTTGTAGGGTTTCTCTCCCCTGAATATGATATTATGGTTGGGAGGTGGCTAGCGCCCCCATTTTCGGCCCGATCGGGTCGCATGCGCAGCAGTTGCAGCTTCAGCCTTGCTCCCTTTGGGAGGAGGTGTGAAGCAGATTTCTTCCTCATCCTCTTCTCCAGGCAGGTTGAAGAGAGCTGAGAGAGTATTGTAGGACACAGCCTGCTCTTCGTTGACCTTGGCAGCCTTTCTTTTCTTCCTTTGTTTCTTTTTCTTCTTTGCTTCAGCTGGCGCCTGCCCCCAGAACAAGCTGTCATCCTTGTCAGAGGTTGCATCAGCTTCTTCCTTCTGCTCGACTGAAAGCTGCTCCAGTTCTTGCCATAGGACATAGTCTCGCATCAGCAAGGGCTTCAGTTCGGGCTGCACATATTCATCTAGCCCATCTATGTACTTTTGCAGCTTCTAGGCTCCGAGGCTGACTTCCTTTATTGTTGGCAGCGAAGTTTGCCTCCTCCAATTATGTGTGGGTATTCTGATGACTGTAGGTGGATTGGTCGGCATAGGTGCTATCACCAGTAGAGTGGGTCGTGGTGTGATGCCACGAACATGTGCCCCCACTTTCGGGCGAGGTGCCCTCTTCTTCTTGTTCTTTGTAGGGATTTGCTGCCATCCCTATTGTTCTTTCATGGGTGCTAAGAAACAAGCTTCATAAGTGCACCGTGTGCTAGCTTCAGAGGTCTCTTCAGGTAATGCCTGGTATGTAGAGACCATGTTGACTCTAGCCCTCCTTAGAGGAGCGGCATGAGGCTGCGGAGGGTCAACCTTGTACTCTCCCAGGTCGATCTCATCCTTCTTCACCATGCCTTCAATAATGTCCTTGAAGACGTAGAAATCCTCAATTGGATACCCCAACATCTGGTGATAGGGGCAGAATCTCAGACTATCTTTTCTTTTTAGGTCTTTCGACCTCTTTGGCTCAGGCAGGTTGACCATGTCTTACTGGGTTACCCAGTCGAATAGAACTCTGGTCTTCTCCTTCGGGAAGGAGTAAGCCTTCTTCATTTTATCCCGCAGTGAGGGACCCTCCTTGTCATCTGCGGCTTTAGCAGGCTATGGGGCGATCGCCTTCTTGCCTTTATCCTTCTGTTCTTCAAACGCCTTGACATCAAGGGTATTGGCTTCCTTAGGCGCCTGGTGCCATTCTGTTGCTTTGCCTTTCTGTGTCGTGACGGCAGCTGATGTAGGGGTAGGTCTAGCCAGGAAGGCTTCCACCTCGACCACAATGTTGTTTAGTCGGTCGAAAGATTGGATCTCCATCCCTATCATCTTTTTCAGAACCTCTCTCCTGAGGTTCTGTTTGCATATCTACACAGTGTCCTCCTGATGCGGGGGCCACTTGCATCTCATTCTGAGGTTCCTCCACCTCTTGATATAGTCAAGGGCCGTCTCATCGACAAGTGACAATAATTTGGAGGGTATTATGAAGGGATTCACGATTTGCCTAGCTGGAGCTCTCCTCTTTCATTGCACTGACAACATCGTAGAGGAAGATCAGTTAAGCACCATTTGTGGATTATGGGAGGGCAAACGAGTGGGGCCATCTATCCTTGCCTATCTCTATAGCGGCCTCACGGCTTCTAGCATGGGCCGGCCTCCTTATGGGTGCATGCTTCTTCTCGGCTACTGGATTGATCTTCACATCAAATTTGACCGCTGCGAGGAGACATAAACTACTTCCAGAATCTTCCAACAAAGCCCTCTTTATTACATGATCGATGTACTAGGCTTTGGTGGGAGCGTGGTGAATCGCGTTTCTCGGCTGAAGACATGCAGAGACTGGCGTACTCACTTCCACACCATGGTGCGGGACATGTTCACTCACTCGCCAGCATGTTTACTCACGCACGAGCTTCTCGTGAAATCGTCTCCTGCTGCGGAACTCCACCTGGTTGGTGCAACCAAATTTGTTCTTTATAATGCGCACCGGTGTTACTCCCAGATTGGCCTCCCTCGTCATTCTTTTCCAACACTCTCCGACCTCCCCTTGATTAAGGCAAGAGAGTTGGCCATCGAAGGTGATGCAAAGGAGGTGGATGTGATCAAAGCATCGTGGAAGGCAAGCACTCTACGGAAAGTGATGGTGCGGGTAGAAGAAGACTGAGAGCTGCGGAGTGCTTATGTAACTGAGTTAGGAAAACTGAGGCCCATAGTGCCCAACCCTTGATGTAATCCCTTTGGTTTCAAATAAACTTTTGATGCCTTGTGCGTGTTTTTCAACTCTCCTTCCCTTTTATCTTTTCCTCCCCTTTTACCATCGTGAAGTGTCGACTCTGGCCGATAGTGGGGATTTGAGGTGCCCTGACTCACGTAGCGTGGGTCGAGGAAGAGTGTGTTGCTTGGGAGACATGCCTGTATAGAAGGGTTGGAAGGGTAGTGATGACACAGAGAATTGCCCCGAGGTATCCCAAAGTTGAGAATTCCTCCCCAGGTGGCGAGGAGAGAGACAGTGCGGGAGAGAATAGGAGAGAGAAGATGTAGTGGCCTCGAGGGCGGGATGAGAGGAGGGCACTGGATGCCCCTGTGATGGAGCTCCTGTTGATCCACGGGGTCACGAAGCAGAGGCTGGAGGAGACGAGGGCATGCAGCATGCGCGCCTCTGGAGGAGGCTCCCTTGTTGGTAGCCTCTTCACTTCCTCAGCGGAGGGGCACCATGCTACGGAGGCCGATTGGGCGATGCGAGGTGAGGCTAGCACTGTCTCGTAGAGCTCTATGAGGCTTCCTAGGGGCATCCGCCTTAGGAGGGAGGAGAGATAACCAAGAGGGTGGTGGTGGGATTTGGTGATTTGCGTGTACACTCGCCCCTTCGCTTGTGATGTACTTGACATCTTATATAGACACATGAAAGGAATGACTTGTTTTCGTGCTCCTTCTCTTCTACGCCACATTCCTCAATGATGCTCCCACGTGACGTGTTTGGCGTAATCACACCCAGAAATAACGGATTGTGTCTTAGACTTATTGTGCGTTCCTTTCTGGAGAATCCACCACAAAATTTAATGTCCCCCGACCTCTGGGCATCTTTTCCATGTAGACGAGCTCATCCCAAATTTTAAGACGCCATCCTTTAGTCGTCATAATCATGTAGATGAGCCTACCACCAAACTTGATGGTGTCGTCCTCTAATCGTCCTTTCCCCTGTGGATGAGTCTACCCCAAATTCAATTATAGTGTCCTTTAGTCCTTTCTTCCTGTGGGTGAGTCTACCACCAAATCTGACAATGTCGACCTCTGATTGACTCTCCCATGTGGATGAGCTCAGCCCAAATTCATTTGCAATATGACGAGCACAGGGAACCTTAGACCGCGTAGGGTGCAGAGCTATGCCACCAACCTCACTTACTCCTAGTGAACGGCGAAGCAACACATGAAAGTGAAAAATGGGTGCCTTGTTGTAAATGCCACTGTTAGAGGTAATGGCGACAGCTTCATATCAGACCTCTTCCAATCCTATAAATAGCCCTTTCTAGCTTTCCTGGGAGACTCAAAGTAGCAAGGCTGATTAGAAGAGTGAAATTTTGTTTAAGAAAGGGAAAGATTCTCAAATTTCGGGATGGAGGGCGAGTCTAGTTTCAGGATGGAAGGCGAGTCTTCCCGCTCCTCGAAGAGGAGTAGATCCAGTGGTAGGTACTAGATACTAGTTTGAGTCTAGGTTCTTCATTTCACATTAGTCAGTGCATTCCAACCTCTGTGTCATTGCATGCCCACTTGTTTACCAGTCTGCATTCAACTTCATCATATGTCCACCATGTAGCGATTCCCACAGTTTTCAATGGACTCCAAGTTGCCCAGGCAATATCACTGGTTACATAACACCCATGGGCTCGGCAACCATCCCATCCTCTTTAAAAGGCCCGAAGCAACCACCTTCGATGGCTCCAAAGTCCCGAGCAGCTACCTATATTGGGAAGCCGTGATGGACAAATATTTCCATTTTTACTCCATGTTCGATGCCACGAGCGTCGTTTTTGCCAAGGAGAGGCTTTCGAACAAAGTCGTCGAAAAGTGGGACTACGTTGAATGCCAGAGAGAAATTAAGAGGCAACGGCCCATCGAGTCATGACGTGAAATGAAGGATGAGCTTAGAAGGATCTACCTGCCCCGCCCAGTCACCTCCAACCAAGAAGGTCATAGTCGGAGACGAAGGGTCAAGATTGTAGGTGAGTCTAGCTCCAAGACCAGGCCTAGTGATTATGGGCGAACTCATGTGGACGTGTAAAATTTCACATCCGTGAAGCTCCTCGAATAAGTTCAAAATAAACACAACTTCAGGCGACGTCAAAGCTCGTCTTGGCCTCCCAATGAGTAGGAGAACGTCAAGAGGCAGTTTGTGGGTTGTCCCCGAAGGAGATCACATCCGAAGATATCCTACGCCTGACAGGGCGCATTAAACTATGGGAATTTAGGCATCCTAGAATCAACATGTTGCCATGATCTCACCTTGTGACTATGGCAACAAAGAGCACACTTGCGGAGTTTGAGTGCCTTAAGCCCCTAAATAAGATCAATAACTATGGGCGACAGCACACACATTAACCCATGCTCAAACGGTGAAACAAACCCTTGACCAGAGAGGGGAAAGTCCCTGAAGGTCCTCTAGCAACAAAGACTGAATGAACTTCAAACAACGCCCTTAAGCCAATTAGGCCACCACTCCAACCAGGTGGTCCATAGCACCCTTGGGTTCTGATATGGTGGCAACCATCCCTACTTTGATCTGGTGGCGGCTAGCCGCTCCCCATCCGGTGGCGCTCTTGATCCGGTGCCCATTGTGGCTCCTTGAACCAGTGGTGTCGCACACTAAGTGATCTAGTGGTGCAATCGTTGAATCAACTAATACGGTGGTACCCTCCCGCGCTGATCTAGTGACCCCTAAAGCAGCCCGATCCGGTGACACCCGAAGCCCTATGATCCGGTGGCTCACCTAGAGACTTGGACCGGTGGCTCCTCTATGCAAGCGTTCCGATGGCACCCAGCCCATCTGATCTGGTGGCTCCTCTTGGCTCGCGATCTGGTGGCACCCAGGCGTTTGGTCCGGTGGCTCCTCTGAGCACGGGAACCAGTGAAGCCCTTCTCGCTATAGTGGCTCCGACGTCTGCTTTACGAAAGAAGAAAACCCACTTTTCTCAAGTCCATTGGGCATTGCCATGGACCAGAGGTCCTTACCCCTCTAGCCCCCGGTGCGCAGCGGTGCAGGCTCTGAGCATTGCCCCTTCGATGCTAGCCTCGAACCACCCATGGCTGCCAACTCTCTGCTCCCCCAAACAAGGAAACAAGGATGTTATGGTGAGCCTGGAAGAGAAGAGACCGTGAGATGATCATCTCGTTGACCTCGCTCTCACCACCAACATGGCACTGCTCCCATACAAGTAAGACACAATGGCGGGGAAGAGGCGAATAGGCGGTGGGTGGCTCCAAGGTCCCTACAATTCCTATTCCCACTTGTTCCGGCTCTGGTGTGAGGCAAAGGAAGAGGAAATAGGGTGAAGGTATGAAGAGAGGAGGAGGCCTGAAGAGAAGAGAGGAAGATCGAGGGAGAGTGTAGAGAGGAGAGGCCTAGGAGGGGGAGGAGCATGTGCTCCGCTCTCCCTCCCCACTACGTTTTCTTTCTCGTTCCCTCCATCATATCGTGGTCTCTTCATTGCTTCTTCATATTTCTCCCTAGCTCTTGCATCCTTTCCATGCTATAGCACCCCCCTCCTATACGTGCTCTTTCTTGAAGGGCTAAGAGTTTGCAAGTTTTTCTTTGCTTGAATATATATTCTTTTGTGTTGCCAGAAGGTTGGTATGAGGGTCTGCTCAATATAATGGGCCAGGCTCGAAGCAGATATCCTGAAGATTATCTTCCCCTTGGGTGATCATTGCATCATTCATCTCCTTATTATCTACAAGATAATGGCTAGGCACAGGCCACCAATAAAACACTGATCAAAATTATAAAGAAAACCTGTGAGTCTAACAAGTTCTCAAACTGGCCGAAAAAGCTTATTGAAGCTCTATGGGCCTATCACACCTCAATCCGTACTCTCACTGGGCAAACTCCGTTCGCCATCACTTATGGGATGGAGGCGGTAGCCCCATACGAGATCATGATCCCTTTTCTCAAGGTACAATTGGACAATGAACTTTCCCTCGATGAATGTCGTGATTCACTCCTTGCCCAATTGGAACTCTTAGACGAGAAGTGGCTAGTCGATGCCAAGCATGCACGTGTTGATGTGAGATGACCTAGGGATGCAATGGGACTAACCAAATGCACCTTTCACCTAGACTCGCAAGCACATACACAAGGTAACGGACTCGATTTCAACGGATTTACTCACATGGTGCGCACTCTTCCCTGAAGGCAACTTGGGATGGTGGTGAGGGTCCGGGGCGGAACCTCGCTATTCCAAGGTGTGGCAAGGCTCAGGGCTGACCCCCAGAAAGGTTGGGATTCCCACGCTTCGTGGGCAACCAACACACCGAGGGCGTGGGTTAAAGGTGGCACTCACAGCTCTCTCCGCAGTGGGGTGCATAAACAAGTGAAAAGGGGGTCGAGCACTCTCTCACAATCCGACGGGTAGCAAGATATGATACTAACTAAGCAAAGAAGGTACCAGGAAGGGTTAACCATTTGCTTACTTGATCGGTTTGAAGAAAACCGATCTTGGCCAGAGACGAGGGCGAGCGGGGAAGCATGGGTTTACTACCCGCACGCTGCGCCGATGCCACTTGACCTGTGATGTTTAATTACAAAACTACTCCTCACATAGGAGGGTTGACCACAGGGTGGGAAATCAGTGTTACAACCAACTAATACCTTCGCAAAGGGAGGGGCGCTCAGTCGGCCAGGCGAGGAGGAAATCGGTGGTGAGATGGAGGTGGCCGGACTTCCGGTCCGCATAGTCACTAGCGCAGCTGGTCTGCTCTGGTTCCAGCAACTTGTCGAGGATGAAGCTCCCTGTCCAGATGTCTGTTGAAGGCAAGGTCAGCGCCATTGGAAAGCTGCTCGCCCAGTGGTGCACCAGGAAGAAGAATCGCCCTAGTCAAAGCTCAGACGAGGTAGGGCCGCCAAATCCTATGGGACTGCACTGGAACTGATTTCTACAGTCCAAAGGGTTCTTGATCGGGGCAGTACTCTCGACTGGGAAGTCAGATCGAGCTGGGACCACCATTGCTGGAAAGAGGGTCGACTCTAGTTCGCCTCCCCCAAAAATATTCATAGAACTCGACCACAAGACTCAGTGGCAGCTCCAAAATGCTGGCGGGGTCAAACTGAGTGCAAGAATAGGAAATCAGATCTGACTCACTAGGGCTATAACTTGAAAGTCCAATGCCGGATCGGGCGAGACTGGTCTCGACACCAAGAGGGATGCCTCGAGAACAATCCGGAGCTAGAATGGTCATGCTCTGACGTGTAGAGTGCCGGTACCATCCGTTCCTGCAAGGTTGTGCAGTCTGGGTCACCAGCAGGATAGGGGAGCCTTGTTGGGGTTGGTCCTCCTAGCCTCGTTGATAGATGGAGTCGAAACCACTACCATTGTGAAAAGGAGAGTTAGGTGTAAACCTTTGGGGTTGGGGACGTCGGATGGAATGGTGGTAGCTTCTGCAGCATGACTGGGCTGGGATTCTTAGAGCAGAGGCGAGCAAACTGCGCAGTCCTGGGAAGATAGTCATTCCAGGGTGCTCCGGTGGTCAAATGAGGCCCTTCTTCCTCAAGGTGAAAGAGGACTCTCAAAGGAACACCCTAACAAAATGCCATGACTAGACTCCAGAGGAAGAAGGCGAGAGGGCTTCTGCAACTCGTCTATGTCTGTAGTTGGAGTTGATTTGCACAGCCTGATGGAAATAGGTCTCCCGTCCAGCTCCGACCTCGAATGAAGGTGCACGACCCCTTTTTGGAAAGCTAGCTTGGAGTAGAACCTTCTGATGTAGGGATGGACACCAGGAGATCCTCAAGGGCACCATGGGTGATGCTGCAACTTGCTGGCAATTCTGCAGCTGCGGGATCCAGGGGTAGTAGATGAAGATAGTGAGAAATGGATGGAGATCGAGGGGGTGGACATGGTGGGGGATAGGTGGAAGGTTCCCTGGTTGGGAGGAGATCAGATGTGTATAGGTTGGGCCTTGACTATTTATTTGTTTAATCTACTTTAGAAAAAATTTATTCTTATAATTTATCAGGGTTGCTACATTCGTGTCTTGGCAAGGTGGTTGCCTGTGAGAAGTCGTACCCATTCCCTTGTTGTGTAAGGGTGTGTTGGCGCTATTCCGGAAGGACGAGTGCCAGTTGGGCGGTGTTCGTGAGAATTTTAGGCTGATGTTGTGATCCCCGATGTGTCGAGGTTCGGAGCCTACATAGTGCAGAGGATTGTCGGGATGGGGGATCCCGAGTTACCGTGTTGGCTGTGCGCATGGATCTGAGTGCACAGTGGAAGCATGGTGGGCCCAAAATCCACAGGTCCAAGATCGTAGCGTTGGCTACTACGGGTGGATTTTTGAGATTGAGAAGTGCATTGGAGGATTGGTTCCTCAGTAAACGTCATCTCCGACTGTGTGAGACGTGTTGTTGTTGTGCCATTGCTTGAGATATTGTGGTTCACGGCACTGGCAGGGTTGAGAATCGGGGAAATATGTTGGCAAGTGTGCCGCATGAGTACCCTATTCATGTGTCGGAGGTTATGTCTTCGAGTAAGATAGGTGGTTGTTGGAGAAGTGATCTATGGCAAGATTATGAGTCCCGACTAGTCGTTGCGAGCGGCTAGTGCGTTGCCGAATGATCGACCATGGTGAGATGCGTATTTTCGGGGGACCCATGTGCATTGGTCGCGGCGTGATCGACCAGGTTGCCGTAGGTTTGGATGGCACTTTCCTCCCCTAGAGATGTGTGCCGTGAGTTGTAAGAGGTTGCGTGTCCCGTGGCTCTACGGTAAGAGCGAAAGTCAAGATTGGCAGGCATCCATTTAGAGTGATTGAGATGAGATGGCATTCGATTGGGTATTGGATAGTGCCTGTGTGGGGAGGGTCTCTGAAGAGACGTTGGCGTTGGATATGGTGGTCCTTGGTCTGTGACCAGCATGGGAGGATTCCCCGTAAGTTTGAGGCGAGTAGCATGAGGACCGAGGAGAGATCCTGTCATGTAGTTTTACCGTACTCCCCTGAGAGGGTAGAGTTGGCGAAGGTTCGAGATCGGATGCAGTGTCTGAGTGAGAGTTGGCTTGGGTGCGGTATTGGTCTGTGGAGAGTCAGTGGATGGCCTCGAGAGTTGTAATGTTTCCTTCAATTTCGGTGGAGGACCAGGAAAGAAGGAAGAGGTTGAGCGAGCAGAAGTTTCCCATTGATGAGTGTCTGGCGACTAGTGGATGGTCTTTCACAGACAGAAGATGCTGCTGGTGATTATGATTCGAGAATGGCGATAGCCGTGTATCGGTGAGGCCTTGGTGGTCGTTTTCATGAAGTGCCTTCCAGGTGAGATCTGGGCTTTATCGAAGTTGTCATCTGGCAAAGTTGGCACAATGATATGTCTGGCTATCGGCTTGCCATGTGTGAGGTAATTCTTGGCACTGAACTGATGATCTGGTTGCAGTCTGTTGAGATGGCTGTGTAAGCTGGTGGAAGATCAGTGTTGGTTGCCCAGGTGTAGGACTTGAGATCTATCAGCGAGCTGTGGAGCTGATGTTTGGTTGGTCCGTCGAGCATGGGCATTGACCGGCGTTTTGTCTCTCGTGACGAGGAGTGCGTGTCCCCGAGGAGCGAGATGGTGGCAACGGTGCCGTGATTGGTTCTCGTGTTATCTGGGGTGATGTCGGACTGTGTCCTTTGGTGTATGCTTGCTCTGATGACTGGTGTGTATGGCGTGCGGAGCAAGGTGTCGTTCGTGATTGTAGTCTCGCTGTGCCCCTCAGGTTAGGAGCTTTTGTGAGAATCGAGGTTTTCTGTGCTGGGGCTCTGACGGTGTTGTCAGTTGGATAAGGCATTCTTCCCCTGTGTTTTCGCGTGTGTCCTGAATTTCGAGGATGAAATTTCTTTAAGGGGGGACGGCTATAATGTCCCAGATTTTTTGAATATTTTTCAGATATTTATCGTGGGTCACGAATTGAGTTTAGCGATTTTTGTGTGTTTTTACCAGTCAGACCTTCGGAACCCCATGTAAGGTGAACCGTTGCGTTCTCCGACTCCGAGACGTTACCCCAGCATTGTGTGTTTTTCAAGGATCACGAGGAGTATTTTTTTTCTATTTTTAGGTATTATCTGGAATTTTTGAAATTTCAATTTAAACCCCCACCCCTTTTTCTATCTCCCCATCTCTCATTTCTCACTCTCCCTCCCTCTCTCTTCCCTAATCAATACACCACCTGGCTGGCCAATATTGTGCATGTCAAAAAGAAGAATGGATGGACCCGGATATGTGTTGATTTCTGGGATCTGAATAAGGCCTGTCCAAAAGATGACTTTTCGGTGCCAATAACGGAAGTCATGATAAATGCCACGATCGGTCACGAGGTCCTCTCCGTCATGGATGGCTCATCCGGTTACAATTAGATATGGATCGCTAAGCATGATCGGGTTCATACTACTTTTTAGACGCCCAAGGGTATCTACCATTACAAGAGGATGTCATTTGGGCTGAAGAATGGTGGTGCGGCCTATCAACCGTTGATGACCCGAATTTTTGATGAGCTGCTCTACCACAAGGTCGAGTGCTACATAGATGACTTGGTTGTCAAGACAAGAATGAAGGAGGATCATCTACAAGATCTTTGAATTATATTCCAGCGACACAGGCAATATGAGT
This sequence comes from Amorphophallus titanum, assembly GCA_024336825.1. Taxonomy (NCBI): domain Eukaryota; kingdom Viridiplantae; phylum Streptophyta; class Magnoliopsida; order Alismatales; family Araceae; genus Amorphophallus; species Amorphophallus titanum. The sequence continues at coordinate 11,615 of JANBPO010001093.1, forward strand.
TGAAGTTGAACCCTCTAAAGTGTGCCTTTAGGGTGTCCAGTGGCAAATTCCTAGGTTTTATTATTAGGCATCGGGGAATTGAGATAGACCCTGCAAAGATCAAGGCAATTCAAAAGCTACCTCAGCCAAGGAACCTCTCTGAGCTTCGGTCCCTCCAAGGTCGGCTCGCCTATATTCGGTGGTTCATATCCAACCTGTCAAGGCAGTGCCACCCTTTTCACAAGATGATGATGAAGGAAGTTCACTTTTATTGGGATGAAGAATGCCAGATGGCTTTTGACAAGCTGAAAGATTATCTGAGGACTCCTCCAGTGCTTGGTGCACCGGTGAAAGGGTGGCCGCTAATTCTGTATATAGTAGCCACACACTATTCTACGGGGCAATGTTGGCCCAAAATAATGAATAAGGAAAAGAACATGCCCTCTACTACCTCAGCCGAAGGTTGGTAAGGACTGAAGAAAAATACACCTACATTTAGAAGATCTGCTTAGCTCCAGACTTCACAGCTAAGAAGCTCTGACACTACATGTTGTTGCATGACATCAAGCTGATATCCAAAGCAGATCTACTGAAATACTTTCTATCCCAATCGGCACTCAAAGGCTGCCTAGGCAAATGGGCAGTAATTCTTATGGAGTTTGATGTCTCCTACGTGCCGCAGAAAGCTGTCGAAGGACAGGCTATCGTGAATTTCTTTCCCTCCCACCCAGTGCATGAAGACTGTCCACTAGAGGCGGAACTCCCTAAAGATGAGACACTGGTAGTAGATCAAGTACAGCATGCCCTCTAGCAGTTGAACATTGATGGTGCCTCCAGAATTGGCACTCCAGCAACCGGAGCGGCTAGAGTCAGAGCTAGTGCAGGCATAGTCCGGAAGTCCTCAGAGGGGGAGGTCATATATACCTCCTGCTCAATCAACAAGCCCTACACGAACAATGAGGTTGAAATGAGGCTTGAATTTTTGAGCTATAAATTGCCCTCTCCATGGGAATCCAGATGCTCGAGGTGTTTTAGGACTCCATGCTAGTCGTGAAGCAAGTTGGAGGAGAATTTGATTTCCAGAAATTGGAACTCCTTCCCTATCACCAACTGGTGTTGTGCCTAATGGCAAAGTTTTACCTTATCCAAATGAAGCATGTTAATCGAGGATAGAATGCTCAGGCAGATGCCCTTGCAAAGCTGGCCAGTTCTTTGGCAGTCCGGCCAGATCAGAGCTTGAATATAACTGTCATCAACAGACGACAAGTCCCCAGCATGATAGAAATCCCAGCACATGGAGAAGAAGATGAAGTCATGGCCATAGAGGAAATCCAGTAGCCTGATTGGCGGGAGCATCTCCTAGTCTGGTTCGAACACTGGCAGCTCTCGAAGGAGAAAGAACAGAAGATGAGATTAATCAGAATCAAGGATTCTTATGAAAGGAGGAACTGAATGTTGTTCCGAATAATGGCAGATGCCCGAAAAAAGATCTTGCTTTATTGCATGTCCACGAAGGAAGCTTGACAGGTGATGCAAGAAATTCATGCCGTGTCAATCGGCACCCACAAGTCGGTCTGAAGATGAAAATTAAAATAAAGAAACTGGGCTACTATTGGTCCACTATGTTCGATGATTGCTACAAGTTCACCAAAGCTTGTCAAAAATGTCAAGAACAGGGTACCGTGTCAAGAAAGCCACCAGCACCGCTACACCCCACCATCCCGGGTTGGGCGTTTGCTCAAAGGGGTACAGACATGGTGGGTCCTCTACCAGCATCTTCATCAGGATGCAAATATATCTTAGCGGCCACATACTACTTCTCCAGATGGGCATGAGTGATAGCGCTAAGAGAAGTGATGGGGGAGATGGTCCCCAGATTCTTCTGACAAAATATAATATTCCTGTTTGGGCCACCAGCCGAATTATCTCCGACAATGGTAGCCATTTCAGAAACTAGAAGGTATATCGACTGGCTGATAAATACAAAATTGATTGGAGGACATCATCCCACTACAATCCCCAAGCCAACTGACTCGCAGAAGCCTTCAACAAAATGCTTTGCACTTTGCTGGCAAAAATTGTTAATTCGAATAAAAAGGATTGGGAAGAAAAGATGTACGAAGCACTGTGGGCTTATCGTACAGTTTGTAAAACCCCAATTGGCTGCTCACCGTTTTCCCTCATATATGGGTCAGAGTTGGTGGTGTCGATTGAACAGGAGGTTCCATTACTACGGGTCGCCATTCAACATGGTCTAGTTAGCTGCGAACAAACTAACATAGAAAGAAGACTGGAGGAGCTTGTTGAATTGGAAGGAAGGCGACACCGGGCATAATAGAACATCTAATTATATCAGGCTCGCATGGCTCGTGATTTTGATAAGCTGGTCAGGGAGCGAGAATTCAAGAAAGGCGACCTTATTATGGTCAAAAGAAGAGAAGTAATGGTAGCTAACCCCAAAGGGAAGTTGATTGAAAATTGGGTGGGCCCGTATGTTGTACATCAAATCTACGAAGGAGGCTCTTACATCCTGGTGGATCACAAGGGCATAGTTCAGTTTTCGCCTCTCAATGGGAAGCACATGAAGTTATATCAGGTGGCTACACCGGCGCCTAAAGATTAACAAAGCTTAAGAGGGATTCATTGCCCAAACATGGTCCCACTAGGTCATAATGCCCCCGACAGGCCTTACGTCTGTACGGGTGAAGAAAACTTTTCTTTGTACAAGTATTAGCTCCATACCTATGAATACGTATCCTTGCGGCGATAGGCTTTATGCGTTAACCAAATACTATACAACAATACTCCCGACGGACCTTATATCCGCACGAGTAAAGAAAATATTTTCCTTGCACGGGTATCAACCCCATGCCTGTGAATATATCCATGCATTAATGGGCTTTATGCCTTAGCCGAATACCACTCAACAATACCCCGACGGACCTTACATCCGTGCAGATGAAGAAAACCTTTCCCTTGCACAGGCATTAACCCCATGCCCGTGAATACATCTCTGCGATGAAAGGCTTTATCCCTCAACCGAATACCACTCAACAATGCCCGACGGACCTTACATCCATATGAATGAAGAAAGCCTCTTCCTTTGCGTTTGCATTACCTTCTTGCTAACGAATAAACTCTTTTTCTCGGTGTAAGGCTTTGTGCCCTAGCTGGCATTCACACATTATCGCCATTACAGGCCTTACGTCTGAATCGGCGTAGAGACTCTTCCTTTGAGTTGACATTACCTTCTTGCTAATGAATAAACCCATTTCCTCGGCACAAGGCTTTGTGCCCTAGCCAACTTTCACACATTATCGCAATTACGGGTCTTACGTCCGAATCGACGCAGAGACTCTTCCTTTGCGTTAGCATTACCTTCTTGCTAACGAATAAAGCTTTTTTCTCGGTGCAAGGCCACGTGCCCTAGCTGGCATTCACATACTATTGCCATTGCAGACCTTACATCCGAATCGACGCAGAAACTCCTCCTTTGCATTGGCATTACCTTCTTGCTAATGAACAAATCCCTTTTCTCGGTGCAAGGCTTCGTACCCTAGCCAACTTTCACACATTATCGCCATTACGGGCCTTACGTCTGAATCAGTACAGAGACTCTTCCTTTGCATTAGCATTACCTTCTTACTAACGAATAAACTATTTTCCTTAGCGCAAGGCCTCGTGCCCTAGCCGGCATTCACACATTATCGCCATTGTGGACCTTACGTCTGAATTGGTACAGAAACTCCTCCTTTGCGTTGGCATTACCTTCTTGCTAATGAACAAACCCCTTTTCTCAACGCAAGGTTTCGTGTCCTAGCCAACTTTCACACATTATCGTCATTATGGGCCTTACGTCTGAATCGGCACAGAGACTCTTACTTTGCATTAGTATTACCTTCTTGCTAATGAACAAACCCCTTTTCTCGGCGCAAGACTTCATGCCCGAGCCAACTTTCACACATTATTGCCATTACGGGCCTTACGTGTGAATTGGCACAGAAACTCTTCCTTTGCGTTGGCATTAATCCCATGTCAACGAACAAACCCCTTTCTCAGCGCAAGACTTCATGCCCTAGCCAATTTTCACATAATATCGTCATTTGGGCTTTACGTCCAAATCGGCGAAAACTCTTCCTTTACGTTGACATTATCTTCTTGCCAACGAATAAACCCTTTTGATAGGTGCAAGGTTTCGTGCCCTAGCCAATTTCATACATCATCGCCATTACGGACCTTACGTCTGAATTGGCAAAAATTCTTCCTTTGCGTTGACATTATTTTCTTGCCAACGAATAAACCCTATCTATCGGTGCAAGGCCCCGTGCGCTAGCCGACAATTGCATGCTACCATCCAGGGTCGAACGTCACATATCGATCCATCATCACTATCTTACCTGTTTGTTAAAAAAATGGGGTTTAAAATAGAGGTGCCCCACCGGACTTATCCTTATCCTTGGGCAAGTGCAAAAATGACAATAACCTAGCTGTAGCGAAAACTCGAGAGAGGTGTTCTGTGGATGGTCTGGGCTTTGAACATTGGTTTTGTTTTTAATCCATTTAAGATTTTTAATCCTTCATTTTACCAAGGTTGCTACACCCTCCCCCACTTAAAAGAATTTGGTCCCCAAATTCAATTGTATATAGTTACGGAGGGTGCAAGGTACATACCATTCAGAATAGGTCTGGGAATCTTTTCCTCATGGATTCCTCGGTCTCCCATGTGGCTTCTTGTTCTGAGCATTTACTCCATTGTACCTTGACCATGAGAATCGTCTTGTTCCTTAGTGCACGTACCTCGCGATCAAGGATCTTCATGGGCTTCTGTTCATATGTGAGATCCTTTTGTATCACTAGGTTTCCATGGTTTATGACATGTGATGGATCATGCAAATACTTCTTCAACATGGATATTTGGAACACATTCTGGACGTCGGACAGTTGAGTAGGTAATGCGGCGCGGTAAGCAACCTTGCCAACTCTTTCTAGTACCTCAAAAGGTCTAATATACCTTGGTGTAAGTTTGCCCTTAACACCAAATCTCTGAATTCCTCACCCAGGTGAAATCTTAAGAAAGATGTGATCTCTGACATGGAATTCGAGATCCCTTCTTCTTGTATCGGCATAAGCCTTCTGTCTAGTCTGAGCCACGTGTAGTCTCTCTCTAATAAACTGGATCTTCTCGGTGGTATCCCTCACCATGTCTGGGCCTAGTAGTTACTTCTCGCCAACTTCATCCCAGCACAAAGGTGATCAGCACTCCTACCGTATAAAGCTTCGAAGGGTGCCATCTGTATACTTGCCTGGTAATTATTGTTATAAGCAAACTCGACCAAAGGCAGGTGATCATGTCAGCTTCCACCAAAATCAATAATGCAAGCTCTAAGCATATCATCTACTACCTGATTTGTTCTTTCAGTCTGACCATTCGTTTAAGGATGAAAGGCTGTACTAAAGTTGAGTCTCGTCCCCAACGAATATTGTAGACCCTTCCAAAAGTGAGAAGTAAAATGCGGGTCTCGGTCAGATACGATTGAAATAGGTATTCCATGTAGTCTGACTATTTCTTTAATGTACAATGCGACAAGAACATCAATAGACCATCGACTCTTGATTGGCAAGAAATGTGCAGATTTGGTCAATCGGTCTATGATGACCCATATTCCATCATATCCTTTAGATTTAGACAAACCCATAATGAAGTCCATGCCGATATCTTCCCACTTCCATTTGGGAATATCTAGAGGATGTAACTTATCGGTAGGCTTTTGGTGTTCCGCCTTAACTTGTTGACGCATGAGATAGCGTGACACGAAGTTCGGAACTTATCTTTTCATGTTGGGCCACCAAAATGTCCTTTTTAAATCTTGGTACATCTTGAAGATCTAGGATGAATCATGTACTTTGACCTGTGGGCTTCATTTAATATTTTCTTCTTTAGCTCTGGGCCATCTGGTATACAAGTTCTCTCTCTGAACAACAATCTTCCATATGATGCTATCTTGAAATCAGATTATTCTTCTATTCTGCCCTTGATTTCTACTAACACCGGGTCATTGTCTTGAAGTCCTTGTATTTCAGAGAGTAACTCAGGTTGTATCCTCACATGTGATAGTGTAACACACCTGTTCTCCTTGTCCCTACTTATGTCAAGTCTAGAGAATTGCTCCAGTAACTTCCACTCCTGAATTATATAATTGGCTAACAGGGCTCTTGACTTTCGACTAAGGGCATCAGCTACAGGATTACCCTTTCTAGGATGATATTGTATTGTGAAGTCAAAGTCCTTGAGGTACTCTAGCCAACGTCTCTATCTCATATTCAATTCCTTTTGAGAGAAAAGATACTTGAGACTCTTATGATCGGAGTTTACAGTGAATTGCACTCCATAGAGGTAATGTCTCCAGATCTTCAATGCAAACACTACCGCAGCCAATTCTAGATCATGGACTGGGTAGTTTTTCTCATGCTTCTTCAGTTGTTTGGAAGAGTAAGCTATGACTCTTCCTTGTTGCATTAAAACACATCCGAGGCCAATGCCAGACGAATCAGTATACACCTTGAATTTCTCTCCATCAATTGGTAAAGCCAAAACTAGGGCAATAGTCAAGTGATCCTTTAGAGCTTGGAAGCTTCTTTCATAATCTTCGCTCCATTCATAACGGATCTCCTTACGAGTTAGCCTAGTAAGTGGCACAGCGATCTTAGAAAAATCCTTAATGAATTGCTTGTAATAGACTTGCACCAATGCATCAAGTACCCCTGTGAGGGGAAAGAAGCCAGGATCTTTGCTGACCTCCACCCATTTGAGGTGTTCTAGTGTCACCTGTCAGACGCTAACCTGTATCTAGAATAGACGAAGTAGACTTCTAAAGCTCCCCGGGACAAAGGGAAGAAGAAGATAAAATCGAAGGGTTGGTTTCCTCCGCCACCCCCAGGCTATGTGGCTCCTCCGCATGTGCCGTTCATTGCAGAAGAAGAAGGCATATTTAGGGCATTTCCCCTCGCCATCTATCCCACACCGGGGGCACCTCACCTTGAAGACCTGCTAGAAGATGTCAGGGTCCCGCCAAGAATTATTAAGCCAGTAACGGAGCTCGACTTCCCAGCGACCGAGCAGCTAAGGACCTTTGAGGTGCCGAATCTTGAAGGCCCGCCCACTATTTTCTATGTGGCCGGAGAACAACCAATCAGAGGAGATGATGATTGCCGACTCCCTGACAATCTCCATGACCCACACGTCCCAATTGCAGGGCTTCACTATATAACTGACCCAAGGTAGTCAGAAAACAAAGGATCCCTCTTTATCAACCCTCCAGCCAGAAGGAGATGTTTGAGAAGATGTGGAACCTGCCAAACTTGGACCAGAGGTTGCTACGGATTACCAAGCATCCGGGCTTGGGCTTCTCATCAGAAGACCACTACGAGGTCGACGTGATATCGGTGTCTGCTCTACCCGACAGCGACCCCGTCAAGGCTGCGGCCGTATAGGGAGCCCGCCATGACAAGAAACCTCTGCCACTGGCTGAAGAGACACAAGATGAAGAAGTGTTCCTCTGGAATTCCCTCCACCACAGGCACATAGGGAAGGTCTTCCCCTCTTTCAAAGGGTCGACCTCAAGGGACCACATCATTAGGGTTCCATCATCCCCCTCTGTTGGCGAGGCAGGAAGCGGAGGCATGGCCCGCATCTCAGGCCCTCCTCGATATGACCCCGTTATGCTCGCATTGTACCATAGTCAGCAACGAGAGATCAAGATGCTGAATGCACAATTGGCCGAACTGGCGGCACTACTGGCAGACCTGACCCAGGGTTCCCTCCGCCCGTGGGGTGAAAACGTGGCTTGGCCCCGAACTATCAGCCCCGATACCTCCATCCAGTCAACAAGGAGGGCAAGGAATACGGCGAGCCCTTCAGCCAGACAACCAACTAGGCGAGGCCTTACATTACAAGAGAAGCTGCAGAAGTCCTACTCCTTCCCAAGAGAAAAGACCCAAGGCATCTTTGATTGGGCCTGCCACTATGGCAAGGTTTCCCTCCCAAGGTCCAAAAGGTCTCAAGATATCTGGAGAAGCGGTGACCCACTATTCTGCCCCTATCACCAGATACTCGGTCACGCCATTGAGGACTGTTACGTCTTCAAAGACATAGCTCAAGACCTAATTGACAGGGATGAGCTAAGAATGGGAGACTACATAGTGACCCTGCCGCATCCCCATATGACAGGCGACCCCAGGAGAGGAGTCTACACTATTTCTGCCCAGCACCAGGCTCCTGAAGATGCAGCGGCCTCGGCCCCGACCGAAGTCGTCTATGGTGATTACCTAGAAGACTCCGGGGTAGCCTTGTGCCCCTCCGCGCCAGGAAACCCCACGGGCCTGTCGACTGCAGCCCCGGAGGGATGCGAGGTGAATGCCGCTTCGGCACTGGGTCAAGACGAGCAAGGAGAGACCTACGGCATCCTCGAGGCTGAGGAGGGTGAAGATCAAGACTTTGTCGATTTGTTGTCGGCCCCACTAAAAATTGAAGATGGTGGCCAAGCCACCGTCGATGAGCTGATCGAACTTAACCTTGGCATGGAAAGTGACCCCAGGCCAACCTTTCTGAGTGCCCTTATACCTCCTCAAGAGAGAGAGGAGTACTTGAGGTTCCTGCAGGAGTTCCACGATTGCTTCGCTTGGAATTACAAAGAGATGTCCGGTCTTAGCCCCGAAGTAACCCAGCATATATTGGCAATTGATCCTAAAATGGAGCCGGTAAAGTAGCCTCCCTGGCGCATGCGGCGGAATTGATAAAACTGGTCTGCAAAGAAGTCGACAAGCTCATAGACGTCAACTTTGTAGCAGAGAATCAATACACCACCTGTCTGGCCAACATCATACCGGTGAAGAAGAAGAATGGACAGATCAGGATCTGCGTGGATTTTCACGACCTGAATAAGGCTTGTCTGAAAGATGATTTTCTGGTACCAGAAGTTGGGCTATTTACCGATGCATGCGGGAACGAGTCAAGGTCCTCTTGGATCGCCCGAGTCGACCACTAGATCGACCCAGCACTCCGGGCAACGTTCCACCGCCTCGCGATGGGAAACCGTCCTGGGTACAGCTCGATACCTCGACCAATTCCCGGCAGATAGAGAAAAGCCCAAAACTGCATTTATAAGAAGAGGTCAGCATTTTAGTCAATTAAAAGCATGTTAGAAGCATATAAGGGCATTTGGGCATTTTTACTTGCAAGAAGGGTGAGAAGCCGCCGAGCATAGTCACCCGGTCGATGGCGCTGAGCGAATGGAATAGGAAAGCTAGCACTACTGCTCCCCATGCGTACTTCCGCACTTGGCTCAGGTCGGATAACAGGGGAAGGAGCCGGCAACTGATCACGTCGGCTCGTGTCGCGAACAATAGCTTCCCGAGCAGCAGCATCAGGAAGCGTCTCAGAACTCTATCTCCATCCGGTCTCGGCTCCGTCGCCACACTCAGACGAGCCTGCTCGATCACTCGGTCAATATGCTGCTCCGGTAACTCTCCGACTGCCGCTGCTGCTCGTCGGAGTCCCAAGCTTTCTTGGAGCACTGACCGTGATAATTGGGACGACGGATGCCCCAGCCTCATCAAGTCCAAACCGAGAAGCTCCTGAGCCAGCTCCCGGTAATCGACGTATGCCCACCTGGTCACCACCTTGCAGTGCACCCGCAAGCTGCTGATCCGGGCCATGTCCTCCAATGTCAGAATCATGTGCCCCCACGAGAATATGAAGGCCCGACTGACAGGGTCCCATCTCTCATGTAGAGCCAGCAGGAGGGCCGTGTCCACTCGAGCCACCTCAATGCTCAGGACTTCCCCGAAGCCCATCGCTGCCAAGCGTTCCCACTGATACTCCGGCAACGCAAGGTAGACCGTCCGAACTTGTAGCCATGTAATCCGTGTCCGTCTCTTTCCCTGCACAATTAAGTCATAGGATTAGTCATAAAGTCATAAGCATTACATTTATAATAATTAAAATAACAAAAAAAATAGAAATCAGAAAACTCAGAAAATGCATTTTCCTATTCTGTTGCACTTAACGCACCTGTCCAGATGCGTTAAGAGCATAACGGCTACTAGTAGGGCCGTTATGCTCCTACGCATTTGGCATGGGTCCTTTTGTTTCTTGAGCTCGTGGAAATGGCCTCAAAGGCCTACAATTAATCCTAATGAGCCCGTGGACTCGTTCTATGCCTTCCACACACACATGCATTCACACAAAAAAATTCAAAATCAGATTTTTAGGGTGGGTGACCTACCTCCGGGTCTTGACCCCGTTTCCGCTTCGCCGGTGGGATCACCTCTCTTTCCACGCCGGTGGCTTCTCCGGCATCTCCTCCAGCCTCCTCTGCCTCCCTTGGCACCGTAGGGACCGCCTCCTCCGTGGGAAGGGTCGCCGCCGCCGTCTCTTCCTCCGTTGATGGGCTCGCCGGCGGGGAGGGCATGCGCTCTGACCGTGCTTTCACCTTTCTCACCGCCTTACGCTTCTTCCCCTTCTCACGAGTCATCCTCGTGGCTAGAGGGAGCTTCACCGGAAGGCTTCGCCGGAGGGAGCACGGAGAGGGTTTAGGGGGTTTTGCTTCGAGGGTCTTGAATTGGGCGAATGAGGGAAATGAAGGTCTATTTTTTTTAGTAACCCAGAGAGTTTAACGGTCTATCGCACGACCGTTATATCCACATAACGCGTGTCATATAGTCCGCCATGTAACTGGGTTGTTGAATTATTAAAATTTGGGTTCAGTGTACTATAACGGGTTTATAAACATCCGTTATGTGTTATATATGGCTCACCTATTAAAGTCCGTTAAATTGTTGGTTTACATGCTTCCATCTTTAAAGATCATGCCTCGTTTGTTTGATGAATGGCTATCATTATCATTATTTGTTGGCTAGCCCCCTGTTGCAGGACATGAAAGCCATCATGAAAGTCACTCAATCGCCCGCACAAGTAAGGCAGGTATTGTATCTCGTTCCTTTATCCCGTAATGCATTACTATATGTTAAATACGATATATAAAATCTCAAGAATCGGCTGGTCATTCATATGCCCCAGGATTTGATGTTCCCCTCAAACAAAAATGATGATGATCTAGGCGCACGTGATTAATCGTTGGATAGGCCGTTAGGTTGGAAAAGCTTGGGGACGATGGTTCTATCTTGCACGCCGTGGTTGCAGATGGACACAACGACACGTCACGTGACAGGAGCACCTCCCACTAGCAGAACGACCGGATGCGCCAGAATAAATGCTATCCACACTTAAACAAACACAGGACAAAGGCATCACTAAGACAGCAATTTCAAGGCTAACCTTGAAAAGACTCCACCAAACGAGATGAGAAGCATCAAGCTCGGCCAACAAAAGCTCACCAGGAAGGTAAAATCCTAGGTTCGCCTGAGCATCTTCTCAATGACGGAATCTAATCGAGCACTTCAACAGAAGCGAAACACATTAGGAGCTGAATAGACTTAAGCTGGGACGGCCAACACAATGTAAGAACATGTACGGTCATCACACCAACACTAAAAGTCAACAGCAACCTGAGCAAATTACAGAAAACCTCAAACAAAATATCATAGATTCGAACCTTTCAACGAATACTGCCAAGTACAACATGATCAAGACAGACGCCACAGTGAAAAGCAAGCGATAGAGAATCACGAAACCTAACGCCAGCAGATGACTGTACTGGACTGTCAAGATTCTGGTGACTGTATATCTCGGATTCCCACGTACTTTACACAACAACGCTTTGATACCAACTGTGATGACCCGGATCTCGGATACCAGATATACCCGATAGAACTATCGAATACACCTGATACCACTTGGAACCCACGAGGCCTCCCAAGAGCGGTAAAGCTCCTGAAGGGAAAAAGGATTTTCGTGTAGTACATTGAAGCCATAGAGATATAACAGTAAGTAATTAAATTTTATTAGATCGGTTTGCTAAAGTACCGAAAATAAAATTACTTTTTAATTAACAGTTTAAATTAACAATTATATACCAGAGTCCAGTCCAAAGGAAGACAACAAGTCTAACAGCACAGTACAGTCGACAGAACAGAAAGGACGTACCAGAAAGTCGGGGGAAGCCCGATGAAGGTACCAACTGGCCACAATGAACTCTCCCACCAGGAACCACGAAAGCAGCACGAACCATGACCCACCTGAAAAGCAGGGGTGAGTCTCGTGTCACTGGCTCAGTAGGGGTCACGAGGATCCCCACTGAAAAACACGCAGTAACGCGCTAAAACAGCAGGTAAACAATAGGTAAGCAACATGTAACAACAATAGTAAAGCAGGAAAACTAAACTACAATGCTGTAAAGAAAAGGGATGCAGGAGTAGGGAGCAAGCTAAGAGCTGGGGGAGCTAAAAAGGAAAGGGAAAGAGTCATACCGAATAGGCGCGACTATCGAACTAACCTCGGCTCCCTGAACTACTCCAAGTAATGAAAGAAGGGCAGACTTTGATCAAACAAAGTCAGGAGTTGCCGATCCGCCGACAAGATGCCAGGCCTAGAGCGAAGACCTACAAGAACAATAAGAAAACTTAGGAAAACCTAGACAGATGTAGACCCAGATGACACGACTAGAACGTCGTGCACACTGTCCCACACAAGATCAGAACATCATGCATATGACAGGACACTAACCTCGAGTGCAGCCACGAGAGGGATAACCCGGGTGGTCATGACGCACAAGAAACATGAAGAGAACTGCAAAGAGCCATGTGCCACGTGACTAGAGTACCCCTCACTAGAAGAACAACCAGCTGCATCCACTGACGTCTTATGCTACACCTACTAGTGTCTTGTCCGCGTATGTTACCACAAGGACTAGGCTGAGACAAAGACACTACTAGAACCAGAACAGTACCATAACGTGAGTGACTAGTCAGGGTCACGTCTAACGACACAAGTCCAAAGCCCTTGACCACGTATGTATACACTGGCCTACTGCCTAAGCCAGGCCTCTAGCTAGTATTCCCCCTCCGAAGGACGCTACGATTGGATCGGGGGCCGACGGAACTAGCTTAAGAACCATATATCGGGAAAGTGCCCCGCTACAAGAGCCGTCATGCTGAAGCATGTTGTAAGGCTACGACTAGTGGAGGCTCACAAGACATAGAGACTCAAAACATGAGTGTAAAAGTACAGACAGGCAAGAGAACATTGTCACACGTACTTCAAAGCACCAATGGCAGCACAGTCACTGCCGACAACTCAGGACAAGGCAACTAGACCTACTCACTATTGACACCCGTTTTTAGCCTACAAGTCGAGCTATTTCTCTTATTCTCCTTTATCTCCGTGATGTCCTAAATTAACCATTATTTTGGAGTCATCTTTGAGCCTATTTCGAGCCCATTTATTAGTCATTTCTAAGCCCATTAAGCCTTGGAGCCATCAGCGTAGTTCATGAGAAATGTATTTATCAAAATATTTGAGTTTTATGGGAAAATTACACGTGTTAGTATTCAAATTCCAACCGGCCCTTGACTGTTTGTTGGCGCGGGGTGGGGAGGGGGCCGGCCAGGTGGCCCAGACCGGCCCATCGTATCTTGCGTAAAAGGCGAACTCGGACGCATCTTATTGGTCGGCTAAAAGTGGTCCATCCCTTTGCGCACGTTTATACAACTTTTAAGCGGCCAAAAATTTTAAAAAAATCGCAGCCAGGTTCTTCTCCGAGCTACCGACGGAATCCATCCTTCTATACAACCCATTGAAACAATGACGTCACGGGCCCCCTGATTGGCATGCATTCTTCTCAATACACATCATGATGCACGGTAGCCATATGTCGTATGACATACGGAGGTCGCTTTCTCACGATGTGACGGGTAACTGCTGTTGTCGTCACAGATACTACCCTGATGACAAAACTTCCAACTTCTCACAGATGTGCATATCTGCGATGCGCATTGAAATCCACTCAGCCAGGAAACGCTCGAAGGGAGAATCGGCAGGCAACGGCCAACGGGAGCGCGTCTCAGACCGGCACGTGTGACGAAGCTACGGCGGTTGTGCCGTTCACATCTACGAGGCGGACCTCCCCCGCCCATTACTCTACCTTAGTCCCGAAGCTTGTTGCGGTAACGGCACCGGCTACACTTCACCGGTTGCCGCCCAGGCGTCCGATCCATCCGAAATCCGACGGCGCGGGGTAGACTTCCGCTCTATATAGAGCGGGGCCTTCTGTTTTCATTCTACCATCTCGCCACTCCTCGTGGTTTTCTCGTTCAACGCCCTCTCTCTTTCCATATCTCTCTCTAACCTTCCCTTCCTTTAACGGTTAAGAGTGGAAGCAAGCGATCGCAGCGCGCCCGAGGGAGCTTGATCATGGCGGAATCGGCCCCGGAGAAGAGGCAATCCGATGCTGTTAAGTGTTCATCCCCTGCTGTTCCTCCCCCCTGTGACTTGCTTCCTCGATTTTGCCGTCGAGTGGTGGAGGCGATGGTTTTTGGTTCTTGATCGCAATTTAGCGTTAGGGTTTTACTGAATCTTCTCCCTGTTTCTTCGTGTTTGCTTTTGGATCGTTTCAGAGTCGGCAGGAACAGCAGGCGCAGCCTAAGCTGAAGCACCTGGAGTTCTTCCACCTTGTGGCGATGCAGGCGGTCGTCTATCTCACCAGGCTGTACGGCTTCGCTAAGGAGAACTCTGGCCCCCTCAGGCCCAGTGTCCAGGCGGTGGAGGGCACTGTGAAGACTGTCGTCGGACCTGTTTATGATAGGTTCCGCGGCGTCCCTTATGAGCTCCTCAAGTTTGTCGATCGTAAGGTTTGCCCTGATTCAGATTCCTGGAATCCAAAGCTGCCCCCTTTTTTTTCCCGTTATTGTATGCCCTCTTGCAGATGTGCACATGGAGATGGTTGTCGAGTGTCCATCTTTCTGTTCTTGTTTCTCTTTGTACTTTTCTCCTGGCAGGGCAGGGAATCCCCCTTCTTAAACCTGTGCACATGTCGACTCATGAATCGGTCCAGATCGGTGAGAAGTTCTAACCTTTGTGGATGACAGGTCGATGTATCGATGAGCGAATTGGAGCGCTTCATGCCCTCGGCGGTGAAGGAGGCCTACACGGTCGCCCGGAAGGCACCCGAAATCGCCCGGTCGGCTGTCGGCGAAGTCCAGCGCGCCGGGGTCGTGGCCACGGCGACCGGTCTCGCCAAGACCATTTTGGCCAGGTGCGAGCCGGCAGCCAAGCTGGTCTACGCCAGGTACGGGCCGGTAGCGGAGCACTACGCTGTGGCGACCTGGCGCGCCCTGAACGGCCGTCCGCTGTTCCACCAGGTGGCGCAGATCGCGGTGCCGACGGCGGCCCACTGGACGGAGAAGTACAACGTGGCCGTGTGCTATGGCGCGGAGAAGGGGTACGCCGTGGCCGCGTACCTACCGCTGGTGCCGACGGAGAGGATCGCTAAAGTCTTCGGCTCCGCCGGTGGAGACGCCCCTGCCGCGGAGGCCCAGTGAAGAAGAAGCGCTTTTGTTGGAAGCCCTTCCGGTGTGGTGACGCCATTTGGACCAGGGCATTTGGGGGCTTCGTTATTGACTTATCTTAAATGGACATATAATTAATTGAAATTAAGTGGAGACTTTTCTATTTTGTCACGACCCCTTGATCACTTACAGTACCCCAAACATCCAAATAGACAAAAGGCTGATATTGTGCGCATATCACGACAAGCATGGAAAGGTCAATATCTCTAATTCATTCTTTACTATTATCAATTTAACAACGGGTCAATACCCACACACATTCCACACTTAACGTTCGAACCTCGTACGACATGGAATCCGAGGCAAGTCCGAACCAAACCAATAGTGAAAAGTGTAACTCGTTCTCTTCTCTTCGATTTACGAGGGGGGAAGTTGGGACTTAGTCAGATTACCGAACCTACCCGCCGCCCTAGTAGGTGGAAGTCAAGGCCCAAAAAGGTACATCTGCCAAAGTCTTAAGCTCCCCTCAAGTAAAAATAGCATGTCAAGAGGGCAAAGTCCCCACAGGGCAAACCCTGGGTGTGAGCATGCACGAAGAAGTCCCTTCAAAATTTCAAACATGTCAAGAGGGCAAAGTCCCCGCAGGGAAAATCCTAGTCGTAAGCATGTGTAGTTAAGGCATGGGCAATTAAAGTCACCCTAAGCCAAAGACCGAACCCCAACAGGCAATAGGGTAAGGCAAGGGCATCCACTAGCCCCTTTCTACTCTCCTCGTAAGCTTCCCACACTATTATCTTCTGTCTCTCCCCCGAGACACGCTCTAAGCTCAAGGGGCGGTAAAGATAAACCTAGGAAGAAGTGTCGTACGAGGGGGCCAGGTAAAAGCAATGTTTAAACACGTTGATCCTTTGTTAAGTTATTTATGAATGACTAATGAATTTCAAGTGGTGAACGAGTAAGTCTTGTGCGATATACGCACTTTATCACCCACAAAAAAGGGGGAAAAAGGAAAACAAACAAAACAAAAAGAAGAAAAAACAAATAAAAAAATGTCATTTGCTTGATTACATGATGCTTGATCATTTTTATTTTCCAGTATTCATTTGCTTGCTTGCATGATGCATCTTCCCCTTATCCTTGATTTATTTTTCCTTAATTGATTAAAGGCTTGGCCCCTTGACCCTTTATCAAGGTCAAAGAAGATCAACCCCTTGCTTATAGAGCAAGGGGCCAAGCCGAACAGATTAACTAACATGTTTGTTCTAAGTGTACACAGGGAGGAAAGGAACACAAGTACACACGCACACACGCACAAAGGACAACCAAACTCAAGTAACAAAGTATGCATTTCATTTCTACAACTGTCATGCATAAGTACAAAGCTATAACTGTCATACATAAGTACAAAAGTGAGAAGGGAAGAGTACAAAAAGGGAACAGTCTCTAGCTCTCTCCACCTCCCTCCTCTCTCCTCAGGCTGCTCTCGCCGGCATCTCGGTCCGCGGGGTGACTTCGGGGAGGCCTCATCGACCCCTGGCTAGTGGCCGATGCCTCAGCTCGAGCCCAGTCCACCTCCTCCTTCCTCTCGACGATAGAGGAACCCGCGAAGAAACTTGAGCCAGAGTAGGCACTTGGGCACCCCTCAGCTCGCGCCCGCTCGCAGCCCCTCCTATAGTCCTCCTCCGCAATCCGCGCCCACTCCTCTGCCACACCTAGGTGGAGCCTTAGCTCATCGCGCTCCGCCCTCTCCCAGTCCTGCTCTGTCCGCTCCCGCTGCTTCATCCGCAGAAGCAGCTACAACTCTGCCACATCTCGGGGAAGCACCTCCTCCTCGCGGGGCAACTCTGCTGTCACCCGCTCTAGCTCCGTCACAGCTCGGCGCCGCTCCTCCCCCAGCTCCAGTGTGGCTCTGCGACGCTCCTCTGCCAACGCTAGCTCAAGCTCTCGCACCACGCGGCACCTCTCCTCGGCCAGTTCCTCAGTGGCCGAGTGCCTCACTACAGTCAGCTCCCTGGCGGCATGCTGTCACGCCTCGTCGACCTCCGCGAGCCGCTGGTCGCGGATCGCCAGCTCGGCCCCTATTAATGCAGCCTGGGTCACCGCTTCCTGGAGCTCTCGCCTCTGCAACATCACAAATGAAAATAAGTCAGATTGATAAACAATTACATTATTTAAAATCAATCTAAAAATAATCTTCCTTACCGAGGTCTCCAAGTCCTGCTCGGCCTCCTCGGCCCATCATACGGCCCCCGCTAGCTGCTCCTCCAAGGCGGTGCCCCGGGCACTCTGGTCCGGAACACTCTAGGCCAGGGCACTCAAGCTGGAAGCCCCTCCTGCTCCCGTCGCCGCCCTCCTCTACTAGGCACGCTGCATCACATTGAGAGACTGTCAGTGGTGAAACACCTAACTTCAGGAATCAATCATGGCATTTAGGAAGGGACCGCTTCCCTCGCTAAGGGACGTATCCGAGCTTGCCTAGAGTCCTAGGTCGTCTCGCGGGTCCGTCCCGCATCATGTAGGCTTTGAGCCATTTGCCTTCTAGGTCGACGAGCTCTTCTAGCCTTCTCTGGTATTCATCTTCATCAGGGCCAGCTAAGCCAGTGTGTACTGTCACGCGGTAAGAGGCCAGCTAGATTTTGATGGGGATGATAGCTTCTGCTTCGTAGACAAGGGAGAATGGCGAACATCCCATGGGGGGTTTATAGATCGTATGGTAGGCCCATAGCACCTCAATGACCTTCTCACCCCAGTCACATTTCCAGTGGTGAACTATTTTAGCTAGGAGTTTGCAAAGGGTCTTGTTGAAGGCTTCAGCCAGGCCGTTAGCCTGGGGGTTGTAGACTAAAGAGGTCCTCCATTCGATGTGGAACTTGGTCGCCAATTGATATACAACCCTGTTCTTGAATGGTATTCCATTGTCGGATATTATACAACTGAGAGTATGAAACCAGTAGATGATTTTGTGCCTGATAAACCTGGCTACCACCTCGCCGATGACCTCGCGTAGGGGAAGGGCCTCCGCCCAGTGAGAGAAGTAGTCAGTGGCAGCCAAGATATACATATGGCCCTTGGAAGAAGGCAGGAAAGGCCCCGCGATGTCCATGCCCCACTCGACGAATGGCCAGGTGGGGGCCGTGGGACGCAGTGGATTAGGAGGTCTTTTGGGTACTGGGTCAAAGGCTTGGCATTGATGGCATGTATGAGCGAACTGGACGCAATTTGCATACATGGTAGGCCAATAGAAGCCTTTGAGCTTGATGTTGTACTTTATTCAATCTTCGGTCTGTTGGGCACCGCACAATCCAGAATGGACTTTGTGCATGATAGCTCGAGCCTCGACTGAGGAGATGCATCTTAGGAGAATCAACTTGTCCTTCTCGTGGACAAGTCAGTACAGGGAGTTGCCAATCACCTCATATGACATTGCTCGGCAGAGTAGCCGGACCCTTTGAGCTCGGTCAGGATGGAGCCACCCTTTCTTGAATTTGATGATGGGCTCACACCAATCTTCATCTTCTGGAGGAGTGTTCTGGTCGGGGTCATGGAACTCGTAGACGGTGAGACTGGTGTTGTCTTCAAGTGAACCCGACATCAATCTTCTGTGTTTGACTATAATGTCGACTTTGCCCTCTGGCGGAAGCTTAATGTTCATAGATAATTTGGCCACGGCATCTTCCTGGGCATTACTGCTCCTAGGAACATGGTCTATTTCGAAGAAATAGAACTTCTGGGTTAATCTGGTAACAACGGTGTGCTATGGAGCCAACTCTGGCTTTCGCACGACGTAGACACCGAGGACCTGTCGGACTATTAGCTGAGAGTCCCCATAGGCTTTGAGGCATTGATGCCTATGTCGAGAGCCATCTAAAGTCCAATGATTAGAGCTTCATACTCAGCTTCATTGTTGATTAGAGCTTTCATGAGGGTGCAAGAGTTGTATAAAACTCCACCCTGAGGCGTTAGGAAGATGATGTCGGCATCTACCATAACGTCTGAGCTTTGATTGCTCCAGGTAGTCCCTCAGGAAGCGCCGTCAAAGTACAACTCCTAGTAAGATAGATTGGCTGTGAGGGCATCTTGCTGCCAGTAATGCAAGACATCTCCGTCCTGTTT
This sequence comes from Amorphophallus titanum, assembly GCA_024336825.1. Taxonomy (NCBI): domain Eukaryota; kingdom Viridiplantae; phylum Streptophyta; class Magnoliopsida; order Alismatales; family Araceae; genus Amorphophallus; species Amorphophallus titanum. The sequence goes on from JANBPO010001093.1 coordinate 31,169, forward strand.
GATCGGTTATTGTGGTTGAAGAGCAAGAGACTCCTCATCTGGGAGCTCCATGTTGAGAGGTGAATCATCTAGTACTGGATGGGCTGCTAAAAGATGGGCTGCTAAGAATTCAGCCCTGCCCTATCCCTTGACTACTTTTCTAGGGACATAGGTGATATCATACTCCATTGGTAGGAGAGCCCATTTCCCTAATCGACCTAAGAGAACGGGCTGCCTGAGGAGAAACTTGAGGGGGTCGTGCTTAGATATGAGCTCAACCCGATGGGACAGGAGGTAGTGCCGCAACTTCTTGACGGTGAATACCAGTGCCAAGCAGACTTTCTCTATGGGGGAGTAGCGGTACTTGGCACCGGTCAGCTTGCGACTGAGGTAGTAGAGTGACTGCTCCTTGCCTTCCTTATTGATCTGTGCCAACAGAGCCCCCAACGAGGCATCCTTGGCAGCAATATAGAGTATAAGGGGTTTGCCCTTGACTGGTGCCCCCAGGACTGGAGGAGTGAGGAGGTACTGTTGTGCATCCCTTTAGTTTTGATGATGACAAAGAATATGTTTGACTATCCAAGACCCCCTCACAGCTAGGGTTGCCCCCACCCTCATCCACCCCATTTCTCATGCCATCTAACCCCATTTCCCATCACCTATCACCACCCTGCTCATCCTAGTTCGTAGGCAACAGGGAAGGGTCAAGTTGCAGAGCCTGCCCCGGAGTCACCCTACATCTTCAGGTGTTGTGCTCTACATTTCGGGAAAGCTTATTGAGGTAGCTTCGTAGGTGAGGTAATTTTGCATCCATCCACTGTCTGTGCTGCCAGGGAGAGCCATTCTTCCTCGACTACGTAGCACAGATCTGGTAGGGAACCTGAGCCTAAGTAAAAGCACTACCATGGCTACTCCTATGTGAGTTTGGACGTGATTATTTAGCTGGGATCTTCTCCTCCAAGTCCTCTGTCAGCATGAAGAAGAAGAACACCATTTGGACCCCGGAGCACCAAGTTCCAATTTTTCTCCCCGTAGTGCGCCAGTCAGTTTCCTCTAAGTCAGAACCGACCTCTCCCACCATTCTGGTTCTCGCACCCTGCTCCAGCCCCCTCTGGTATCCCTATCAGTCTCGTATAGAAGAAGGCTCGCCCACGATTGCAACGGTTCCAGTCCCGCCTTAAACGGACCCCGGCAATGTTCGTGGCACCCTCATCTTCTAGCACCATCAGTTTGGGCACAGTCAGAACCAGAGCAGGTCGACCCTGGTCTAGATTTTGCCCCGGGCACCATCGTCATTAGAAAATTCTCGAAGAATTTGGACATCCTCTTGGGCCACCCCAGGAAGTTTTGGCACTAGTTTCATCCTCACCAAAATTCTATAGAGTCCATGGTGGTGCCCTCTTCGATCCCTTATCTGGCTGTTCTAAAGTAGGCAAAATCAGAGGAGTTCGTCACTTTGACTTCTAACTTAGTTTTCCTCCACCCCGCCTGGACGGCTGAAGGCCTCTCCCTACGTGGATGTAGTTTTGGCTGTTACTATTTAACCCCGACCCCGAGAACCCCCCTCCTGCGCGAGGTGTAGTGCTGTAACAAATTTATTACCAGGTCAAGTGTCATCGGCACGGCGTGCGGGTAGCCTATGCTTCCCCGCTGGCCCTCGTCTCCGGTCAGAGTCGGCATCTTCACGCTGACCAGGTGAGCTGCGGACCCCACCCTTTGCTGGATTTGCATTGCTTAGCTTAGTATTATTTCTGGTTGCTCTGTCAGTAGTGAGATAGTGGTCACTCCAATTGTTCGGTTAATTGAGTACCACTACGGGCGAGTTGTGAGAGCTACCCTTCATCCCATGCCCTCGGCATGCTGGCCGTCCATGAATATGGCATCCCTAGCCCATTGGGGTCTTCCCCAAGCTAGCCATACTCGGGAACCACAAGGTCCAACCTTGGACGCTCATCATCATTGCTGGTCGACCTACGGACCTGGGTGTGCACTACACGGGTGAACCCGCTAGAGTGTATCCGTCGTTCGGTTTGGTTGCTTGTGATTCTAGGTCCAAGGGGTCATGTCACGTCACACAGATCGTAGACAAGCTTAGACCTGAATGTGCATGGACTTCTATATATGCGTAGACCTGAATTCCAAATGTGCATAGACCCTAGACAAGCTTAGACTTCAATGTGCATGGACTTCTATATGTACAAGGCAAATGTGCATCGACCTTGTATATGAATAAGACAAATGTTCCTCCACCTTATATATGTACAAGGCAAATGTGCATCGAGCTTGTATATGAACAAGGTAAATTTGCATCGACCTTATATATGAACAAGGAAAATGTGCATTGACCTTATATATGCTGTCTAACATGATGTGCACCGATCTTGTATGCTGTCTAACATGATATGCACTGACCTTGTATGTTGTCTAACATAATGCGCACCGACCTTGTATGCAGAAGACATGAATGTGCACCAACCTTCTATGAAGGAACATGAATGTGCATCCGCCTGTGTGAAGGTGCTCCGACCTTTATGACTGTGAATGTATCCATGTGCACCGACTTGTGTGAAGGTGCTCCGACCTTCATGACTGAATATATGCATGTCCACGGACCTGTGTGCATATCAGTGACATGTGCATCAACCTTATAAACTGACTGCATGTATGTATGCTTCGACCAATTCAGATTGAAAACTTGTGTGCATCGACCTTATGTGCAGGCAATTAGTACATGCATCGAGTTGAAAGAACTTCATAAGGCATGAAGTGCAGCAACCTAATGCAATGAATAGTGCAATAGCTTTAAAAATTGCTCTGGCCGCACCCTCCCAGCCACCAGCCAGCTACCCTTCGTTCCATCCCTTGCCTCACCCATTCTCCCACCTCCAGCTACCCTCCATCGACCCCAGAATCTCCTGCCATGGCCCCAAAACCATTAGCCTCCATCTAACCTGCTTCCCTTCACCCATTTCCTCACCTCCACACTCCCCAGCACCAGCCCCTGAACCAGCTCAGAGGTAGCAAAGGAGCACCCAGTTTCAGAGTGAGCCACGATGCCATCCTAGAGCTTCAGGCTGCATATCTTATACTAGTGGAAAGCTCACCCAAGCATCTTCGCAGGCGAAGTGGTCCTGCTTCCATCTGACATCTGTGTTGTTCGGGGGAGCAGTTCTTGCTAGACTGCGCATCCTGGTTCGGTCAGACAACCTGAGGCCCAGTGCAGAATCTCCCATGACCAGCCCACTAATTCTTGGAGTGAAACTTGTCTGAGGTAAGCTTTCCCACGTCCTCTACCATCCCAAATAATAAGGAGGTCGTTCAGGCCCTGGAGCACTTCGTTCCAACCTTCATCCCCAGACTGCGCAGATCGACTCCAGCAGTACTAGGTTGGACCCTGTTCAACTTTTCTATCCACCACCCTTAGCCCTGATATCTTCTCAGAGCCCCGTCAGTTCCTGTTCGAAGAGGACTTCCCCACGGTCACAACGACACCAGCCTCACCTTCATCGGACCCTGGGAGAGTTCGTGGCAGCAGTTTTCTCAGGCCCCTATGGTTCTAGGCATGGCACACCAAGTCTCTAGTTATAGACCTGAGCCCGAGTGTAGGAGCAACCACAGTCGTTACTATGAGGATTCTGGTGTGATTTTCAGAGGAGGTCATCTTCATCCAGTCCCCTTCACGTCCCAGGAAGCGGGAAGCCATTCACCCACCGGAGCACCCTATACTGGTCATCTTCCCCAACCTGTGCCAGTAGTACTCGCCAAAACTGGGTTGGACCCTGTCTCGCTATTCTATTCTCCACCCTTTACTCTGACCTCTTTTCGGAGCTCCGTTGGTTCCTGCTGAAAGAGGACTCTCCAACGAGTACGCCGGCGCCAGTCCTACCTTCATCAGAGCACGGAGGAGATCGTGGTGGCATTTTCTTCTAGTGACTATAGTTCTGGAACTGATAGAGCCACACCCGACCAGTCCTGATCCCAGGGCTGCTACGACCCCAGCCAGACTCCGATCGACACCAAATTCGTACGGCGGATTTTGGGACCAGTCCCGGACGCTTCTACGTTAGTCCCGTCATCATCATCAATCGAAGGTGATTGTGGCAACCCCACAATCAGCCCGCTATCCCTATAGAACCAGCACCGGGATAGATTTGACTTTGGCCTATTCCCCCACCCTGCCTGGCCGACTGAAAGCCCCTCCCTATGTGGAGGTAGTTTTGGTTGTAAAAGATTAACCCCCATCCCGAGATCCCCCTCTTGGTGTGGTGTAGTTGTGTACCCTTGTCATTTCAGGTCGAAGCTACACCGACGTGGCTTGCGGGTGCATACCCTCGCCTCCCCGCTCGCCCTCATCTCCGATCGGGATCGATGTCTTCACACCGATCAGGTGAGTGTCTGGTCACATCCCTTGCTAGTTGATCTCTTGCTTACTTAGTATTACTCTTAGCTATGTCGAACGGTGAGGGAGTGCCCGACCCCAAATTTCATTAAATTGTGTGTCCACTATGGGAGCGAGTTGTGAGAGAAACCCTACAACCCACACCCTTGGAGTGCTGGCCGCCCGTGAAGTTGGGCATCCCAGGCTCTTAGGGGTTCAGCCTCAAGCTAGCCAAACCCCGAAACAGCAAGGTCCCACCTCGGACCCGTCCCACCATCGCCGGTTTGCCTACGGGCCATTGTGTGCGCTACGTGAGTGGGCTCGCCCGAGTGAGTCTATTGCTTCATTGCTTGCTTGCGGATCTAGGTCTAAGGGGCATCAGTCTACTGGCTATCTGTGACGACCCGGACTCCAAATAACGGATATACCCGATAGGACTACCGAGTAGACCCGATACCACTTGGAACCCGTGAAGCCTCCCAAGATCTGTAAAGCTCCAAAGGGAAAAAGGATTGTCATGTAGTACATTGAAGCCCCAGATATAACAGTGAGTAATTAAATTTTATTAGATCAATTTTCTAAAGTAACAGAAATAAAATTACTTTTTAATTAATAGTTTAAATATTTAACAATTATACCAGAGTCCAGTCCAAAGGAAAGACAAAGGTGAAGGTTGAGTGTGCCAGCGAGGGCATTAAAAGGTGTACCGGGGAGAAGCAGGACAAGTGTACCGGCGAAGGGCATTGAGAGCGTGCCGGAGAAGGAGGGGGTTAGGCGTGCCGACGAAGGCACTAAAAGAGTGCACCGGTGAGGGCAAGAAGGGTGTACCAGCAAAGGAATGGACAGAGTACACCGGTGAAAGGTCGAAGGCAGGCGTGCCGGAGAAGGGTCCACAGGCCTGTGCCGGCGAAGATGTGAGAAAGGTGCACCGGTGAAGGTTCAAGGAGGATACCGGAGAAGGACAAAGTCTATGCACATTTTAATTGGGCTAGATGAAGTCCGTGCATGTTCATAGGGTCAAGTCCGTGTAGTTTTTCAGGGGTTTAAGTTCATGCATGTTCGGATGAAGTCCGTGCATGTTTAGTGGTTGAAGCCTATGCCAATGAGAGTAAAGTCCATGCAGATTCTATGGTTTAAGTCCATCCACATTGGGGTTAAGTCTGTGCATAATTGGGCAAGTCCATGCAGGTGTATGCGGCCAGAGACTAAGTCCGTGCAAGTCTAAGAGTGAGTCCATGCAGTGCGAGTAAGGTCCATGCAAGTTTTAGGTGAAGTCCATGCAGATCGGACAAATTCCATGCATGTTTGGATGAGGTCTATGCAAGTTTTGGGGTTGAGAAACAATGTCCATGCACATTGTGCACGGGGTTAAAGAACGAAGTCCGCGCATGTTCTGCACGGGGCTGAAGAACAAAATCTGCGCATGTCATGCACAGGGTTGAAGAACAAAGTCTGTCCATGTTCTGCACGAGGTTAAAGAATAAAGTCCGTGCATGTTATGCACGGGGTTGAAGAACAAAGTCCGTGCATGTCATGCGCGGGGTTGAAGAACAAAGTCCATACATGTTATGCATAGAGTTGAAGAATAAAGTCTGTGCATGTTTTGCACGGGGTTGAAGAACAAAGTCCGTGCATGTTATGCACGGGGTTGAAGGACAAAGTCCGTGCATGTTCTGCACAGGATTGAAGAACAAAGTCCGTGCATGTTCTGCATGGGGTTGAAGAACAAGGTCCGTGCATGTTATGCACGGGGTTGAAGAACAAGGTCTGTGCATGTTATGCACGGGGTTGAAGAACAAGGTCCATGCATGTTCTACACACGATTGAGGAACAAAGTCCGTGTATGTTTGATGAAGTCCATGCAGATCTGGGTCGAGTCCATGCAGATGTGGGTTAAGTCCATGCACATGAGGGCAAAGTCCATGCAGATGTAGGTTAAGTCCATGCACATGAGGGCCAAGTCCATGCAGATGCGTGCAAGGTAAGAATGGGGCCGTGCAGGACTGGGCAAGTCCGTGCAGGGTGTTCGGGTTATGGGATGAAGTCCGTGCACATGCACGGATGCAGGTTTTGGGTGAAGGGGCTAAGTCCATGCAATGCTAGGGGCAAGGTCAGTGCAAGGTCCGTGTAGGACTTGTGCAATGTCGGTGGACGCATGAGTAGGGTCCGTGCGGGGGACGAAGGCCAAGTCGGTGCATGGGCAGGCAAGGTCCGTGAACATGGGGCTAGGGGCTGAAGGAAGGTCAGTGCACATGGGAGAAAAGGTCGACGCACATGCTGGCCAGGTCAGTGCACGTGCTGGCGAAGTCAGTGCACATGCAAGGAAAGTCAGTGTAGTCATGGAATATGCAAAGGGCAAGGTCAGTGCAGGGTCAGTGCACATGCGGGCCGAGTCAATGTACGTGGGATGAAGTCAGTGCACATGCAGACTAAGGTCAGTGCACATGCAAACTAAGGTCAGTGCACAAGGGCTAAGGTCGGTGCACATGCAGACTAAGGTCAGTGCACATACAGACTAAGGTCAGTGCATATGAGATTAAGGTCGGTGCACATGCAGACTAAGGTCAGTGCATATGAGGTAAGGTCAGTGCACATGCAGGCTAAGGTCAGTGCACATGCAAACTAAGGTCAGTGCACGTGGGCTAAAGTCAGTGTACATGCAGGCCGAGGTCAGTGCATGTTTCATGCATGTAAGGGACCAAAGTCCATGCATGTATGCAAGGGGGAAACAAGGTCCATGCAGGGTCTGTGCAGGGTTTATGAAAGGCTTGTGCGAGGAGTGAAGGCCAAGTCAGTGTATGCACATGCAAAGGGGGACATGGTCTGTGCAAGGCTTATGCGTGCAGGAGGACCAAGTCCGTGCAGGTTTGCACGGGGTTGGAGATGTAAAGGAGATTTTCTAAAATGAAGAAAAAGTATGAAAAAGAAGAAAAGGGAAAAAATGAAGAGAAAAGGAAATAGAAAAAAAGAAAAAAAGAAAAAAAGAGAAAAGGAAAGAAATGTATACCCTAGCACACTGATCGGGCGGGGGTCATCCGGCAGAAGCCTGATCCGGCAGGCTCGAACCGGAAGCACTACTTCATCCGACAGGCCTCTGATACGACAGGCTGTTGATCCGGTAGGCCATCAATACGGCAACAGGTTGATACGTCAGCCTTGATACGGCAGGCCGTTGATACGGCAGTAGGTTGATACGGCGGCCCTGATATGCCAGCCTTGAATCGACAGCAGCGATACGGCGGGGTGTTGAATCGGCAGCCCTGATATGGCAGCCTTGAATCGACAACAGCGATACGGCGGGGTGTTGAATCGGTAACCTTGATACGACGGCTCTGATACGGTAGCCTTGAATTGGCAGCAACGATACGGCAGGCTGTTGCATCGGCAAGCTGTTCAATCGGCAGTCTTGATACAGCGGCTCTGACACGACAGCCTTGAATCGGCAGCGGCGATACAGTAGGCTGTTGAATCGGTAGGCTGTTCAATCGGTAGTCTTGATACGGCGGGATCGAAACGGCAGGGGCGATACGGCAGGGGCAGTGTGCCTATAAAAGGGCCTTCAGCCCGTAACAGAAAAGGGGTCCGAGGAGAAAGACGCGGAGAACAAGGCTTCTCTTGGGCGAATAGGAAGGGGAGAAGAGACTTTAAAAAAAAATAGAGAGAGACCGAGCCAAGGGGCACGGAGAGAGATCGAGAGCTAGCCGGAGTGCTTGAGAGTAAGGTGGGTTTCCACCATGTAAGGCCCATCTTGGGCTAGAGATTCCCCTCCCCTGGTTTTCCTTTTTTTTTTCTACAATTTATGTAATTCATTGCCTTTTAAAGTCTATCATTTATCATCTCCTTGTTTAAAGCAATGGAATAGAGGTCGATTGAGCATCCACTGTATTCCTCCACGTTTTCTCTTCCCCTCTATATTCATACGAAGGCCAGAGCATCTCTGGATTGCCCCACGGGTCATATGTGCTGAGTGTTTTCTCTCCGTTGTTTTCCCATGATCGAAACCCCGTCGGATGCCAGAGTTTCATCATGCCTTTCAGACGTGCTCTCTGTACATCCTGAACAAAGGGAAAAATTAATCTAACGTTGTTCAATTTGTCTCTGTCTGTTTGTGTTCTCCATCCGGATGAGAGAATTATATGTGTGCCGTCGTTTTATCAATGTCCACATCAGTTTATCCTACTTGAGTGCCATAACATTTTCTCCCAAGCCACACTAAGTTCCTGAGTCACGTATGCCCTCCTTGGTTGAAAGAGGGACATACACCCTACGTTTTTTTCATTGTTATTATTTCCCTTTTCTGTTTCTACCCTGAGGTGGCCACCGTCTCGCTGGTTTATCCCTTCCCATATGACGTTTTCAGAGCCCCACTGGGTCTTAGCAAGGTTCCCGTGGTCCTGCACGACCAGCTGACTCAAATCAGGTTTGCCTGCTGCATTGGCATTTGATTTCCCCAATTCTGGTGGCTCATGAAACTTCACCCGACATAGCAACTCTGTTCTCACCGTGACCCGGTGTGATACACACACACTTCTCATGCCGTATCAACCTTCTTTGGGCTGCCCGCCGTATCAGCCATCCCTTGATACCTCGCCGTTATCACCTAATGGGGTGGGCTGCCGGCTCAACTCCCTCCAACCAGAGCCCCTCTAACTGAGCCGCCGGATCAGGCTGAACACCGGGTTGCTCTAACCGGCCACCTCTCGGGGCTACAATAGCGGGGGGTTACTCCTGACATCACGTTTTCTATTACTTATGTACATCTCCCCGGTGTTTCCTACTTTTCCGATCGGTTCTTATCCCTCGCGGTGGTGACGGCCTCACGGATACTCATGTCGGATTACGAGAATCGAGTACTCGATAAAAGGTAATAAATCAACAATAATTGCCATTCTATGGCGTACACTGTCCCGATGATGTCGGTGCACGTTGTGAAAGTCCCGTTGATATGGATGTTGTCATTTTTGTGCGCATCCTTTAGTCCCGCGGGTGTGGATGTTGTCGCTTTTGTGCGCATCCCTCAATAAAGGGGCCGTCACAGATTCTCCGTGGACGAGCTTCCTCATTTTCCCCCTCACACATCCCGGTCTAGGGGAGATGTTGCCTAATTTTGACCGTAAATTTAGACCTACCCCCCCGCCCCCCCCCCCCCCCCGCCCGGCGGGGCCCCGCCCCCGGCGCATTTAGCCCAACAGCACCGGGATGGGAGGCCAAGAGGACCGAGGGGAGGGTAACTTTTGTCTCAGATTTAATTTATGGGGTTCTATACGCGTTGTTGTACCCTCTACGATGAGGACTTGCTTGAGGGACCATCCACACAGTGAAATTACTGGATCTGAAAAGCTCACTCCAAATCTGTAACTATCAAGCTATATGTAGAAAAAAAAACAAGAATCTCTTATGAAGCGAAATTCTTACAGATGCTTGATTTCAAATCTATCTTCGTAAGAAGTTTTGGTCTTATGATACTAAAAATGTAACAATAAACCTACACAATTACACGCCATCGTTGCTTCCGCCCTTGGGCAATCTTTTGCTTTTCAGCTCCTCCCCTGGTTGGGAATGTTTACCACAGCGACACCTTGGCATCACTCCCCCCATCACCATTACCCTACTAAGACAGCGGAACGCCAACACCCCCGCGCCTTCGCACGCGGTGAGATCACGTTGCCCTTCAATTCAACTGCGTATCTTTCCATGTAGGGTCGAATCGAATCAGTATACGTTACAATTTAGCACACGCCCACACACACACACACACACACACACACACAGAGAGAGAGAATGACAGAGAGAGAAGGAAGAGGAGTCGTCTGCCAGACAGGTCATTACTAAAAACTGGGCTCCCTCTCAGCCTGTGGAATCGCGAACTTCACGTGTTCCGCTTTTAACAGAAACACTCATGTACAGATAGATATGCGCTTATATAATTAGCGAGGTGCCACCTTCTCCATACCAACTCTCCCCCCGCCCCGCCACCACCTTCTCCTCTCCAGACCTCCCTTTTCCTCGAAGGAGAGGGACAAACAAGCTCTGGGTTCCGGCCGCTGTGGGGAATTGTGGGATGGGGAGGTGGGTCTGCGGCGTTCTGGCGGCGGCCGTCGTCCTGCTGGTGGTGGGAGGCGCGGAGGGTCACCCTGCAGAGGACCTGGTGGACAGGCTGCCGGGGCAGCCCAAGGTGGGGTTCCGGCAGTACGCGGGGTACGTCGACGTCGACGAGGAAGCGGGGAGGAGCCTCTTCTACTACTTCGTCGAGGCGGACGGCCACGCCGATGAGAAGCCTCTCACGCTCTGGCTCAACGGAGGTCCGGCCGGTCTTGTGCTCTGTTTCGCTCCCTCCTCTGTTTTTGCCTCTTGCTTTGTTGCTGAAACTCCGCAATGGCTGCCCAGTCCTGCGCCATAATTGTGGGGTTCCTCCTTGTTAATTCTCTTTGTTGTCTAGTCCTTGTCTGCTCTTAGTTCCATCTTGTCTCTTGCTTCGTCTCTGTGGCTTCAAGTCTAATTCCAAAGTCTGTTACTTTTTCTAAAACGCCTCCACTCCCTTCTTGTCTTCCTGTTCCTGTTTCCAGAATTTATTGCCTGCTTCGCAGGAACTGCGTTGTTGGTTTCCACACCCTTTTTCTCTTTGAATCACATTTTTCTAGCGTCTCTGTTGATTTTGCAACAAATTCTCTGGTTGATTTGTTTCTTCGTTATTGGTATCTTCACATTCAAATTTTCATTTATTCCGTGCCAAGGTTTCCTGGAATGGGATCGTTCATTACATGAAGTGTTGACAACACCATAGCGTCTATTTTCAAACAAGAAACTTGCTAAAATATTAGTCCACCGTGAGGAGATACAGGATCTCGCATTTCCTCACTTAATTGGTGTTCCTAAACTGCCAGAATAGGACGCGCACTCTAAGCTACATGTTCACAAAGTAGTATGTTGCGCGTGCAACGTGTTGCCCTCCCTGTCCTGGAATTCCAATTTGACCCTCAAATAAAAGCTGTAAAGTGCCATTTTGCTTCATGTTTTTGTCTAACTAGTAGAGTTCCAGGGATATACCTGACAAGCTTCTCTGTGCTTGCATAAATAAATCTTTTTCATATTTCAGGCCCCGGTTGTTCTTCAGTTGGTGGAGGAGCTTTTACAGAACTAGGTCCATTCTTTCCCAGAGGCGATGGCCGTGGCCTTCGGATAAATAAGAAGTCATGGAATAAAGGTTGCTTCTATTTGGCTTAAAAGAAATCAAATGTTGCTTGCAAAGAAGATACATATACCAATTTCTTAGATAGCAATTAGCATTTTTTATTTCGTTCCTACGTTGTTATGATACATTTAATCTTTGGTGGCTAACTGCTCTTGAAAACTTAACTGGATAATCATAGGATAATACATCAGGGGCACTACCATTGTCAACTAGAATCCTATCTATGTTACAATGGTTTATTGTAGTCGAGACAACAAGGGCATCGTTGTGTGGAGTGATCAACCCTTCCAAGTCTTGGTCTGAGAATACTAGGGCCTGTCGTTCACGCGGCGGGGCTTTGGGGGGCTCGGAAGCTTAGCTTGCTCGCTCGGCATGACATTTCCTTCCTCGGCTGCTATCTCCACCTGATGCAGCTCCTCCGGTGATGACGTTAATGTGGACCCCATGGGGGGCATTGTCGATCTCCTCTGGGGTGCCTCGGTCTTCCTTGTGCCCAGACACGTATCGGGATAGGTGTCCCTGGCGAACGAGGCGCTCGAGCTCATCCTGGAGGTGGTGGCAATCACCTGTGTGCTACCCGTGGTCACTATGGAACATGCAATGCCTATTGTGATTGTGATGCTTTACTTTCATAGGCTCGGGCTGGCGGAGGAGACCGGAGCCTTTAATGTCTTCGTAAATCTCGTACACCGGAGCGGTTAAGGGAGTGTACCGCTCGTATCTCCGAGACGGCTCCTTGGGCTCTCCGTCTCGATTCCGTCTTTTCCCTTGGCCCGAGCTTGGCTCGGACGCCCGTTTCTTGTCCCCCTCCCGACCCGAGCCGGTTGCACCTCGGCACGCGCTGAGGACCTCTTCGCACTCAGCGTGTCGTAGAGCCAGGGTCACTAGCTCGGCGAGGGTCGAGGGAGGGTGGAGGACGAGTTCGCGGCGGAGGTTCTCATCGCGGGTGCCCCCGGTCAGGGAGGTTATGGACGAGGCTACGTCCAGGAGGGGGATTCTTAGGGCTTCCGATTTAAATCGGTTGATATAAGCCCGAAGCCTCTCCCCTTGTTCCTATTTGAGAGCCAACAACCCCGCCACTGACCTGGGGGGGCCATTACTCGCGAAACTCTCTCTGAACACTCCCCCAAACTGCCTGAAGTCCCGGATGGATCCGGGGCCGAGGGCCCAGAACCATGCCTGAGTGCCCTGGACCAGGGTGGTCACGAACGCTTGGCACTTAATGGCGTCGGACGCCCTGTGAAGAGTCATCAGGGTGTCGAAACTATCAAAGTGATCGGCTGGGTCGCCCTAGCCGTTGTACGACTTGAAGGTCAGGAGGGAGATCCTGGGGGAGATCTCTGCCTTCAAGATGTGGTCGGAGAATGGGGATTTCTCCTCATCGTCCGCAGGAGAGGTCTTCTGCAGGGCGTGAAGGGATCGCTCTTACTCTACGAAACACCTTTTAAAGTCTCACAGTCGGAGGGATAACTCTGATTGTCGTTGGGCCGAGGGGCTCCAAGGGCGCACTTGGAGGCTGCCTCGACGCCCTTCGAGAGCTTCTGTCTCCAGAGGTGGCTGGCGCGCTCTGGACTTCTCCCTTCTTGGAGTAGAGGAGGCTTCTTGTTCCGGTGGAGGAGCTTACGACGGTCCACCTGACCGGTTGCGAATTATCTGTCGTCTCTGGAGGATGAAGCGTCCTCCTGTAGTTTGTAGGGAAGCATCCCCACGGCGGGGGCTCTCCTGGGGGAGTCACGAATACTCCTCTCTGGCCGCCTGGGTCCTCATTAGATCAATGAGGCTATCCAGTTTTACGTGGAGGGTTTGGAGGGGGTCCGTGCTCCCGACAGGGGGTTGCCTCTCCACCGCAGGCGGGGGTAGATTGCCGGTTGGGTCATTGGCGTGAGAGGGGGTGTCCTTCGTATGTTGGGACAGTACACCTTCCTCCGTCGCTGGAGCTTTCCCTTTGTCGCAGGCGACCCTCCTGCTAGAACTCTGTCGCACCATGTCGGCTATTCACTCGTTTCCCATTAACGGCACCAAATGAAGAGGGATAATCTCGCGCTTTGTCCTGAGCTGGAGATGATGACCACGAAGTACGAACTGCAAGATAGGAAAATGAGTCAGAGGTGCCCAGGGATGGTTCCCTGGGGAAAAACCCTCCGATGGCTAAGTCAGTAGACCCTTGATGCGACGAGTAGGAAGGGGTAAGGGTGTGAGATTCCTCTCCACCAAGTCATGAAGTAGTTTTTGCTCAGGGAGTTTAGGCTTAGTTTGGCCTTACCTTTCACCGGAGGGTTTCCCAGGTTTAAATAGTACGCCAGCTGCATGAGTCCTGCGAGCAGAGGAGTTTCAGGAGGGAGTTACGTCCTCGACGTGGGCTCTTTAAGGCCTGAGGACTCTTGGTCTCCCTTATCCTCAATGCACATATGCATGTGCCTCTGGAGATAAAGCTTCGATAAACATAAGGGATCTCGATGGGGCCACTCCATTGAGAAGAATCCCCGGGGAAGAGGGGGGCATGATGTTAATGTTGCCATGGAGAGGACTAGGGCCTATTCAGTGTCGAAAGGGGAGAACCGAATGGTCACATACACAGGAGACAATCGATCGAATGGATTCAGAGAGAGGAGAGAAGAAATTAAGAGGCATTGCCACATTTGATATCATTCATTACATTAGCGGAAGAAATACTCGATACCACATGCATTCAGCATGGAACGACATTGTCACCTGGAGGCCGTCCACTAGCTACATAGATGGGAATAGAAACCAGTTACAGAAGAGGAAGAGGTGGAGAGACAGTGAGAGGGAGATGGGCTCATATCATAGCCCCTCTGATCATATTACACTAAAGGGAAAATAGTGGGGGAATGGATGGGAGAAGTCACCAGAACCCACCTAAGCTACATCGCAGAAAAAGAGTATCAGACGGCGCTCATCTTCCCTGGCTCTGGGCTTCTTCAGGCAAACGGATGAGACAGGCGGTGGCTCTCTAGTTTTACTCTCAGAAAACCCCCCTTTCTTCCTCCCAATCCTCTTTTTTTTTTCCTCAGATGATTCACTTCTCTCCTTTCTATCTTCTTCTTCTTCTTATGGCTGAAGACAATTGGCTCGTTAATATATATCGTGACCCTATCCAGCGTGTAGAATGCAGGCCATTGAAGGACCAAGAAGCTATTTTGGCATGCTGGGCAAAGTGGCGCCAAGGAGGAGGGCGCACCGGATAAGGAGCGCGGTGTGTCAACTCCGTCCATTGTATTTGTTTGGCATAAGCCAGACGGTGAGCTCCAGACTGGCTCCAGGAGTTACTGTGACCCTTCATCTCGCCATGGCCTTGCAAAATCGCGGCGGGAAGTATTGATAAAGCTTTCAGGTCACTGAACGACCACTTTTAGAATCTTGTGCATCCTTCGTTTGGACACGCGGGTTTTCTGTTGACACGGCCTTCGGCACTACGGTTTGTGCTACCGGCTCCGCTTAACTTGCATTTGTAGCTTTCTCAGGGAGTGGAACACTACCCGGGGTGTTTTCACCTTGACTGGATGGTCATTTGGTTGCTAATGGCCCCCACCGTCAAGACCTTGACTAGACGGTCATTTGGTCGCTAATGGCCCCCACCGTCATGAAGACGTACCCTTGTCGGGTTACTCGGATCTTCCGCTGATAGGGCCCTTGACATCTTGTTCTGAGGGGTCAGAGACATCCTATCACCTCAGGAGGGCTTCTCATCAGGTGGCGGACCACCAGGTGCATCCTTGCCCTTGGTCGAAAGACAGATGTTGCTTATGTAGCACGATCGAGTCGTTGTCGGTTCATTGGGCAGGCCAAGCGACATTGTCGGTTTGTTGTGGATTCTCCTGATCCTCCTGAGGTGAAGTCTCTAGTGCTCATGTCAGATGACCTAAGGCTCCAGTAATTCGAGAAGACCCTTGTGTATTGGCTTTCTTCGACTTTTGTGCTTTAGCTAGCCGCATCATTCTTCTTGTTTAGGCGTGATTGCCATTGAACATTTTTTTGAGTGCCAACAACTAGTTAATGTCTCTTGTAATAATATTTACATACATTAAGTGAAGAAAATTCAGAAATTGCTTGGAGAAGCCCAAGGGCGCCCCTTCCTCTCTCCTCTCCCACCCCCTTGCATCTGAGAAAGCAGCTAATCTGAGGTGTGAAGCCTCTTTATCAGATCCATTTCTGAGTGAGAAGCTCAACACTGCCGCCGCCACCGCCATCAAGTCGCCATTGCACCACCACCGCCTTACCATCTCTGTTCTGTCCACCGCCATCTAGTAGCTTGAAGCTTAAATTTTTCCTCCAAATTCGCAGATCTGATCAAGCTGAAATATTGAGAGTTTGTTTCCCGTGTTTCCCTCTTCTTCCAGTTTAATTTTCACATCAATTAACCCTCGTTTGCCCCTCCTCCCAGTTAATTCTCTCCACCCCCTTGCAGTCTGCCCCTATGCCGATATGTGATCCAGCAGCTCATAATTTCTTATTTTTTACCCCCTTCCCAATTTCAGATCAATCTGAAATTTAGACTGATATTTTTGTCCACCAAACACCTTCTCCAAATTTTTTTTCATGATTTTAGGAGTTTGTTTACCCCTCTTAAAAATCTCTGTTAAAACTGAATTCTATTCTGTCCCCTGCGGTGAGGGCTGCCTCCTCACCCTGTAGCTGCTGAGCTTTCTCTGCGCAAGAGTCTACACTAGCTAAGCATGCCTGAGCTCTGGCTAATAACGCTTCGGTAGCCTGTTGACATTGAGATGCCTGCTCTCTTTCTGCCACCATTCGTGCCTCCACTATGGCTCTCTCGCCTCGAATGGCCTCAACCTTTTCTTGTAATGCATCAGTCCTTTTTGACAAGGCAGTGAGGTCGCACTTCAACTGTTCAATCCATGCGCAGCAAGCTTTCAATTCAGAAGCTTCATATAAGCCCTAGAATTCTACCCAAGTCTGCTCCATGGCTGCCATCCAAGGTTCCTTCGGTAAACCCATAGCATGATAAGCTCGGGTACTCATCTGAAGAGCATTACGCATAGCCTCAACTATGGGAAGAGGCTCCTGTTGAAGTAGAGCCTGTGCACTGCCCATAAGACTTGATAGCATCAATTCCACCCCTACGAAAGGGGCAAGTTATGGAGAGTCTGGCCATATAATGCTGTGCCCAGAAAAGTCGGTGGAAGGAGCGCTGGCCTCTAGATCTATCAAAGGAAAAGCAACTATCAGCCACCATTATATTGCAAAGAACAAAGAACATAGGAGCCAAGAGACTCTGAGTAAGGGCAAATGCACTACCTGAGGACACCACGGTGGTAGGAGGCCCCTAAGCAGAGGTCATTCTAAGAGCTTATTTATCTACAAGAGAAGGGTTAGTTGGGTCTGAGAAAAAAAATATCCCACCATCAGAAATTTAAACTCACTAGTAAAGAAATTAAAGCAAAAGGAAACAAGGCAAGGGAACAAGAAAAACCTATACCTACCGACTCAGGTAGAGTTTCTTCCAAAGGTGTAGCTGGACCCTCTCTTACTTTGGTATGAGGGGCGACGTCAGCCTCATTGCCTGGACACCCTGAGACTTGCAATAATGTCAGGAATTTAAAAGTTTGATGAATAAATACAGCAAGCAAGAGAGGTCAAGTTACCTTCAGCACTCTTGTTTGAAGTTTCAGGATGATCCATTTGTGATCCTCCCCGAGGCTCTGTCATGGGTAGCGGATCAACCCTTACCTCAGGCACCTCGCTTCTATGAGCTCCCTCTAATGGAAGGGTCGCCCCTTGCAAGGGGGGAGCAGAAGACCCAATTGTGGCAGAGATGGTCACTGCATCAAAGCAATAAAAGGAAATGCACCGAATCAACAAAGCCTCCCGGCTAGAATATAGTAAGGAGGCGAGAAAAGTTAATGATGCTTACTAGCAGAAAAACAAGTCAGTTGTGTGGCCAAGTGACCCGACAGGGGCAATTGACCCTCTTCGAGAGCAGAGTGGCCACTTTCGCCCCCTTTTGAAGTTGAAGCACCTCCCTGAGCACACAGCTCTGCCAGTAAAGCCTCCTGATAGCCTGCCAATGTGTTGCCCCTGACTGCAGGAGCATCAGAATAGGCGGGGAGCTCACCATCTGATGTGGCGCCCAATCACGCAGCATATGCCCTCATAGCGCCGTCCAAATCCCCTGCTCAAAAACAATAGCTACATTAATTTTCAAGTGATGAGACAAGGTGGCAAGACAAACTGGTGAAGTAGAAAATTACCTCTGCCGTGAACAGCCATATCTGGCGGACTGTTATCATGTGAGGGAGGAGAGGCATCCGACACCGGGTTGTAATCATAATTCATCATGCCCAAGTCATGTAGCCCTTCATCTTCCTTCTCATTTTGACCAATGTCCAAAGGCGCATTTGCATCAATGGAAGGGACGCTCCCCGCGATCTCGCCAGTGTCAACAGGGTCAGTTGAAAGAAGACAAACAAATAATAAAGAAATCTCTGTCACTCATTATAAAACTTTCATAAATGAAGTGAAAAGGAATGACAAAAGTACCAGGAGGCCCGTCCACTGCAGTCTTTCTTTTTGATTGACGACGATGGGATTTTGCAAGAGAGCCGTCGTCGCCATCCCCCCTCTACCGCTTGGCATGATGGGAGCTCTTCTTTTTCTTAAAAGTATCAGTAGCGACAAAGCTCACTACAAGAAGATGAATTAGTATGCATAATAAACCCCTTTTTCCAAGCAAATCAAATATGAAGAGATATAAGGTGAAGAACATATACCGGCTGGGGCAGGAGAGAAAGAAGGTTGCAATACCACCTCTTCTAGGGGAAGGCCAATATTCTATCCCGATCGATAAATGTTGTCCCAAATATCACGCAGAATGGTCTCATTTTCAAGGACGTAACCCCCCTTTAATCCCCTCATCTCCCTAGACTCACACGTTAAATGGATTGCTATATATGCCCTTGTAGGACACTCTGAGGATGGAAGCAGCGATCCTGAGTAAGGGCCACCACATTTCTTGGTGGAGAGCAATCTCATGCCCCCTTCTTTTCCTACCACCTCCCCTCGCATCTGTGCTCCATTAAATTCGCTGACTTAAGCATCGGAGGGTCTTCCCCAGGGATTCATCCCTGGACACCCCTGATCCGTTTCCTACCTTGTAAGTCATACATATGTGGTGATCGTGATCAAGGATTCCTATAGGATCTCACGTCTTAGGATCAGCGCGAGATTATGCCTCTTCATCTGGCGCCATATATGGGAAATGAGTGAAGAGCCATAACGGTGCAAAGAAATTTCGATAGGAGGGCCACCGGCAGTAAGGAAAAGGTCGTGGGGGGAGAGGAAAGAGAGCTTGTGCCTCCCCACCCCACAGGAAGCCCCCCCCTCTAAAGGTAACAACCAAGCCGATGAGCCGCCTCCACCAGCCACGGGGGTGCAACCCCCCAACAGGAATTCTGATGCTCTCCAAACCCTCAATGTAAAAATGGATATCCTCGTAGAATTAATAAGGACCTAGGCGGCTAGGGAGGAGAAGTCACAACTTCCCAGGGAAAGCCCACCCCAGTGGAGAAGCTTCCCAGTAAACTGTCGGAGGCCCCTTCACCCTCCTGGGATGACGGCTTGTACGCAACAGGTCGAGATGACCTTCGCAAGTCCCTCCTCCAGAACAAGAAGCCTCCTCCACCCTGAGGAGAGAAAGGCCCGGGATGCGTCGACAGCTCCCGAAGGTCGATGCCCCCGAGGGATGACGAGGCAGCCAGAAAGGATGCCCTCATAGCCCCTCGGCCTAGCGACTACTGGAGTTATCCCTCCAACTGTGAGACTTCAAGCGACGTTTCGCGGAACAGGAGTGCGCCCTCCGCGCCTTACAGAAGACTTCCATTAAGGAAGACGAGGAGCAATCCCCATTCTCTGACCAAATCTTGAAGGCCAAGATCTTCCCGAGAGTCTCACTGCCAACTTTCAAGTCATATGAAGGCCAGGGAGACCCGGCCGACCACTACGATAGCTTTGATGCCCTGATGACCCTGCACGGGGCTTCCGACGCTATCAAGTGATGAGCATTCGTGACCACCTTGGTCCAGGGCACTCAAGCCTAGTTCCGAGCACTTGCCCCTAGTACTATTCATGACTTCAGAAAGTTCGAATGAATTTTTAAGGAAAGCTTCGCTGACAGCGGCCCTCCAAGGTCAGTTACGCGGCTATTGACACTAAAGCAGGCATAGGGGGAAAAGCTTCAGGCTTATATCAACTGACTTAAATCGAAAGCCCTGTGCATCCCTCTCCTAGATGTCCCCTCAACCATCACCGCATTGGCCAGAGGAACCTGTGATGAGAACGTCTGGCGAGAGATAGTCCTCCATCCCCCCACCTCCCTCGCCGATCTGGTGACCATAGCCCAGCGTCACGCATAGTGCCAACAAGTCCTCAGCACTTGCCATGGCACAATGGGCTCGGGTCGAGAAGGGGACAAGAAGTGACCATCTGACCTAAACTTGGGCCAAGGGAAAAGGCAAAATCAAGACGGAGACCATAGGGAGCCCCCGTAGAAATTCGAGCGGTACACGCCTCTATCCGCCCCCATCTATGAGATATACAAAGACATTAAGGGCTCAGGCCTTCTCTGCTAGCCCAAACCTACGAAGGCCAACCCAAAGCGATGCAGCTACCGCAAGCATTACAAGTTTCACAACCACCATGAACACCATATTGAAGATTGTCATCAGCTCAAGGATGAGATCGAGCGTCTCGTCCGTCAAGGGCACCTATCTCGATACGTGTCTGAGCAGAGGGAGGATCGCGGCATCCCCCCAGAAGAAATTGATAATCACCCCCGCAGAGTCCATATCAATGTTATTTCTAGCGGCACGACATCAGGAGGAGACAGTAGTCAAGGAAGGAAGCATCATGCTGAATGGGTGAGCAGGGCCTCTAAGCCCCTCAAAGCCCCACTGGCGAGCGAGCAGGGGTGGCTACCCTACACGATGACTCTCTCGTAATATCGGCTACTATAAACCATTGTAACGTAGATAGGATACTAGTTGACAATGGTAGTGCCCCTGATGTACTCTCGTACGAATGTTTCCTTAAGATGGGTGAAAACCCATCCAAGCTTCGCCC
>JANBPO010001096.1:0-11160 GCA_024336825.1 Amorphophallus titanum
AAGGGGGAGATTGTTAGAACCCTGATTTTAATAATGACAGGCTATGAATCATGTTGAAATTGAAATGCATAAGTACCTACATATTAAACAAGCCAGATTTTTGTCTGTGTGTCAAAACAAAGGTTGATGCACATATAGGCACTTAGTCACTAAGGTCGATGCATATTCAGGATGCAAACCACTAAGGTCGATGCACATTCACTATGTTTTCTCATCAAGTCTATGCAGGTTTTAGACTAAAGTGTCAAAGGTCGATGCATGTCTCTACATGATTTAAAAAAGGTCGATGCATGTTTACTGTAGCGCATATAAAGGTCGACGCATGTTTTCTATAGTGCATATAAAGGCCAATGCATGTTCACTGTGTTGCATACAAAGGTCGATGCATGTTTACTGTGGTGCATATAAATGTTGATGCACATCTCTTAACATGCCTTGTTAGGTCTACGCGCGTACAAGTCTACGCATGCTTAAGGTCTGTGCACATTTACTATAGCTTATCTAAGGTTGATGCTTATTTGATCCTCAGTTAACTAAGGTCGATGCACATCTCGCCTTAGTCACACTAAGGTCGATGCACATCTTTCCTTAGTCATACTAAGGTCGATGCACATCTTGCCTTAGCTACACTATGGTCGATGCACATTTTACCTTAGCCATTCTAAGGTCGATGCACATCTGCCTTGTGCCTATACAAGGTCTGTGCACATCCGCATTGAGCATATAGAAGGTCTGTACACATGTCTCTTGTGCACAGCCAGGTCGATGCGCATTGTGTCTTGTGCAAGGCAAGGTCTACGCATATACATCATCTAGGTCTGTGCATATGCATTGTCCAAGTTTATACACATTTGCACTAAGCACTGTTAAGTCTATGCACGTACTATAGCATGCACCCTTAAGGTCTGAGCACATGTGCATAATGCTTAGACAGGTCTGTGCATCTTTCACACTAGTGTACATGTTAAGAGAGAGACTTACTGAGTCCCAAAGATTTCTATTCTTTTGTATGTTTAAGAGGATCAGGGTATTCTTGCTAAATTTGATGATTCAGTTTATGGGAACCTGCAAGGAGTCAAGAAGACACTTGCCCTACGCTGCTCACTTGACAGCCATTTTTAAGAAGATTAATATCTCCTTAGAGGATGAAACTTTCTAAGAGATCCTTAAGGTAAATGTGTACAACATGGATTTCATCAGAAAGTTTATGAAGCTTAAGCCTTCAGGTGGTAGAATCCAAGGGTAGGGGCCAGTAGGCCAGGTTTAATAGGAAATGGCAATACAGCCTACCCATCTAATGGAAGAAGGAAGACTGTCACAACCGGGAGAATTAGAATCTGAGCCGCAGCAATAACAAATTATGGAAGAAATTGATCAAAGTCTATCAGATGCTCATGTTCTGTGGGAGGATCAGCCTCAAGCAATTGAACAGCAAAAGGCAGTAGACAATAAATAGGAGGTTGATGAACAAGTACATGATGAGAATTTGCCAATGCAGGGGGTAGAACTGGAAGTAGATGCAGAACTTCAACAAGTAGGAGAGGAGCAACAGTTAGTAGAAAGAGAACAATCTGAGCCAGAATTGCACCAGCAACTAGATGATGATGATGTTTATGAAGAGCAGCATCTAGGAGAAGTACAACTACAACAAGACCTTCATGAGCTGGAAGAACAACAACTATTAGATGAGCAAGTCATGCAACAACTTGATCAACATATAGACCAGCTCATTGATCAGATAGAACAGTAGCAACAGCAGTTATATGAAAACCAACCTGAGCAAATGAATATGGATGAAAACATAGAGCGGGAGCAGCCATTTGTTGAACAACTTGAGCAGTAGAAGGTGGAACAGCCACAAGAAGCAGAGGCTAAAATTTCACAACAAGAGTACCTTGGTCTTGCATATTACTATGGACCTTATCAAGGGTCGATGATGGGATTAGGCATTTAGCCACCAATGTTGCCTGAGGAACCCTTCATTCCACCAGAATTTCAGGCCTCTACTTCAGCTGGACCAAGCTCTAGTCAGTATGCTGCAGATGTTCATCCATCCCTGATAAATTTACTTTTGAATTAGTTCAGGATAATGAATGCTCAGTTCATGCATTTACATATGGCTGTAGAAAGACTAGATGCCAGAATGCTTCATGTGGAGCAGACTATTAATAGCTAATGGGAGAAATTTGTTAGAGATAAATACAGATCAGATGAAAGACTCCATGACTTCTTGAGGGAGGTGCTTATAAAATAAGCCCAAAATTGTGCCCGGAGATGGACCAATAAGTGATGTGCGACTCGAGGCATCAACAAATAATAGTAAGAGAAATGACCCGACTCGTTGGCAAAAAATGGGTGTCAACAGTATCCAACTCATATACCTTCATCTACTCTTTTATCATTCTTTGTCGCCTCTCTGATGTCGCCACTTCACTGGATCTCTTTCACACCTTTTACGAGCTAAAAGAGCACACTCAAGTGGAAAAAGGGTTCTTTTTCTTCCAGGCTAGGAGAGGGATGAGTTGTGTGACCCTCTCTCCTCGGTATTCTACACACAAGGGATGGAAGACCCAATTCTTTCGGGTAGGGGATACCAAGGGTTCCGGCTAGACTTTCCCCTTTCTGCCGAACTACGACCCGATATTCCCCCCAAAGTCTTTTGGTAGTTTCCCCAGAAGTCAAGGAGGAGATCAAGATCCTTCAAAGCCATCAAAGGTCGACCGTGAAACTTATGTCCGAGGCCAATCTTTAGCACTATTGCCAGGTTCCTTTACTTTTTGGAGGTAAGTATCTAGAATGCTCAATTATACATGATGATTTGTTGGAAATTTTTTTGATAGTTCCTCTTTGGGTGATAGAAACTGCCTGAGGCGCCGACAAGCCCTTCTGGGAGGTGCTGAGGAAGGGATGGTGGCCGGAGCTTGGGACGCTTTGGCTTCTTTGGGGGCCCAGGAGATCAAGGGTCCCACTGTAACTCGGGACAAAGGCAAACGGGCCCTCACCGGGGAGGAGGCAAAGTGATCGGGATCCAAACGAAAGAGTTCTGGAGAGCACTTGATGCTCGATTCCCTGAAGGCTTTGTCTGCCGAGCAGAGCTAGCGGAAGAAAAAGAAGACCACCCCACCGCCAGGGGAGCCCCAAGCAAGCATGTGAACCTCTTGACTCCACCGGCTTCTTCGGTCGAGGTGCCGCCGCAAGAAGAATCTACAGTGCTAGTCCAAGTGGAGGGCCCGACCGTCGCCGAGCCTTCGGATCAAACTCCGGCTGGGGAGGCCTCTGGAGGATCTGGCCAGGCATACGAAAGGGAGGGGGCAGCTCCAGTGGCTCTTGTTGGGCCATCAGAGAGGAGTCCCTGGGCCAGTCCAGGATGGTTCACCATGCGGGGCTCGCTCTACGACTGCTGCCAGGGGCTGGTGCCTTTGTCAGTCTAGGACGAGTTCCAACGTTGTCCCCCCAAGATGCTCCTTGAGCGAGTCATGGAGGGGGGCTTATTTCTAGCTTAGCTGGGGGCTAAGCTTGCCGATTACCTATCCTAGGCAGAGCAAGGAGAGGTTGTTCAAGCCAAGGCTCATGCAGAGGCAGACCGTCAGCTCGATCAACTTGCCTCCCAGCTTGGGGGCCTCCGCCAAGAGTTGGCGTCGCTCTGCTCCCAGGCTCGAGCAGATCGCAACACTAAGCAGTCGCTGACAGATCAACTGGCCCAAGCTCGGTACACAGCTGACCTAAGGGTCAGGCTCCTAGTAGAGGAGCGTCAGGTCCATGGGGAGAGCTCGAAGTGATGGGAGCTTGAGCAGGAGGATCTTGGGGACTGTCTGCTATCAGTCAAGCAAGGCAAAGATCCTACCGAGATGAAGCTAAGTGCAGCTGAGGCGCGGGTCGCAGAGCTCGAAGTCGAGGGGGCCGAGGCTGAGGCCCGGGGGGTCGAGCGTTATCTCGAATCAGACGCATATCAGGAGGCTCTGAAGAAAGCTACCTTCACCTACTACGAGCCTGGCTTCAGGCACGAACTGAGGAAGGGCTTTGCGCAGGGGTTCAAGCGGGCTGTGTACCTGGCCCAAGACCAGGTCTTGGAATCGCTCATCTTCTACCCCGAGCATAGGTACGATTCTGGCAAAGCCAATTCCACTCCCCCGTTCACACCCGACACGGACTCTTCAGACGGGGAGTGGGGCTCCCCTCAACCCCGCAAAAGAGGGAGTGTCCGCTCAAGCTGCCTCGGGAGAGCACGCGGTCGAGGCAATTCCCACACAGGTTGGGTCAGTTCCTGAGCTAGCCATCACTGAGGGAGCCGAGGGCACGCTTCCCTCGACTGTAAAAATAGTGCAAGCATCGAGGGACTTCCAACCATTGAGCTTCAAGGAGGACCGCAGACCTCCCACCCTTCTCCTATCTCCATAGGCAAGGTTTAATCTGTACTTGCTTTGCTTGCCTTTTCCTTTTTTTATAGGCCATCAGAAACCTTTCGTTGCATCCTCCTATTTCTAAGATATTTTTCAGGTCTTTGGCTTGTTTCTTACCTTAGTGGCGATCACGTTTCCTTACTTTGGGCAGTAGCTCTCTCTCTCTTTCCCCCCATATCTCTTCTTTAGTTGCTTTTACTTGCTTGCTCCTTATACGGTGTGCGTTAGTTTATTTCCTTGCTCCACGCTCCGGTGTGTGTTTTCCTTTTCCCTCGCTTAGTTCTGATAGAGATGGCATGTCCATGCTTAGATTTCATGATGATTTCCTAGGTTCATGCTCCACATGTTCATAGGTTGATTGATTGCCTTGTTGTTCATATTTCCATTATTGTCATAATCACATTCATTTGCAAAAGGGAACCAATATAAATCAACAGAATTTTTGGCGATCACGGTGGGACATCTAGTGTCAATCGTGTTTTGAATCTCTGTTAAACTTACTATTCATCTTTTACCTCAATTGCCCGTGTTTTCCCTAGATGTTCCCTTTATTTCCTGTTGTTTCTGGCTCTCTAGCTCTTCTGGTGGTTGCATATTCGGCCATTACGGATCTTTAGCGGTCTATTATTAGACTATCGCATATCTCTGGTGCAGGTATATTAGATCGCCACTACAGTGATAGGTACGCATCCCGAGGTATAGTTTATTTTCACAGTTTCTGTTGTGTTTCATGTGCTTGGGTGCTATCTGGTCTCCTCCTTGGTTGTTCTACATGTTTATATCATTGTGAGCATATTTGATTGTTAGACTCTAGGATAGAATTTGCATGCACTCCGATGCACATAGGTCCATTCATATATTCATACTTTAGATTGCATTCTCCTACATTGGTGTGCGAACCTCTCATCTCCATATTCCTTGGGGCCGACCAGGAGATCACATCAAGGACCTCCATAAGTTCCCGCGAGCCGTGGATTCCCACACGGATGCCGGGCCGGTTGTACCTTTCCCGCACCATGTCTAGGATTGCATAAGTGAAGGAGTGATTATCCTTAGAGTCAACCAAGCCATATACCCCTTCTCCTATTAGGAACCTATTGTTGAGAGCACAATTTTGATCAAAATCACTAAGGTTCTAGAGGAAAAACCACTAAAAAATTTTTGAGCATCATCTAAACAACTTGGTTGACTTTGGGCATTTCATCTTCTTCTCACTTACATCTTTGTTGAAACCATCTAGTTTAAGTCGCTTATTGTGTGTTTTGTGTTGTGTTGTTTGCATTTCCAAGGTGTTGAATTTTCATGTTGAGTTGCTTTCGTTCACTAGAGTCATCTCCTAGGGGCAATTCTTTTTTCACATTCTACTCCAATCCTCTTTTCGAGTCCACCATGGCATCTTTCAATCTCCCTCGTTCTCAGGAAGAGTCTCTTCCCCAGGGACTTCTAGAGGATTCTTCTAGGGTGATCTCATTCCCATCTGGAGAGGGGTCTGCTCCTCCTCCATCCTCCATCTCTATGGAGGGCACCCAGTCCACTCAATCCCTTCCTCCTTCGTCTGTCAATTCTATTCTTCAAATGATGGCTCAGTTGGATCCGGCCCAACTTCAGGTGATTTATCAGGCCATGCAAGGGTCTAATACCCCACCTCCTACGATTACGTAGGGCCTGTCCAATGCTTCCATTATTTAGCCTAGGGTTGATGGGCCTACCATCCAGCCCATTCCAATTGACCTTACTCCAATCCAACCAAGGACCATCAGATTTTCTAGTCTGGAAACGGGCCAGTCTTTTGGTTTGGCCCAGCAATCTTTTGCTAAAGGAAAAACCATCATCCTTCCTTCCATCCAAGCAGATCATCATATGTCCAACCCATCAGTACCGCAAGTCCTTGTGGGCCCGACTGATTTCATACACCCTTGT
Source organism: Amorphophallus titanum (assembly GCA_024336825.1). Classification (NCBI taxonomy): domain Eukaryota; kingdom Viridiplantae; phylum Streptophyta; class Magnoliopsida; order Alismatales; family Araceae; genus Amorphophallus; species Amorphophallus titanum. The sequence continues at coordinate 6,321 of JANBPO010001096.1, forward strand.
CAAGGGGCAGCCCAAGTCCATTCCAATTTGGGTCATCCTCTGTCCCAATACCCTTCTTATGGGCTTCCTACTCCTCCACCAATTTATCCTTCCGCTCCCCAGATTCAATCTTCTTCATTCACTACCCCTACCCCATCCAGGGAGCAGGAGTTGCTAGATAAATGGGCCGCCATGCAACAACAACTTGACTTCCTCCAGAAGCGGGTTGACCCACGATCCTTGGCAGATGTTCCAATCCCCAATTTTCAAAACATTCGATTTCCCCCCCAATCTGAGCTCCCCAACTATCGCAAGTATGATGGGAATGGCAATCCCTTCATCCATGTAAGGGACTTCTTATATGAATCGACTCAATTTTAGTATGATGATCGCCTTAGAGATTTACATTTCCAATCCACTTACAAGATGAATCTGAAAAACATATATGTTATATCCCTTTGAGTCCTCTTTCCAACGGCTCTAACCACACCTCAATCCGCCACCGGATCTGAGAGAAACAATTATTTTCATGAAGGCGCGAAGATCTGATCTGAGTCAAGCCAACAATAGCAATCCTGGAATTAAATACTCAGAAAATATGCCAGCTGACATTCGACGACCGCCACTCCTATAGGTCGATCGGCAACCCCTCAACAGCGTCCCAGCCAACCGCCGCGGTCAGAAGATGATCGAAAGCCACCGTTCCAGCAGCGGAGCTCACTTGCTGTCTTGCGGGTTGGGCTGAGTTGCTGAGCTGAGTCCAAATACTGTCGAGTCGGAGCAGTATCGAGTCAGACTAGCAGCCCGCATCTGGCCCGATTACCCTTCTAACTTTCTGCCCGTCAACCCAAGATCGGTCTTCCCGGGCCCCACTTGTATCCCTTTACCTCCCTGCGTGGAGTGGGCAGTAAATTAAGCTGTGTAACTATTGCAATTAATTGTTTACCGGGAGTTACCGTACTTGGCCGAGGTCGTCGTCCCCACGCCCAGAGCATGGAGGTATCGTGTCCGCTCCTCTCTTTGTATTTTTCTTATTTCGTATGTATTCTATTGCCGTGCTACGTGAGCGATAGGTCCTAGCTCGTTATCAGTAGAGCATTGAGCCGGTTAGACAATCGTATGAGCCCACGAGGCAGGACCCCCATGTCCCACAAACACATGGACGCTCTTGCCCCAAGGCCTCACCCACCTCAGCCAGAGCTACCCATACCTCTAACGGGGAAGCTCTACATAGATGAGCCACTTCTTAGCTGGTTTAGGGAGGCTTGGTCCCTAGGACATCGTGCTACCCATCCATGGACCATGCGCTACCATTAGTACCCGTCAACTCATTCCACATGACTTTTCGGTCTAGTCACCATGTTGATACATTGGATGACCTTGTTAAGGGACTAGATTGGCAAATGCAGTTGATGTGTATGTTGGCCCCAGGCTTCAACCAGCCCATGAGTCGTAGCTTCACGCATCCCGCGTTGGGGTCCATTACCTCTGTGTACACTGTGGGCTATGTCACCACGGAGGTCCTTTTGTTCCTCCCCATGCTGGCCGAGCCAAGCTTCATTCCACTTATCCCGAGGGAGGAACCATACTCCTACCTATGACCACCGTCCCACCTATTACAATGCATGAAGGTGACCATCAACACCTTCTACAATTCCACACATGGGACCATGAGATGAGAACATCCATATCGAGGGGTCACACATTCTTTAATCCCTTTGATCCCTTCCTCGAGATTAGGGACTCTATATCGCGTGGTCACACCTTCTTTGATCCCTTCGATCCCTTCCTTAGTGGGCCTCTTTACCCACAACCCCTAGTCCACATTATCATGGGAGTCCACTAATACACCCCTCCCACGCGGGCCGACCCATCTATGCTCAATAAGACTGCACATTGGCCCAGGTCACGCACATATAGGGGTAATATAGATAGTGAATTCAGCTCTCCTGGCCCTGCCCATCCTCCCAAATCCAAAGAGCCATCAATGCATGACTGGTTCATAGCAGGGTGTCTTGGAGTTCCCCATTCCGCCAACCACCGGTTGCATCTTGTGTATGCATGGCACACATTTGGATGCCCTGGTCCACCATTGCATATGTGTGGGTCAGACTAACATTAGGTTTTGTTTAGGGTCATGTATGAGTCGGTGTTTTCTATTTGTCTAGTTTGTCAAGAGTCTATACACATGAGTGCATAGAGTCTACATACGTGGAGTTGAGTCTGTCGTAACCTCGCGATGTTTCTCCCTTTTCGAGAATGAAGCAAGTCAGATCTCTTGCGTACGTTGTGGACTTGCTAGAGAGATATGGGATCAGCTCTTCTTTCAGTGTATCGGATCTAGTCACCCATAGGGACCCAGCGGTGATTCCTAGTGAGTCGTTGAGCCATCTCCCTTCTTTTGAGACTGACCCCACCCCAGAGTGTCCACCATTAGCCTCATTCCCACAGCACCGTGAGCATATAGAATATATACAGGATGAGCAAGTGTTGATTACTAGGAGTGGAGCGTACCTGCGCTACCTGGCATGGTGGCGAATCTGCAGGCGACACACGAGTAGCTACACCCCTTACTCGACGGGGTTGAGTTCTTCCAACCTGGAGAGAATTGATGGGAATCAACATCGAGTGGCTGAAGAAGATCAGGAGAAGACTTCATTTACTACACCTTGGGGCACTTATTGCTATGTGGTCATGCCCTTTGGACTTAAGAATGTCGGAGCCACTTACCAAAGGGCCATGATGGCAATTTTTCATGATATGATCCACATTTTTATTGAGGTGTATGTTGATGACCTGGTAGTGAAATCAAGGATGAGGATTGAACATCCTGGGGTTCTGGCTAAAGTTTTATAGAGGTCATGTGAATAGAAGTTGAAAATGAACCCCAAGAAGTGCGTGTTTGGCGTTTCATCAGGGAAGTTGTTAGGATTCATTGTCAGTAAGAGGGGTATCGAGATTGATCCCAACAAGGCGAAGGCCATAAGAGATATGCTTCCTCCCAAGAATTTGAAGGAAGTCCGAGGATTGATCAGGAGGTTGCAGTTTATACGCCGGTTTATCTCTCAACACTTAGAAAGGTGTAGGCCGTTCTACGAGCTTACTAAGTCGGGAGTTAAATTTAACTAGGATGACAAGTGTCAGGTAGCTTTTGACGGACTAAAGGACTATCTCGCTAGTCCTCCTATCTTGAGGTAGCCAGTTCTAGGCAAACCACTCGTTCTTTACATTTCTGTCCTGGATGACTCAGTGGGTGCTGTCCTACCTCAGACTGACGAAGAAGGTAAAGAGAGGGCAACCTACTACTTGTCCAAGCTTCTCAACCCTTGTGAGCAGAAGTATACAGCTATGGAGAAGACCTGCGCAGCCTTAGTCTGGGTAATTCAAAAATTTAAGCATTATTTCTTAGCTCACGAGGTTCGTCTTATCTCACGCATGAATCCTATCAAGTTCCTTCTTGAAAAATCTATCCTCACTGATCGATTGGCACGATGGCAAAGCTTCCTTTCCCAGTTTGACATCACTTTCATTCAGCAGAAGGTAATCAAAGGCTATGCCATTGCAGAACATCTTGCTCATCATCCTATCCCCCGATTTGATCATGTTCATTCAGAGTTCCCAGATGAAGAATTGATGTCCGTCAATCAACCTTCAGATGAGATGTGGACATTGAATTTTGATGGAGCTTTGAACTCCCATGGAAGAGGGATTGGCATGGTCCTTTTAATGCCAAAGGGTATCACCATTCCATTTGCTACTCAGCTTGCTTTCCCTGTTACAAATAATATAGCTGAGTATGAGGCTCTTCTGATTGGCCTACAGACCACTTATGAATTTGGTGCTACCCAGTTACGCATAGTTGTGACAGTCAGCTCATTCTGCGCCAAGTGCTTGTCAAATGCCGCACACTCGATCCCAAACTCAAACCTTACCAGGTTCTTGCATCTACCTCTGCTAAGCTTTTCACCAAGCTAATCTTTGTCCATGTCCCTCGCAGCCATAACATATTAGCTGATGCCCTTGCTTCGCTTACCTCCGCCTTGGTTTTCCTTCCCGAACGAGACTTCCATATCACTCTTATTCACAAGCGCCATACTCCTGCCATCAAGGATTCTGCATTTCTTAATGTTAAGGAGAAGGTGCTTAAGAAGGTTGAGGAGGGTCAGACTGCCAAGAACAAGGAGGTCATGCTAATGAACTGGGAAGAAGAACTGGCTGATGAGGAGAAGTCGTGGTACTATGAGATTGCTAGGTATTGTCATGACTAGTCCTATCCTGAAGAAGCCACTGTAGAAGAAAAGAAGGTCATTAGAAGAGTGGCTCAGAGATATACCTTGGTTGGAGGGGTGCTTTATAGAAGGGGTCTTACTGGCGTTTTGCTTAGATGCCTTGATGATGATGAATCTTGGAAGATTGTGGAAGAGGCACATTCACGAGTGTGTGGTGGCCATGTTAACAACCAGATGTTAGCTAAGAAGATTCTTAGGCTAGGTTTCTATTGGCCCACTCTGGAAGAGGATTGTTTGATCTATATCCGAAGGTGTGTCAAGTGTCAACTGTACGCCGACAAGATTCATTCTCCTGCTTCTTCACTCTACCCTATGTCCTCCCCATGGCCTTTCACCATGTGGGCCTTTGATATTATTGGCCCTCTTGGTGATCCTAACCTCCTTGCCAAACCCAAATCCTTCATACAGACGGGAACATAGTATTTCACCAAGTGGGCAGAAGCTGAAGCCTACGTGGAGATTAAAGCGTCAACAGTCTGCAAATTCATCATGAAGAACATCATCGCAAGGTTCGGCATCCTTAGTACCATCATCACCGACAACGGACCATAGTTCATCTCTCAAGAGCTTTG
>JANBPO010001097.1:0-33956 GCA_024336825.1 Amorphophallus titanum
AGGCTTGGTTCAGAGCCCTCACCCCAGGCAGCGTCCGGGACTTCAAGCAATTTGGGTGGGTCTTCAAGGAGAGCTTCGTCGGTAGCGGTTCCCCTAGGTCGGTAGCGAGGTTGTTGGCGCTCAAATAGGAGCAGGGGGAGAAGCTGTGGGCCTACATTAACCGATTTAAATCGGAGGCCCTACCCATCCCCCGCCTGGATGTAGCCTCGGCCATAACCGCACTAACTGGAGGCACCTGCAACGAAAACCTCCGGCGCGAGCTAGTCCTACATCCTCCCACCTCCCTTGTTGAGCTAGTGACCCTGGCATTGCACCACGCTGAATGCGAGGAAGCCCTCAGTGCCTACCATGGCACAACTGGCTCGGGTCAGGAGGGGGACAAGAAGCGAGCATCCGAGCCAAGCTCGGGCCAAGGAAAAAGGTGGAACCTAGATGGGGAGCACAAAGAACCGTCTCGGAGGTACGAGTGGTACACCACCTAATCGCTCCGATTTATGAGATCTATGAAGACATCAAAGGCTCGGGCCTCCTCTACCAACCTGAGCCTATGAAGGCGAAACGTCACAACCGCCACAAGCACTGCCTCTTCCACAGCGACCACAGGCACTACACTAGCGACTGCCACCAGCTCTAGGATGAGATCGAGCATCTCATTTGTCAGGGGCATTTGTCCCTGTACGTGTCTGGGCAGATGGAGGACCGCAGCGCCCCCGAGGAGATGGACAACATCCCCCGTGGGGTCCACATCAACGTCATCATTGGAGGAGCTACGTCAGGAGGAGATAGTAGCCGAGTAAGGAAGCGTTATGTCGAGCGGGCGAGCCGAGCCTTTGAGCCCTCTAAGGCCCCACTGGCAAGCGAGCCGCAGGCCCTGGTATTCTCTGACCAGGACCTGGAAGGGTTAATAACCCCGCACGATGACGCCCTAGTTGTATCGGCCACAATAAACCATTGTAATATAGACAGAATCTTAGTCGACAATGGTAGTGCCCCTAATGTACTTTTTTATGATTATTTCCTCAAGATTGGTGAGAATCCATCTAAACTCCGCCCGATCCGAACTCCACTTTGCAGGTTCAACGGCCTGGCAGCCTATCCCGAGGGAGCCCTAAGCCTGCTAGCTACCATCGGCACCCCACCCACAACCGTTACATTTATGGTAGACTTCATCGTGATCAAGGGAATGATGGCATAAAATGCTATCTTCGGCAGAGGCATCCTCAGCCGAACGAAGGCGGTGCCCTCCACCTATCACCAAAAAATGAAGTTTCCTACCAAAAGTGGTGTGGGGGAAGTCTGAGGTAACTAGACACTGGCTAGAAGGTGCTATAATATCTCGATCAAAGACATAAGGCCAGAAGGGAAGAACAAGGGGACGAGGGGAACCGAGGAAAGACCAGTAACATCCGAGCCTGGTGGTAAGTTGCTAACGATCTTCCTAAAAGATAACCCCACCCTAGGAGTCAAGATCGGAGCTGATCTCCCATCTGATGTTCAGGAGCAATATAAAAACTTCCTTTTTGAGTGCATTCATGTCTTCGCATGGTCTGATGAGCAACTTCCTAGAATTTCCAGAGATATTGTGATGCACATCCTCAACCTTGACCCCACAGAGAAACCTGTCCAACAACGCAGAAGAAAGCATGCCCCGAAGAAATGAGCGATCTTCAAAGAGCAACTCGCCAAGGGGATGGAGAATGGCCTCTTCCGCACGGTCCTCTACCCGACGTGGCTCACCAATGTCGTTCTGGTACCCAAAGCTTCAGGAAAATGGCGACTGTGCGTGGACTTCACCGATCTCAACAAGGCCATACCGAAGGACTGCTACCCACTACTGAGCATTGACCAGCTCGTCGATTCAACCTCTGGCAATGAGTTGCTCAGCTTCCTGGATGCCTACTATGGCTACCATCAGATCCGGATGGACCCAGAGGATATTGAGAAGATCACTTTCATCACCAACTCCAGCGTGCACTGCTACACCCTGATGCCTTTCTGGTTGAAGAATGCCAGGGTGACATACCAGAGGCTGGTCAACCAAATCTTCGAGCAACAACTCGGTCGGAATATCGAAGCCTACATCGATGACATGCTCGTTAAGACGCCAAAGACCGAGGATCATCTTACTGACCTAGCCGAGACCTTTGGCACCCTCCTCAAGTACAACATGAAGTTCAACCCCGCCAAGTGTGCCTTCGGAGTCAGATCAGGGAAGTTCCTTGGCTTCCTGGTCCAGAGTAGGGTCAAGACCCAGCATGTCCTCATAGGACCAGGCAAATGAGTCTCTATACTCCCTCAAGACTTTGATCAACTCCTCTTCAACTGGGGGAGGGAGATTAGCTAAAATAATGATTGGCCTGGGATCCTCTTCAGTCCCTAAGTTGATTTCCTTAGTGGGTTCATCCACTGCTGATGAAGGTTGATCAAATCTCTTCAATCCTTGTGCATATTGGTCAGTAATGTCGTCCACGTCACTTTCCTCATCATCGGCTGGGTCCTTCTCATCCACAATCTCATAAACACCCAAACCGTCATTGCTCCACACCCCGCCCTCTAATTCCTCATCGTCCTCTATGACGATGGTGGTGGCTACAAACTCAGGACACTTAAGGAGGGCACGGCATCTACTGGCTAGATCCTAAAGGAACCTATCTGGGATGGATTTTGAGTGGCGCATCACAGGGAGCGTTACAGATGTGGAAGGACTATCGACGCTAGAACAAACTTCTACCCCAACTGACTCGACTAACTTAGGAGGTTCTACAGGATGTACATCTAACCTAGGGGACAGAAAGTCTACTGGGAAGGAAGCAGGGGCCTCGCACCCCTGGGGAGGAGGCAAATAGAAAGTAGCATAATCTTCCACTGAGATGAGCGTTTCGAATTTGGCATTTTTTTTTGTCACACTCAGTGGTTAACATGCAGCAAGAAGAGGAATCTATAGGAGGAGGAAGAGCCCGAGGGCACAGAGTAGGAAAGATCACGTCAAAGAACAGGTCCGAGGACCGAAATCACATGCCCGATAAATCTGCAGGTCTGTCAAGCGACCATCTGGAAACCAAATCAATTGGCGGGCACTCCCCGCAAGGATAGTTAACAATTAAATACTCAATCGACCTCTCAAACTGAAGAGGAGATTGAATCATGGATGGATTAAAAAGAAGAGGAGGAGGATGGGGAATAAAGGTCAGCCTCTGAAGACAGGAGATGAGGCAGGGAAGGGACCAAGCGGCAGTTGAGCTCCCCATTCCTGGCGGAGGTAGGGCTAGCTTCTCAGAAACTCTCTTTACAACCCATAGCTCGGGTTTCTTCAAACTTCCTTCCTTGGCGAACAGCTTAACCAAACTGACATAATAATCTTCAAAATCATCGATGGCCCCTCTCAGCAGCGAAGGCGGCCTAGCACTGGCAACATCTTCTTCACTAAGTGGCAACAAAGGTGACTTCGAGGTGCCGGGCTGTAGGGGCCCTCTAACAAAGTGTTGGCGGTAATCCCATGTTAGAGGTCTGGAATCTCGTAGGATAGATAATGGTGACTTCCGATAGTCGAGGCCTCTCTGGCTCACTTTTTGGCCTTTGGGGATAGGCATAGTTCGTCCCTGTAACTACACACCGAGGCCTAATCCAAGCCGATAGCCCAATTTCATAATCATGTTCCAGCCCTTGGAGTCTCGAATCTTGGACTTGACCTTTACATGAACTGGTGCGGTAGCGGGCTTGCGTGACGCATATGCCCATGGGTAATTCAAGTCCATGACTGAAAGAACTGGCCAGTTGTTGGGCCACAAAGTAGGAAGGATTTTATCAGCAAGAGCATCAACAGATTGGATCGTGGAGATACTTTTTACCTCAACCACCCTGCCCTGGAATGGAAACTTCAGGCATTGATGGGCAGTTGAGGGTATTGCTTGCAAACTATTGATCCACGGATGACCCAGAATGGCTTTAAACATTGGGTCTATGTCCAGGACGTAGAACTCCACATCCATCTTCAACGGTCCTAGCTCGGCCTGTACTGTCATAACCCATGACAAGCTCGTCTGGAGTTATCATATGCGGCTATCGTGGTTGGTGTCGGCCTAAGCATATCTTCTGAAATGTTACAGGCACGCAATGTACTCAGTGGACACACATTGATGGAAGCACCGGTGTCCACTAAAGTTGATTCTACTGACACTTTATTCAAAGAAATTGTAATGCAGAGTGGCATTTGTCGTGCCTCAAGGGGTGCTAACACTGACTCAGAAAATGAAATGGAAGGCCCCCCGGTAAGTGTAGCCAACACCGATGCTAAGCTGTCTACCGCCACATCCTCGCTCACAATTACTTTCTGTAAAAAGACTCTAAGGGCATCTTGATGGAGCGTGGACCATCTGATCAACTCCAAAACTGATATTTTAGCCAGCATTCTATCCAAGTGTTGTAATAAGTCATACTTTGAACCCAACGCGGGCTCAAATTCTTTTGCGCACTCTGTTTGTATGTGTTGAATGCACTACGCTCTGATTGACATGATCGTTATAGACATCGTCACGCCGCTTTTGAGTAATCTTCCGCGCTCGGGGCGTGACAAAAGCCGTGTGATCTGTACACATGGAAGATTGGGTGGGAAAATTGAGGTGTACACACGCCCATCGCCTGAGTCTTTTATAGAGGATGGGAAGTAGATCGAAATAAAAGGAGAGATGCTAAGCATGCTCCTGAAGAACACAAGAGCAGAACCTTCCCTCCTACTGAGAAGAATCTTGAATGTGAGAGCCTGCAGATTCAGATAGGAAGAGTTGGAAGAAGAGAAAGAGAGAGTAAGTAGTATACTTTGAAGCTTGGAGAGAAAGCTAGTTACTGAGTGGTGAAGCTAGAAGGAGAAGTCTGCGTTGAAGAAAATTAGAGCTAGAAGGAGAAGAGAGCTGTGATCTCCAGTCTCTGTAATTGACTCTTGGATCAAATCCAGAGTCAATATGCTCTTAGAGCTACATTATTTTCTTGTTTCATTTGTCTTTGATTCCTGAATCGTGTTTCTCAAGCTGTTAGTCAGCGGTTGTGGCAAGCTGTAACGCCCAGCGGCAGAGGAGGATTCCTCTCGGTAGCATAAGCTGTAAGGCTCAGCGGGAGCAAGCTGTAAGGCTCAGCGGTCTGGGATTGATTCCCTAAAGCTGTGAATCAGCGGTCTGTAGGGATTTATTCCCCAAAGTTGTGGATCAGCAGAGTGAAGCTGTGAATCAGCAGTATGCCACACTTGTTTGAGTGTGGGGTGGATGTAGGCTTGTGCCGAACCACCTAAAATCACTGGTGTTCTGTGCGATTGGTTTGTGCCGTCTGATCATTCAATTGCTTGTGTGGTGATTACATCTTTGTTCTAATATCGCATAGATGATTGCTTAGGACATCTCTGGTTTACTTACATTCTTGCTATCCGTGAATTAAATTTAGATCTGTAGTAGTCTTTCTTTTATTTTACATTTTGTTTACCTACTGTAGTTAATTTTTAGAGGGTAGATCTATTCACCCCCCCTCTAGATCTTAGCATCCATCCAACTCAACACGTGGTATCAGAGTCTAACTCTCCTTTAGGGCTTCACATCCTGGAAAGATTAGTTATTGATACTAAAGGATTAGTTGCTAAGGGTCATTCAACCAGTAAGCCCCCATTCTTCAATGGAAGCAACTATGCCTACTGGAAGAATCACATGTAAGTTTTTCTTCATGTGAAGGATTATGAAATATGAAAAGTTGTCAGTAAAGGTCCATTTGATTTACCTCCTGATGAGGAGCTCTAGACTAAGGAGCATATCCGAAAGTCCACGTTGAATTGGGGTGCCATTAACGCTATTCAATGTGCATTCCATCCCCCTGAGTTCTCCAGAGTCTTCTCCTGCAAAACCGCTAAGGAGATGTGGGATAAGTTGGAAGTCATCTATGAGGGGACTTCTCAGGTTAGAAAGACCAAAGCAAATATGCTTGTCTCTGAATATGAGGCTTTCAAAATGAAGCCTGAGGAGTCCATCTCGAACATGTATACTCGTTTGAATGTCATCACCAATAGTTTGAGAAGTCTGGGAAAAATCTATAGTGACTATGAATTAGTCAGAAAGATTCTGAGGTCTCTAACACCCGCCTGGCATACCAAGGCCACTGTAGTTGAGGAGTCCAGGGACCTGACTAAAATCTCTGTAGATGAACTTATTGGTTCTCTCATGACATATGAACTGAACCTAAAGAAAGGAGATGATACTGAGTAGAGAAGACAACCCCTTGCTCTCAAAGCTAATTCTAGCAAAGGGTCTTCTAGTGAGTGTAGCAGCACTAGTTCTGAGGAAGATGCTGATGAGTTTGCCATGTTTACTAGGAAGTTCAAGAAGTTTCTAAAGAACGAAGGGAAAGGGATGAGAAGAAAGTATTTCTCTGAAAAACAGTAGCCCAAGTATCGATCAGAACCTGCAAAGAAAACTGACTCTATTATATGTTATAATTATAGGAAAGTAGGACATCTCAAGGCGGACTGTCCTAAACTCAAAGAGAAGTAGACCAGGTGAAAGAACAAAAATGGAAAAGCGATGGTTAGCACCTGGAGTGACGAAGAAGAAGAAAGCCAGAGTAGCTCCTCTGACGATGAGAAAGAAGAAAAGATTTACCTATTGGCAAAAGGCGATGATGAGGTAACTTCCCCATTTGATAATTTTACTCAAAATGAATGGGGGAAAGGGGGAGCATAATTGATATGGAAATCATCTTTGCATAATTCATGACAAACCCAGTGGCATCATTTTTGACAAACTATTATTTCCTTTATGATGAAGTCAAGGGGGGAGAATAGTTTTGGCAAGCATGTTGTTTTATGACTCATAATGTTTATAGCGTTGCCATCATCAAAAAGGAGGAGATTGTTGTAACCCTATAATTTTGATGATGTCAAACACTATGACTCATTTGATGATGTCAAACACTATGACTCATTAGGTTTTGATATATGTCATACATGATGATGATCATTGTTGCATTGATGATACTGCTGTGACATATATGATGATGCTACTGTGACATATATGACGATGTTGTCGATGTTGCATTGATGATGTTACTATGACACATTATCATTCGATGTCATGATTGATCCTATGATTATCTTATTACATTTGAAAGGGGTATCTCATTCTCTGCAAAAATAGGTTCTGAAGTTAATTCAAAAGTTATGAAGAAAGGGTTGTCAATGGAAGCTGGCTCTCACAGAGAAAGAGAGATCAGATCAATTGTTTATAGAATGCTACATAGGTTGATGCATCATTGAACTTCATGGTAGTTAGGTCGATGCATCATTGGTTTTTATAAAGGACAAGCAGATGCAATGGCTCAGCTAAAAGGCCAACAAGTTGATGCAATAGCTCAGCTAAAAGACCAGTAGGTCGATGCATCTTCATGCACTAAGAAAGGAATGTCGATGCATATTCATGTGACAACATTATAAGGTCGATGCATATTCTTGCATTAAGAGAGTCAGATCGATGTAGCTGTAGAAGTCATACGACTATGAGGTTGATGCACAGATGCACTCTGTCTAGATGGTCGATGCAGCTGTAGAAGTCATGCGACTATGAAGTCGATGTACATATGCACTCTATCTAGAAGGTTGATGCAGCTGCAGAAGTCATGCGACTATGAGGTCGATGCACATATGCACTCTATCTAGAAGGTCGATGTAGTTGTAGAAGTCATGAAACTATGAGGTCGATGTATATATGCACTCTATCTAGAAGGTTAATGCAGCTCTAGAAGTCATGTGACTATGGGGTCGATGCACATAAGCACTTTGTCTAGAAGGTCAATGCTGCTGTAGAAGTCATGCGACTATGAGGTCGATGCATATATGCATTTTGCTCAAGAAGGTCAATGCTGGTGTACACTGTATGGTCCATCAGTCGGTGCACCTTATATACAGGTCGATGCACATCATACGCAGGTCGATACTAGTAAGCCAACATTTGTAGCATTAGGTCTGTTATGACCGCCAATTGGGCACTGGCCCAATTGAGTATAATTCGGACCCATGAACTCAACAAACTAGAAATCTAGATAGATTATTGAAGGGACCTTAGAAAATTCGTAACTTATTATAGGATGGTCAAATTTAGGTGAAATTTAGCCCATTGGAAAGATTGGGCCCTTAGCCCAAACCCTTATGTTAAGGTGGAAACCGAATTCGCGTCAGAACCCAAGGTTCTGAGCCTTTTAGTCATGAAGAGGTGCGACTGTTGGGTGAATTCACATGTAATTAATGGCAAATTCATAACTTTGTTTGTGATGAATGAAATGACCTAAAACAAAGGCCATAATTTCTAAAGGGATGTTAGCTACATCTTCTCTGTTGAGGTCGAGGCCAAATACTACATGCTTGCTAAGGTTATACCCACATTACCTCAGGATACCGAAGGGTCACGACTGAAACAAGGAAAAATAAATTAATATTTTACGAAAATTATACCTTAGGATAGGGATACTAAAATGTGATGAAATCATGACCCAAAGTTAGATCTGGAAGTTCTCTTGATTTCATTTGAAGACACCCCAACCCAAATCCTAATAGAAAAATGTGCCCACTCGCATCTATTACCGGGTAGTCGAAGGGTCACCTCTGTTCAAACTGAAGAGGTGCTTAGCATTAGCTTCCCTTCAAGCCAGCGACCTTGGGGACTGGACTGAGCCTTGTGGGTCATGGGTAGAACCTTGGGAGGCTAGAAATCTATATAAGGAGGTGGGTTTCAAGGGTGGTAAGCCTTTAGTAACCATTCCCATCAACCCTCTGTCATCTTCTACCCTTCTTGAGTAAGAAAGAGAGGAGAGACCATGGCCCTACGTAGGAGGGTGGATTTGCAGTTCCTAGGACGACGGGCAAGGTCTTGGTAGGATCTGGGGTGTGGATCTCATCCCCGGATCGTAAGAACCCGGCAACAAAGAGATGCAAGAAGAGGCTAGAACAACCAAACTTCAACAAGGATACCTCATATGTGATGTCGCATCATCAACCCGCATCCCAACGGATGAATTAAAAATTGTAGAAAGTTGTGGCGTTCCTGAACATATACTACTGCAGACTCGACCAGGAGGACTCGATAGCAAAAAGTACAACGACGAGCTCGAGATAGGTGAGCCCCAGAGAAGATTGACTATAGTATTGTAACATTAAAGTGGTATCGATGCACCCTGAACTTGCGTCCTGAGGGACGAGTTAAATTCAGAATGGTAGGATGCCAGGATGCTCCTGAAAACACGCTATCACAGAACTGATTATACATTACACAAAGTAAAAAGTAAGGACCTCAGGACTAAATAGGTTCACAAATGCTCAAACCACGTGAACTATGTATCAGTAGCCCCTTCGCATAAGGGTGTATCAGCAGCCCTTGAAGCTGTGAACCAGCAACCTCTTTGAATAGGCTTAACACTTTGAAACGGTAGCCTTTCACACGCTCAACTGGCAGCCCTTCAGCCATTTAATGCTTGAACTGGCGAGCCATGAAATGGGAGCCGCTGAAGCCTATTGACACCTAAAATTTGGCATCAACAATAGCAAGCCCTACCGAGCTGAGCTAACATGGGATGGGACCCTGTCGAAAGCTAGACTCTAGTGGATAGCAAGCAAGGCCGAGCAGGCCAGGTTAGAGATGATGGACAAACACGTGGCGCACTCGAAATTCGGGTGTAACCCGGCGATGGGATGACGGGCTTTGGCCCACAAGTAGCTTGCGAGGTCGGAACTCTTGAGGTGGGTCGATGGAAGGCCGACCAAAAGGGGAGGGATCACCTGATTTTAGCTGGGGCAGACCTCACACCCAAGGCACAATGGGGTTCGCTCTCTCACATGGCAGCAAACTCATGTGTACCGGGGGTCGGGAGCAGGTTCCCTCTCACCGTCGGCACGAGCACAAAGAAAATACAAAGGAGCAAACCACAAGAGAGCAGGTGGTCAGCCATGTACCTTGCCAAGCCTGAAGAGGCCAGCGCCGATTGGAGACGAAGGCACGCCGGGGGGTGTGTGCACCCAACGATCACGTTGCGTCGATGGCGCTTGCAGTCGACCTTGCTAGTACAAGCAATGAAATCACCTCCATGCAAGGAGGGGGAACTCAGGGAGGGGCACGTGGTACATCACTACCCTCACACAGGAGGGGGGAACACGAGGAAGGGGAGAAGGGCCTACTACCCAATATCTATCCTGCTGGATAGAACCGAAGCAATCCGAGCGGTACGCTACACTCAGGGGTCTGAAGAGGATGCTGCTTGCGCCTAGACAAAGCTTGAGAAGTGTAGATGTGCTCCTAAAAGTCCGGCGTCGTTCTTATGTCGCAGGAGGGCAGGGCAGGCCATGGAAGGTGACCTGTGCAAATCTATCCTGCAGGATTAATCTGCACAGTTGGCATGCAGAGGGCGGTGTGCTCTCCACCAGACTCCGAATGATGCAAGACCAGTGGGGTCGGATGACTGACAGACAGAGCTACATACCCTCAAAAGATGATCACCAACAGAGCAATGAGCTGGGCGTGTTTGGCACTTTGGTGAGGCTTTGATTTCTGTGTGAACATCCAGACATAGTTGGGTTGCGTGAGGCAGAACGAGTAGCACCGAATGCGAAATGAGATGAAACCACCTGGGATGACTTCTGGACGTCAAGAGGTACAACACCGAAGAATATGGCTCAGCCGAAAAACCAGCAGGGATGGTGTGGCACATTTTGCTAGTTGAATGCACACTCTAGGCGGACTAGGTCGCACCAGCTTTGTGTAGTCGCTGGAGAACGAGCGCCACGAACTGTGCCAACATCAGAATGTGGTGAGACCACCTCTGGAACATTGAGGGGTCTGAGAAGAACAAACTCTCAGAAGAGAGTTCAGGCTGAATCACACCGTGGAAGTCGGTGCAGCCTCTTCCAAATGAGAATGGGCGACGCGATCAGTGTCGAGGTCGGAACAGGGCGGGACCACTTCTGCAGCGATGATGAATTGAAGCATAACAACTCCACAGAAGAGGGCGTGTGCTGAATCATGCCATATGGGGACGATATGGCATCTGAAAATCGGCCCTTAGGATCTTTCCTTGGTCTGTAGGTAACAGAGTCGGGGGATCTTCAATGTGTGGATGAGGATGACGATGTGGGAACCTCCGGGTGGTAGATACCAAGTGTATTCTGTACATAAGGAGCATTGCTCCAAGGAAAAATGAATGAATCGCATCTTTTCTCTTTTCCTTCGTCATGGTATCAGAGCGGGACGGGTAACACCCGCGCTCCGTTCGTTTTCCTCCCACCGCCGCCGCCCTTCTTCCCCACCGAAGCGCGGCCACCCACCGCCGCCGCCCTTCCTCTTTCTCTCTCTGCCGCTGCCTTTTCTTCCCCACCAACTGCCTCCGCCGCCGACTTCTTCGCCCGGCCCTTCACGTTCGTCCCCGACGCCGTCATCGTCGCCACGGGGGCCGTCGCCTGCTGCTGGCAGATCCTCACCGAGCACTGTCTAGGGCCGCCCGCGGCAGGGACGGAGATTGACGGCTGGCTGCCCCTCCTTCTGACGTGGTGCAGATCCGTCTCTCGCCGTGGGGTTCACCGCGCTATGCGACATGATCCGCATATAGGAGAGGGATCGTCTCTCACTTCTCTCCTTCCTTTCCCTATGTGTTGATCGCTTCTTGGCATCTCTCTCTCTTCGTCGGCTGCTGCGATGGCTTCCACTTCCTCCGCCTCGGATGCACGGACGACCCCCTCAGCTATTGGAATGACTGTCAAGTTGAACGGCTCCAACTATCTTCTATGGTCACGTGCATTCCAATTTTGTGGCTCTCAACGGAAGCTTTCTCATCTGGATTCTCCTCCAATCGACAAGACGGATGAGGCCAAGTTTGCATCGTGGCAGTCCAATGATTATTTTGTCATGACTCTACTCCTCAATAGCATGGAGCCTCATATGAGTTCTAATATTGTCTTCCTTGGTACTACAAAAGAAATGTGGGATGCTCTGCAGGAAATGTATTCTGATGCAAAGAATGTCTGCCGAGTGTATTCTCTCTATGAAGAAATTTTATCCCTCAAGCAAGACAGCCGCTCCATTCATGATTACTTTGCTACTCTGAAAGGTAAGTGAGATGAGTTACAGGTGTATCATCCCCTCACCGTTGATGTGACCACTCTGAAGAAGCAACGCGAGGAGTTCTTAGTCGCGAAATTTCTATCCAGATTGGATGACTCCCTCGGCCACGTTCGTTCCCATCTCCTCTCGGACGACGCGGTTCCCTCTCTGGCGAATGCTATGTCTCGTGTGCTTCGAGTCAGTTCCTCCATCTCTACTGTTGAGACTAATCCTGTTTAGCACTCGGCCAATGCTATTGGTCGTGGTCGCAGTCGAGGGCGTGGTCGTGGCCTGAACTCCTATCCCCAGTGTACTCACTGTGGCTGCCAAAATTATATCCCTGAGCGTTGCTGGGTGAAGTTTGGTCGTCCGGACACTGCTAAACTTGCGGCTACTCCACCTCCACCGACTTCGGATACTATGACTACTCCATCTACTCCACTACAGGACCTCCCGACAGATACTACCGTTACTCTGCCCAATGCCGACTATGAGCGTCTTCTCCAGCAGCACTTGTTCCATGCCGTTCCTTCCACTTCAAGTAGTGCGTTTGCTGTCTCTCATGGTTTGTCCTGGATCATTGATACTGGGGCCTCTAGCCACATGTCGGGTAATCGCTTATATTTTTCGTCTTTACGCCTTACATCCTCCTTTCCATCGGTATCCCTTGCCGATGGGTCTCCATGTCCTGTCCTCGGTGTTGGCACTGTTCGTATATCGCCCACTCTTACCCTTTCTAATGTGTTATATGTTCCTCCTAAGTTCCCTGTCAATCTTCTTTCTACCAATTGCCTTACTCGTGATTCTCACAGTTTTGTTACCTTCTTTCCCTCCTATTGTGTCTTTCAGGATCTTCGAACGAAGGCGACGATTGATGGCGGGCGTAAGTGTGGTGGCCTGTACTACTTCACCAACCGACCGTCTGCTGCTTCTTCTTCAGCTCTCGTTGCAGATTCTCCATACCATTGGCATTGTCGTCTCGGTCACCTCCCTCCCTCGAAGCCTCGTCCGTTTGTTTCAATTCCTTCCACCTTGTCTCAGTTTCAATGTTATGCTTGTGAGCTTGGAAAGCATCATCGGGTGGTTTTCCCTCCTAGTGAAAATAAACGGAGTGTCTCTCCTTTTGACTTAGTTCATAGTGATATATGGGGTCCAAGTCATTTTGTCACTGCTATGGGTTTTCGGTATTTTGTCACTTTTATTGATGACCACTCTCGAATGACTTGGGTCTTTCTTTTGAAGAGTCGGTCACAGGTCTTGCATGTATTTCAACAATTCTTTCGAGTAGACCGCCTTCTTGCCCCCATTCTCCCACTCCCTCACCTTAGTTTTGCTTCTCCTAGACCCCCTAACAGCCAAGGGTTGCCACCACACCCATCCACCCCATTTTCTCTCTCATTTACCTCATTTCCTACCTCCCATCTTCAGCCTGCAATTCCCAGTTCACTGGTAGCAGAGCACTGACAACTTGCAGAGCCGGCCACAACTTCATACCAATGTCTTTGAAGGATCAAGTGGTACCGTCAGAAGTGTCTCTGTGTCTTCTTTGTAATGGCAGTGGTTTCATCCCAACCTGAGCTCGTGGCTGCCCGGGGGAGCCGATCTCCCCAGACTACGTGTCTCTCTCAAGACTGCCAACCTGAGGCTGCTTCCAGAGGCTCCCACGACCAGCCACCTAAAGATTTTGAGGCGGGGATTGGCTGAGATCAACTACGACGAGTCATCTTCCAGTACCAAGAAGCGGATTCCATATTGGACCCCAGACAAGTGAGTTCCTAATTTTTTCCCCAAAGTGTGCAGTTCTGTCCCCTCTAGGACTGAACCAACACCTGTCCACTATTTGGGATCTACCGATCTGCTCCAACATCCTCTGGCATCCCTGTGGGTCTCATTTCAAAGAGGACTCGACAACAGTTCCAATGATTCTAGCCACGCTTGATTTAGAGGTCAGGAGAGCTCGTGGCAGTCTCATCTTTCTGCTGCTGAGGTACTATAACAGTTAAAACCAGAACTCAGGGACCATATTCGTGGCCCTTCCCCGACCAGCACTGCCCACCAGGGAATTCCCCAAAAATCAGACGTCATCCTGATCCAATCCCAAATATTTTTCCACTAGTCTCGTTGACAACAAAATTTGGGAGTGACCGTAGCAGCGTCAACTTCAACTGCCTATCCCCTATTCCAGAGAGCGGATAGAACCAGCGTCTTTCATCCGTTCGATTTCTATTTCAGCTTTTCCCTTCCCCGCCTGGCCGGCTTACCGCCCCTCCCTGTGGGAGGTAGTGGTTGAATGTAATTTTGACTTCCCTTTCCCAAGCTCAACCCCCATGCAAGGGGTGTAGTGATGTAAAATTTTGAACAGGTCGAAGCTACACCGGCGCGGCGTATGGGAAACACACGCTTCCCCGCTCGCCCTCATCTCTGAACGGGACCGACTTCTTCAAACCGGTCGAGTAAGTGCCCTACCCTTGCTCTCATTGGATGCCATGCTCCTTCAATATTAGTTCATATGCTCCGCTGGTCCGTGAGAGTGAGCGCTCGGCCCATAAGCTCCTTTACTTCAAGTGGCCGCCGTGGGAGAGAGTGTGACCTGTGCCCATTGGCACCCGATCGGCCCCTTTGAATTGGGCCTCCATACCCTTGGGAAGTTCCTTAGTCTTGCTGGCCCTCTGCCCGCAAGGGTCCAGACCTCACAACCTCAACTCGGCATCACCGAGTTACCCCCGGGTTTGGGTGAGTGTCGGGTGAGTTGGCCACCGATATTGGCCCATTCTACTTGCAAATCATGCTTGTTTGTTTAGGTCCAAGGGCCTGTCACATCATTCCCGTCAGGCGTTGCCTGACCTTCTGCTAATGTCATTTGATATACCAAGGGCCCACGCACTCAAGCATACATTGATGCGGCATGAATGCTTAGACTAAAACATGATAATGAAGCTATCGGATTAGCTAATTCAGGTTTAGACAAACCAGTTCATTTCTTTGATTATAAAGTTTATTTGATTTTATTATTTGAAAAATCACCCCGGAGGCGGGGAGAGGACTGAAATGGTGCGACAACGTGACTCAGAACGAAATCGGCGCGGTACACATAGGTGAAAGGTTAAACGGCGTGGCCGTAGCATGGGTAAAGACTTAAAACGACGTCGCTGACATACGTATAAGGGGGGTTGGTTAAAACGACGCACCCCGCTTAATGGCGCACCGGAATAGGGCGTGCCGCTTTAGGGCGCGCCGTATTAAGGCGCACCCGGTGTCGACGGCATTGGTTTAACCCCATTTCATGGAAATAGAGGTTTTATTAGTTTATTTTGAGATTTATTGGAGAATTTTGAAAGTTGATTGAATCAATTATTCATCAGATCGGCTCCGGGCCATCCGGAAGACAAGTCATAGGCTCGCGCGAGGTTCGTACTCAAGCGCGGCAGTCATCCCGAGTCGAGCCGATTTATTGAATTAGTTTATTAATCAATTTATTTAACTCAT
This sequence comes from Amorphophallus titanum, assembly GCA_024336825.1. NCBI lineage: Eukaryota > Viridiplantae > Streptophyta > Magnoliopsida > Alismatales > Araceae > Amorphophallus > Amorphophallus titanum. The sequence goes on from JANBPO010001097.1 coordinate 15,594, forward strand.
TCGAGCCAAAATTTTGGCAGCATCTCCCCATCCCAGAGGATTATCGAGGAGAAGCAGGGAGTACTCACGTGGCGGAGCAACCCCTACGAGCTGGGTGGCACAACGACGGTCGGTAAACCCAAACGGATAGGAAAATCCCGAGGGCTAGACTAATAGGGGCACCAAGTCTGTGGGTGGAGAGTGGACGGGTAGCGCAACTCATGGCGGGAGCGAAGATCCCGATGGCTAGCCTGCGAGGGACACGCGACCTGAGTCGGTACCACATCCAAGTCGGGACGACCGATAGAGAGGGAAAATCTCGAGGGCCAGCCTACGAGGGGCAGCCATCTCACGGCCACCACGAGCCCCATTAAGGACTGTGGATTTCCAACTGTTGGAATTAATCCATGTTAATTTTCACTCATAAGTCCATGAGGGACTCGTCACTAACGGACGGACCTCTGTGGACAGAGCAAGATTGGGACAGAGCCATGAGGGATGTTCCCCTCTCCCCGGATGCAGAATCTCCTTGAAAGGATGATAACGCGGCGCGGTTTGAAAAGTGTGTTCGATCAGCACACTAATTATGATAGTTTTAGACATACATATGCGTAGATATATGTACGTTGATTAACAGGTTATCAGGATGATTGTCAGATTAATACTCAGACGATGGTGATGCAGAGAAGCCCAAACATCAAGTCTGTAGGAGCCGCCTCATCTCCTTCTATCCGTGGTTAAGAACAGAAGGGGAATGCGGGGACAACTCCAGAATCAATCAGTGGTGAAACTATCGACATTCGATTGGGAAGGAAGACCCCGGGGAGAGGGGGATTGCTATAGCCCAAAGCATGGCAGGGCATAGCCGGCGTCGGGGAAGATAAAATCGGGACTCAGTCACGCGATGGAATGATTAAATGCATAGGCCGAGAGTAAAATGGAGCAGACGGGGGAATGACCATGGCGCCAACACGAGGAGATTCATTCCTACCATTTTTTTGATACAGTGATTAGGAGGTATGAATATATAAGACATTCTACCATGGTGACGGCACTGTTGCACGGCGCCGTTTCACTGATCAAGGGAAGAAAGCGTGAGAATAAGAAGAGGAAGGGATGATGCGAAAATAAACAAGACCAATAAAACCCTTAACCCATGGACATACATTCATTTATTCAATTAAACAAAAGGGAAAGAGATCGTACAGATTGCCATCCCGGTGTCGGCGTTGTCGCTCGGTCACCATTTTCATTAACAAGAAGGAGAGATATTAGAGAGGGGAATGGCATGTATCAGAGGAGGTGAGGGAGGGGGGAAGGCTCATATCATCGCCCTCCCTTCCTCACCTACGTTACTGTAGAAAAGAGAAACACACACAGAGGGGGTCGACGAAGAAGCGACGACGACCCACCTAAGTAAACGTGGGAGCAAAAGATCTTTTTCGGCACTGGGAAGTTCGCGCAGAACAGAGGGTCACAGCCGCGGTGGAGATGCTCAGAAGAGAAACTTTTTCCTCAAGAAACCCTTGAACTCTCTATCTCGATTGGTGGACCTCTCTCCTTGATTCCCCTGTCTCTATTATTCTCTCCAATTGCCATTTTTCTCGTATATTCTCCCCTCTTTTTTCCTCCTCCCTCTCTCCTTTTGGTCGAACAAGGTGTTTTTATAACACCAAGTTCATCGACGCCATGGAGGGGTGCACCGGGAAGGATGGCGCCGAGAGCAGCATCAGATTTGAGTGTTTTGCATGCCGTTATTGACGGCGCCGTCTAAAGGGCGTGCCGGTGAAGTAGGGCACCGTATCAGCCTTGTCCGGTTGACGAGGGATAGTCGATGGGTCCGGGGATGGTTTCGGAAGTCACCGTTGACTCTTCCTCTCACCATGATCCTTGGCAAACCTTGGCGGGGCGTCTGACGAAGCTCTCGGCACGATGTACGGCCTTAATCCGAACTCCGTGTGTGTTTGACTTGAGCACAAGGGTTTTTCACTGACACAGCCTTTGGCACTATGATTTGTGCTTCCGACTCGGCCTTACTTGTGCTCAAAGCTCCCTTGCAGGGTGACATAACACCCAAGGTGATTGCACCTTGACTGGGCGTTGACTTGGTCACTGACGGACCCAACAGAGTGAGAAGCCGAACCCGTGTCGGGTGATCGGGGTCTTCCACTGACAGAGCCTTCAGTTCCTTGTCATGAAGGGCCGATGGCGTTCTTCCTCCTCAAGAGAGTCTTCAGTTCAGGTGGCGGGCCACCAGGTAGACCATCGCCCTTGGTCAGACGATGGGTGTAGGGCAGCGACACAACGGAGTCGATGCCAGATCATTAGGCAGGCTTGGTCGCACTATCGGTTGGTTGTGGATTCATCTCGACCTTCCTGAGGTGAAGTCCCCGGTGTCCATTCCAAGTGACTCGAGGCTCTGGTAGCTTGAGAAGTCTTCAGTATGTTGATCTTTATTGGCTTATGTGCTTCAATGGGCTGTATCATTCATCTTTGTGGCTTGGTCGCCAACGATCATATTTCGAGTGCCAACAGGTGCACACTTCTCTTGTCAAATCACACTAAGGTCTTTTTGAAGATCATGCACATATCAAGGGGGAGTCAGCACAAGAGTCCAGTCTGCATTTTGCATACTACCCGTTTTGAAACTTTAGGATCATCATCTCAGCATATGAAGTGATTGCATTCTCTCTGGGGGAGTTTGATTGGTTGGTCAAAATTGTTCCCATTGGAACTGTGCGCCTCCATTGTATGCCTATTTGACTGGTGTACCTCTCACTAGAAGAACAGCCAGCTGCGTCCACTGACGTCTTATGCTGCGCCTACTAGTGTCTTGTTTGCGTACCCTATCGCAAGGACTAGGCCGAGACCAAGACATTGTCAAAACCAGAACCAAAGTACCATCGCGAGTGACTAGACAGGGGAACGCCTGTCGGCGTCAGTCCAAAGCCCCTAACCATATGTGCACACACTAACTTTTGCCTAAGCCAGGCCTCTAGCTAGTATTCCCCCTCCGCTAGACGCTATGGTTGGATCGGGGGCCCACGGAACTAGCTTAAGAACCGTATATCGGGAAAGTGTCCCACTACAAGAGCCGTCACGCCGTAACGTGACGTAAGGCTACGACTAGTGAAGGCTCACAAGACATAGAGACTCAAAACATGAGTGTGAAAGTACATATAGGTAAGAGAGCACTATCGCACGTACTTCGAAAGCACCAATGGCGGCACAACCACTACCGACAGACTCAGGACAAGGCAACTAGACCTACTCACGTAACGATCCTTGAGTCAGACAACTCGGAGGCAAGATTGTCACTAATAGCGGAACAAGCAGCCAATCGGTCTAATCCTAAGCCAGAGGGAATGACGCTGTTGAATGAAACGACATGCGAAGACCTGAGGGAACATCGAGAACCCTCAGTACACTTAGACACGTAGATCGAGGTAAGACGATACCTCACTGCAGCCAGAACCATGTCTCGAACTGGACAGAACCGTCAAGACATGCAAGGTTACCTATCAACCACTGGGTGACCCCGGGTTGATCAGAACCAGATAATGACGACTCAACAGAAGGAAAGAGAATCCTACCACAAGCAAGAAGACTCCTGGCTGCCTTATAACGTAGTCTTAGCCCTCATAGGATGTCGGGAGAAGCCCACGGGAAAATGGGCGAACCACAAGGACAAGCAAAGATAATCAGAAATCAAAATGATGAAAAGCAGGACTCTAGGGCTGTAACGCTCCACCTTTAGACTGCTACACGGAGGTGACGATCTAAGGATGAGCCATTACACTCTAGAGGAGACAGGACTATAGTGGTCTAATAAAGACGTGCCACACGGATGTGACGGTCGGGGAATGAGCCGTCACAGACACTGCCCTACTACAGAACCTAAGACAAATAAACATGTAACAGCCTAAGAGAGGCGCGTTACACGACTCTGACGTACAGGGGAAGGACCGTTAAAGCCAACTGACTTAACAAGTCAAACCCTGGTCAAATGCTGTAACGGCTTATAGAAGGCGCGCTACAGCATCCTGACGGTCAAAGGGAAGGCCGTCAGAGTGAACCGACTGACATGAACCTCGAGAATGACAGGGTTGTGACGCACCAAGGTGGGGGTGTCAGGGGACTGTGACGCTCCAATAGTGAGCCGTCACACTCCACAGCCACAAACTGACCAACATGCTCAAAGGCATGTGACGGTCTATCGTAGGACCGTCAGAGACTGTGACGGTCTTTGGTACGACCGCCACACCAGTCCAAAGAATAAAATAGTGGAAAAGTTGAATCGGCCCGTTCCATGCCCCATTCACGCTGAAGCGTAGGGGAAACAAAGCCACACGACAAAAAATAACTTCTGGAAGCTAAAAAGTCCACATGTACACATTAAATCGCAAGATTGGGGCAATTCCGGTGAATCAACCCAAAACGAGTCACTGAGGTTCCCAGACTCCTACCGGCCCTGAATGACGACCGATCGACACGTAATTGGTGGGTACGGGATCCTAACATCCCGATGGTCATTTTGACAATAATTATACTACAAATGGTCACTATTTTTTGGCGAACCCTACTAACCCCAAAAATAACGGTTTTGTCTAAACTGGCCTGATCTAGCCCGTTCGAGCACCAAACCACGCACAGAAGTAGGGAAAACGTGCAGGAGGAAGTGGCGATCCGTCTCCCTACCTCCACCGAAGAAACTGAGCGCCGAGGCGGCTAAACCGCGCCGAAAACCACAACGCGAGCTCAACCGTCGACTTCGAATCCACCGTTCGGGATCGCATCAAAACCGATCCGATCCTCGCTCCATCACGCGTCTCAACAGCTTCCCGGCGTCGTCAGCTCACCCACGAACCCCTCCGTCTGCAGTCGGAGGTGAGGAGGCGAGAGAACGAGAGAGAGAGAGAGAGTGAGAGCGCGAGTGAGAGGAGAGAGAAGGGGGTGGGTTTATATAAAAAGAAAATTAGAAATTTTTCTAATGACATCATCTGAACTGCAGTCATGTCTCGATTCTTTAGACTGAGCAGTGGTTATCATAATTTTTCTTATAAGAATCATAATTCATTCATGAAGACCGCATATACGCCAATGCTCATGGAATTCAGTCGTGAAGCCCATATGAATGCACGTGGAGCTTAGCCCGTGACATAATTTGAAATCCAATCATGAGAGGCCATACACACATGGAATGGGCACGATCATGTCTTGCATAGGCATATGAGTTTTCTAAACTTGCCATGGATACAAGCCCTCAAGACTGGTTCATGCATAGGGGTCTCCTAAGCGTATCCACGCATGGTGATGCATGATTGAAGAAATTGGGACGCCTAGGCTGAACACATCCACTGGGGCGTGTTGCAGAAATGTCTGCTGTGACCTGGGAATATTATATTTTTTTTGCTTCTTTGTCCCACCTATCATCTCAAATTTTACCTTGTCCACCAAGTTTCAGTGCTTTTTTGGGATTCAGTTGGTCATTGCTTTATGACTGTTATTGCAGAACTTCAGTCTTAATCTGAGAGAGACTGAAACCCACGTATAGAATTCGGTCCTTGCTCTGTCCATTTTGATTTTCAACAGGTTCAGAGACAAAATCTGATCATCGTCCTTGCCTTACACGTATTAGTTCAAACCCGATTCCAATTCTCGAATCAAAGAAGTTCCAATATCCAACATTCATTCTTTTGTCTTGCTTATTCTGTCTTCAGTGATCTCAAGATCAGATTTGGCCATTGCAATCCCGAAGTTCGGCCACGTGGGGCACTCACACGCTAATGCATGTGCAGAACATAGGGGTTTTGCTGGTCTTGAGTGTTTGCTCATAAAAGGAAACATTCTTCTTCGTTTTTTTTTTTCTGAATGCCCAGCACATCTATAGCTATGCATGAATGGAGAAAGGGCAAGGGTCTGCCCACTGCCAGGTGAAATAGGGGAGATTTAGGGATGATTGGGCTTCCTCCTATTTCACTCTTTGTTCATACTCCCCATTTCCTGACTTAACCGGGTTCTGGAATTCAAGGCCAGCAGTGGCCTTCTTTATGCATGCTGATCATTCAAATCTCCTTGTTCTATTCATCTTGCTTTCAGCAAGTTCAGAAGATTGGCCATTATGACCTCCCTTTTTCTTTGGTTAAATATATAGGTCAGTCCAAGTTGACGAATTTTTTTCTTTCCTGAATTTTTGTTCAATGGTTGGTGATGATGGCTGCTGAGTTCAGCTCACACATCTTGACATTCCCTTATCTTCAAGTCGCCCGGCAAAAACCCGGCAGCATATCCCCTTACCCCGGAGGCGTAGAGGGGTTAAAACGGATGTGCATCCACGGAGAAAACTCCCGGATGGCCCCAAAACATTACGGTGTGCATACAAGTGACAACATCGATGAGATTACCCCATTTGGGGCCGGAGATCGAGAGGGCTAGCCTACGAGGGAGTCCATGGGTTATTACGATCACATGATTGAAAACCGCGTGAGGATCGAAATCACTGCGATGGCACAGCTGATGGGGGATCCTAAGGACGATGGGGGGACTTAGAAGAGATGAATTTGAGGGAGGGGTTGAAGCCGACACAGATTGAGTAACAGGGGAATTAAGGCACAAGGATTTCCCAGAGGGAAACTCTCTTTTATTCCATAGTAGGGTGAACTTCTACTATATTCAAGGGAATACAAGGGCGGGGTTTCAATGTGGCGATAACATGAGGAGATCAAGAGAGGCAGAGAATAGAAAAGGAAAAAAAATGACCAAGGGGTGGGGACGGAACTCTCTTCCCCTCACCTTTCTCTCTCTTTTCTGGGTCGAACCACCAGTTGCTCAAAATCACCAACCGGCCTCTTCTTCCCCTGGGATGCCCCTTTTATAGAGCCTTGGGGTCTTTGTTCGAAGGGGCCTCCGGGGCCTTCCTCTCTCGTCACCTTCTGGTCGCCTACTGTCGCTGTTCCATCTGCTGCTGTCGTGGATGCCTCACGGCGGGGTGTGGTGGCATGGGCTGCCGGCGAAGTAGGGCAAGGAGTTGTGCACGTGCCTGACTGGTGGAGAGGGCGGACGGCGTGGCAGGGTGCAGCGTCGCCGGGCAATAATGCTCCAGGGGGGAAGGAAACACGGCCATGGGGGCGTCAACCCCGTAAAAGGGGGGGGGGGAGGAGAGATGCACGGTGTCAACCCCGTGCGCTCTCTCTCCCTGCCTCTTAGGTTCCATTTTACTCTCTTTATCAGCAACAGCACGGCAACGGACAACATCAAGGCACAGGAAGCCAAGATGAAGTCACATCGAGAAGAAATAATTCCCTCGATCAGCGAGAATCTTATAACAATGATCCTCGGGCAGTGGGTAATCAGCCCACATGCTTCCACTGCGCACTCTAGCATGTACACAGGCATCATAAAAGACCTCGGTAATCGCATCTCAATACACACTCGGCACCATCGCAACTCATCAGAATCGTAATTAACATGCCACGAGTACTGATCCAGTGAACAACCGATCACAAGGAGCCTAAGTACAACGAAGGAGAGTACCAACTTTAGCACAAAGCTCACAGAAAAATGCTAATCTCAACTTACCTTCACATCCTAAAAATAATGAATGAGCCTTCTCAGCACATCGGCCACTGGACACGGCACGACGAACAAGGTACACTACAGCTCTTAACACCATAATGGAGTCCAAAGCTAAGCAACCATGGAGCAAGAAGCAGATCAGGCTCAAAATAAAGCTGTCCACACTTATGCAGACACAGGACAAAAGCATCACTAAGATAGCAATCCCAAGGCCAACCTCAAAAAAGATTCCACCAGAAGGGACAAGAAATAATAAGCTCACTAACAAAAGCTCACCAGGAAGGGAAAATCCTAGCTCGCCTAAGCAACTTCTCAATCACGAAATCTAATCGAGCACTTCAACAGAAGCGAAACACATTAGGAGCTGAAACAGACTTAAGCTAGAGTGACCAAAACAATGTAAGGACGTGTACAATCATCACACCAATGCTAAAAGTCAACAGTAACTTGAGCAACTTACACGAAAACCTCGAACAATGTACCGCAGATTTGAGCCTTTCAGTGAACACTACCAAGTACAACATGGTCGAGAAAGACATCACAGAGAAACCAAGTGATACAAAATCACGAAACCTAATGCCAGCAAATTCCACCAGCCATCAGCAGGGTGACTGTACAAGACTTTTACGACTCTGGCAACTGTATATCTGAGATTTCCATGTACTTCACACAATAACAGCTCTGATACCAGCTGTGATAACCTGGATCCCGGATACTAGATATACCCAATAGGACTATCAAATACATCAGATACCACTTGGAACCAGTGAGGCCTCCCAAGAGCGGTAAAGCTCCTAAAGGGATAAAAGGATTGTCGTGCAGTACATTGAACTGATAGATATAGTAGTAAGTAATTAAATTTCATTAGATCGGGTTGCTAAAATAGCAGAAAAAAATAACTTTTTAATTAAAAGTTTAAATTCAACAATTAAAGCACAGAGTCAAGTCCAAAGGAAAGACAACAAGTGCCAAGTATAGTCGACTGAAAAGTGAAGATGTACCAAAAAGTCAAGGGAAGCCCGACGAAGGTACCAGTTGGCCACTACGAGCACGCTGACTCCAAAAGCCGTGGAAGCAGAATGAACAACGATAATGACAACCACCTGAAAAGCAAGGGTGAGCCTCGTGTCACTGGCTCAGTAAGGGTCACGTGGATCCCCACTGGAAAACACACAGTAACACGCTAAAATAGCTAAAACAACAGGCAAACAGTAAGTAAGCAATAGTAGTAGTAAAGTAGGAAAGCTAAACTACAAAAGCTGTAATAGAAAGGGTGGCAGGAGTAGGGAACAAGCTAGGAACAAAGGGAGCTAAAAGGAAAGGAAAGAAGTCATACCAGACGAGCACGACTACCGTACTAACCTTGGCTCCCAGAACTACTCCAAGCAGACACTACACCAAACAAAGATAGAAGGGCGAACTCTAAACTAGAAAAAGTCAGAATCTTACCGAACTGTCGACACGACGCTAGGCTCCAAATGAAGACTTGCAAGGACAATCGATAAAGCCTAGACAGACAATGGCCAACACGACTAGAACGTCGTGCACACTACCCTATGCATGACCAGAATGCCATGCATGTGACAGGACACTAGCCTCGACTGTAGCCGCGTGAGGGCTGACCCGGAAGGTCACAATGTACAGAAAACACGAAGAGTCACGTACCACATGACAATGCAACCCCTCACTAGAATAAAGGCCAGACGCGTCTACTGAGCCAATGCCTAGGAAGGTGAAATCTCAGTTACGCTCTGGAATGAACCAGGAACAGAGCTATCATATCGAGAACTAGTTAGGGTCACGCCCATCAATGTGAGTCCAAAGCCCCTAACCACGTGTGCACACACTAGCCATAGACCACTAGGCTAGGCCTCTAGCTAGCTAATTATTTATTATATTTATGACTGGATTACTACAAAAAGGTAGGGAGCAACTCTCAATATACCTTCTACATGTACATGACACCAACGACTCCAATAGCCAAGTAACAGTGGGGGATTCAGAGCCACTAGAAGGTGTCAACCAAATCGCAGTCTCCTAACAAGGTGTGATCATCTTCTAATGCTGCAACTCTGGTTGCCTTGTTCAGAACATGGCACCTGGGTGGGGCGCGTTCAAGACAGAGCCTTGACAGACAACAAGCTTCATCGGCTTAGCTCTCCAAGTTCCAAATTCAGGGGAGGTGTTCCTCCTTCCCGTCTCGCGTTAGAGCCACGCCCGAGGCATTAAACGGCACAATGCCATCAATCCTTTGATGATCGGGCTGACCCTACGTAATCACCCAAGATCCAGATACCGAGGCAAACTCGATACCATTTTGATCCTATATATGCCGCCACCTACAAGCTAGAAAGCTCAGAAAGGTTATTTGGAGTGTTATGTTTATACATTGAAATTTAAAATTGTAGGAAATTAATTTACAGAATTAATCAACTAATCTGGCAAAAATAAAATTACATTTTATATCAAATGACATAACTACAAAGTCTAGTCCACAAATACAGTCAACTAAAAGAGAAACGTACTCTGCTACGGGACACACCCCGGCATTAGCAAGCTGGCGGCTAAAGGTCCTCCAACTGAGATGCACCACCTCGAGAAGAAGCGCTGCACCTGAAAAAGCAGAAAGTGAGCCTGTGGACGCGTAAAACTTCACGTCTGTAAATTTTTCAATTGTACACCGAAAGATGAAATACGCGCATCGCCAGGACGTGGGGTGTCAAAGCTCGTCCAACCCAGCTATTAGGAAAGAAGATTCCGAGAAGACTTAATATCTGGGCTCCGAAAGATTTCGCCGCCCGGCAGCGCCTCACACTCGCCTGGGCGCATTAAATGGCAAGGAAGCTAATACGCACTTGAATGACCGCATTGTCGCGGGTTCTCTCTGGGGCCTTTAGCAGCGAAGAATACACCAGGAGGCTCGAGATCCCCGAGTCCCTGAAGAAGACCAACAACTATGAATAACAAAGTACGCACGGTCAACCCATACTCAGATGGGTACATCAAACCCTGGGCCAGAAAGGGGAACGATTTTGGACATGGAGGCATTAAAGGGCAAGTGCCCAAGTGATACGGTGGCCTTGCCACCCCATTGAACCGGTGGCTATGCCACCCCATTGAACTGGTGGCTCCGCCACCATGCTGATCCAGTGGCACGTCAAGAGCCGTATCTGGTGGCACCTCCCCTTCATGGTCATTCGATGGCCTCCTAGGGGTCTTAACTGGTGGCTCATTTAGAACCTTCATCTGGTGGCACACTGAGGGCCCCTCATCCGATGGCTGCAATATGCCAGCGCTCCTCATCCGGTCACCCGCCTCAGCAACATATCCGCTAGCTAGTTGCCACCTCTTCATCCGGTGGCCCATCTGAGCCCTTACATCCGATAGCTCCGGTCCACTTGGATGAAAATGGCAAGCCATACTTTTCGCAAGACTGACGGGCATTACCTTTACCCAGCAGTCCTCGCTCTGGCGTATAATTCCAGTAGAGCAACTTAGATGCTTTTGGCAACCCTCCTCGGCATATCTGCCCAACTAGAGACCTTCTGCTCACCCCAAAACCAAGTTAAGTTGGAAGACGGTGGAGACTGGAGCAAGAAGCTTCGACGACGCTCCGTTGACCCCTCCTTGCCGCCAACGTGGTAACCATGGGGAAGCTCCCATATAAATAAGATGAAGAACGGGAAGAAGAGGAGATGATACAGAAAGGAACAGCAGAAGAGAGACCGGGAGAAGGAAGAGTAGAAGGAAGATGAGAGGAAGGTATCAAAGAGTACACAGAGGAGCGAGGTGAAGTAGGGAGGCTTCGCTAGATAGCGAGAGGTTTCACCCCGTCCTGCAAGGAAGGTTTCCTGCGTATGCAGGTGAGGGTGAAGGTGTGTGTGTACGTAAGCAAAGGAGAAAGGGGAAGCTATTGCCCCTCTACTCCCCCACTTTTCCTACTGTATCTAGTTCTCCTTTCCTTTGTTTTCTCTTCCCCATCTATGTGTTTGTTCTTCCCTTTGCCTACCCCTCGCCAGGGACCCTTGTAGCTGTATTCCATGTTTGAAGTGAATAAATGAAAGCTCATTTTGTCTCCCTTGAAGTCCCGCGATCAATGACACCCAAGAGGGGCCGATCTGAGGTTAATCTTGGAGAAATCCTACGCTCTAGATATTTGATCAAACAGCTCATCTATCCTTGGCAACTGGTACTTGTTCTTGACGGTAAGTTGGTTCAACTGGCGGTAGTCTATGCATAGTCTCAACGAAGCATCTTTCTTTCTCACAAAAAGCACAAGAGCTCCCCACGGGGATGTACTCAGACGAATGAAGCCTTTTCCTAACAACTCCAGTAATTGCTCCTTCAACTCCTTTAACTTGGCGGGGGATATGCAATACGGGGCCTTGGAAACTGGTGTCGTGCCAGGAACTAGATTAATGGAGAAAACCACCTCCCTTTCTGGAGGGAGACCTGGCAAGTCTTCAGGAAATACCTGGCAAGTCTTTAGGAAAGACATCAGGAAAGTCTCGGACAATAAGAATGTCCTTCAACTCTAACTCCTTTCTATCGGTCAAAGTGACCAAGGTCAATAATGCCTGACACCCCTTCCTTAATAACTTATCAGTTCAAAGTGCCGAAATGAGTGGCACAAACTTACAATACCTATAGCCAGAAAAGAAAAGCTCGAGGTGCCCCAAAAAAGACACCGATCCAGACTTGCAATGGATGTTAGGACCATGTCTAGCTAACCAATCTGCTCCAAGGATTACATCATAATCCTTCATCTCCAAACATACTAGATCAACTGACAGATTATGACCATTAACTAGAAGCTCACTAGAGGGATAGAAATATTTAATTATTGATCCCGAACCAATAGGGGTTGAAATTACCAAGTGAGAATCCATTAACTTAGGTTTCACAGATATAGACTTAGCAAAATTTTGAGAGATAAATGAATGAGTAGCTCCGGTGTCGAAAAGAATGAACTCTGGCTTGGAAAGAAAAGTAAGGGTACCTTCGACAATACCACCATCCTCAGTAGTGTTAGTTTCAATTTCCTAGAGGGTTTGGAGTCTACCCTACTACTTTTGACTCCCTTGTGACTTCTCTGATGTAGCTTGATCAGAAATGAGAGGACACTCAGGGATCCAGTGGTCCCTGCTTCCACAACACAAATAGGCACCAAGCTTGCACCAGCACTCCTCCATCTTGTGACCCGGTCGATCACAATACTTGCAAACTGCCTTGGATGGGGCAGTCGATCATGCCTTCTTGTCGCCTTCTCTTGGTTTCTTATCTTTTGGAAAACATGTCCCACCATTGGGTCTCTTCATGCCATTAGTGGGCTTGAAATTCTCGGAGCTGGTAGCCTGCCCCCTCTTCTTATCTCTACCCCTGATCCTTTCAGTCATCTCCATGGTGTCTTTTAAAACTTGGGCCTTCCTTACAATCTTCACATAACTATGGATCTCCATCGGCGCCAACTAGTTGATGCACTGAAGCTTCAGCCCATTAAGGAACTGCTTGGCTTTCATCTTCTCGGTGGATACCAGGTGCGACGCATAGCAGGACAACCTAGAAAATTGCACCTCGCATTCAGCCATTGATAGGTTCCTCTACCTAGGAGAAGCGAACTCGGCCACCTTCTACTCTTGTACTCGATCCGAGACATACTTACTGTTGAAATGTTCAAGGAATTCATCCCATGATACGGGCCCAATCACAAGCCTGGGCTCCAAGGACTTCCACCACCCACGAGCATCTCACTCCAGCAGGAAAGTCACCAATAAAACTCGCTCCTGGTCACTGCATTGCATGACCCAAAAAATTTGATCCATCTCTTTCACCCAGTGCTCAGCCTCATCTGGGTCAGGGGAGCCACTGAACCTCAGCAGGTTCCTACCTCTAAAATTATGGTGAAGATCATCGGCTCCATGATGTGCATCTCCCTATGCCACCTACTGCAATGCCTGGGTCAGGCCCTGCACGGTCTGTTGCATCTCACGCCACTCCGCGCGCTCTGCCGCCATTGAGAAGGGATCCTATAACGCAGAGAGAAAAGTTAAAAACGTCTTACCAAAATTTCTTTTAGGGTTCATTTATTAATTAACTTAACCCAAGTCTCTGCCCCATCTCACTTGGTTTGATCCTAGACTTTACTAATATCATGGATTCTAATGACACATCTAGAAGCCTAGGGTCCTTAAGGAAACCTAGGCTTTGATACCACAAAATTATCACTCCCCGATGTGAAAACTCAGAACGCAGCACTTGTAATCAGTCATGTCAATCAGAGCGATAATGAAAATAAATACCACATAGACAAATAACATTTACTCAATATAACTTTCAACTTAAAATGAAAGGATCAAAGCACAGTGGAATAAAAACTAAGTGACCACTAAGGCAAGGTAGAGGGAGAGATAGTGCCCAAGATGAAATGATGCAAATAAAGAGCGAGCCTAAGCAAGCATCTAGCGCAATGCAAATACACAAGCAACCCACTGAGACAAAGATTTTTAAGGTGGTTTGGACCCTTATCAGAGTCCTACATCCACCCCTCACTCAAATGAGTGAGGCTTCCCTAATGCAACTACACTAAATTACTGATTCACAGCTACAGGCACACAAGGCCAAAACCACAGATCAGAGAACACCCTCTATCTGTCTTCCTACTACAACCGGTAGGGACAGATCACCATAGACCAGAGCACACCCTCTGTCTGTCTTCCTACTACAACCAGTAGGGACGGTTCACAGTTTCAACAAAGAAGTGTTCAAAGTGAAAAAAGGATAATAAAACATAAGAGCTCAGATAGGATGTGGGAAACTTAAACACAATGAAGAATATCCCTGTCTGAAATCTGGAGGCCGCTCTTGGGTTCTCCCAGATTGGTTGCTTCCTCAGAGAGTGGCTTCTCCTTTACCACAGGAAGCTGGAGGATGTAGCCTTTTCTTCTCGCAGGATGAAGAAGAAGTCTGGATGAAGCTTTGGACTTCAAGCTTCAAGGTTCGCAGCAGCTTGCTCGCAACTCTCCTCCTCCTGCTATGTTCATCTCTTCTCCTTTCGTCTCTACGTAGCTGTACACACTTCTTCTCTTCTCTTCGAACCTTTTATTCTTTTTGCTTCTGCCTCTCTTATCTTCAGAGTATGTTCCCCCATGAGCTCCTTTAGGTTCCATCGTATCTTCTCTTTTTGCATGCATGGCATAAATTTGTTGTCCCAGATTTGGTAGCATGAGATCAGGACCGTCCATCTCCACAGAGTGCTTCTAGATCCTGGGAAGGGTGGCCACTGATTGGCCCAGAAGTGATAACGGACGCAGGCTTCCCATTGGTTGGCTAATGAGCTACATGCGGTATAAGGTAGATAGAGCTTCTTCTTCCTCAAGGCAGAACCTACTTCAGGATGAAAACCTCTCTAGGAGCTTTACAATTGGTCCAGCTGTAAAGATGAGAATATTTTTTGCCAGAGAGTCTTCTGGAGCTTTGAACCATCGAAGCACGTCCCTTTCAATCATTTAGACTTGGACTATTGGACCCAGATCCTTCTCACGTGCTCACTCACAAAGGACGCTTTCGGAGTTCATACTGTTAGGCAGAAGAGCCGTCGCCTTTAATCCATTTGTCACCCTTAGGTGTCTATTTTACACCCTTAGGCATCTAATTTTCACCCTTAGGCACTGGACAGCTGTCACCTTTGCTCTGCATTTCTGTTCTTCAGCTTCAGTGGGACTGGAGTTGACTCTAGTAGCTGTAGAGTTGACGTTCCTTCTACACATTCCATGTTGTTTGCACCGTTGAACACATTCAGCCTTGCCAATCTATTTTTCACCTTTGGTGACCTATTTGTCATCCTTAGGTACCTATTTTTTTACCGTTAGGTACCCATTTGTCACCACTAAGCCTCTTCAGTTGACAAAATCATCGCAAAAGCCATTTTTCACCATTAGACACTAATTTTTCACCCTTAAGCATCTATTTGTCACCATTAGGTGTTAATTTGTCACCCTTAAGGCTTCATTTGTCACGGTTGTCTTCTTCTCTTGGAAGAACACTTCAGACTCAAGTGTTGACTCAGAAAAATGTTGATCTCAAGTGATGACTATATTGACCCAAGGTTGTTGACCATGTTGGCTTCTTAGCTTTGTTGACTAGTCAACTTGGACTATCTTACTGTTGACTTGGGCTTGGCTTGACTATGTTGACTATTAACTTTGACTGAGGGTTGACCATTGACTAGTGTTACTTGATTGTAGATGAAGTTTACTGGAGTCACTTGATTGTAGTTGACTTTTGAATTTAGTCTAACTTGGCTCAGTCCACTTGACTTCAATCAACTCACGAAGTCTTCAAGTATTCTTCTTCTTCTCCTTCTCTTCTCAGCGTAACTGATGGGAATCAACATCGGGTACTAACATTTTATTTTTACATTTGTATCCATTTGGTTTACATTTATACCCTTGGGCAATTGGGTTTGCAATTGTAAGGCTTCATAAGCCAAATGGATAGTCACTAGGATTTTATGGGTTTATGTGTAAAAGTCCAGTAGGTCCAGCAAGGGGCCCCCACCTTCTTCCCCATTGGTCCACCGATCATGTGAATGTGCTTCTGCTAAATGTCACAATTTTTTAAATTACGCGTGTGATTGTAGATCCATATACACTCTTACCTCCTTTCCAACCCTTTAGGAGTCTCATCAGCTCTTGGGTGGCGTCCCTGGGTCTTTGGATATCGGGTTATCGATATCTAGGAAATTGGGTCGTTACAGAGGTGACTGAACTATGCTCGTCAATGTCGACCGTCAGCGAGGAGGTGGTGGAGAACTTTCGCTCATCCCCGGCTTACCGGGAAGAGCTAACCTCGACAGCCTTGGAGGTCTTCAGTCCAGCTCATGATCGTGGCTTCAAGAAGGGCTAGGCGGCTGCTCTCCAAGCCGTGGCTGAGAGGTCGGGGCCTCCTCTTCTTCCTCCATCCACGCCTTATGGTGGTGAGGAGGAGCTCAGTGACAGGGAGTTCAAAGCTGAGGAGCAGGTGCCAGAGCCGAGCGCCAGCGGGCTAACAGTAAAAGATGATGCATTGGCGGAGAAGCGCCTGGTCGACTTGACCGATGACCCACCCACCGTGGAAGTCGCTGCTGCCCGTGAGCCCGAGGGTGATGGGGCACGTGACAACGCTGCCGGGATGAGTGCCTGAGCAGATGTCTATTATTTTCCTTTCTTTTCTGTGTAGACCTTCCTTCTTGTTGTGTTGAGGCAGTTGCCTCTTTTTGTAATCCTTTCACTTTTTGAATGGAAGACTTTCTTATTTTTTCGCAATCTCTAGAATCTCTGGGATCTGCCACGTATTTTGCTTCCTCTGCCTGCATTGAGATCTCCTGGGGATACGGAGCGGTGCCTCGGGGGTTACCCTGAGAGGGCGCGACCTTCGGGACCCGCCGCTTCGATTCCCAGGAATTTGAAAAGGCGGTAAGACTCCTTCTCTCTGGGAACCTCGCTCTTGCCCTATAAGTAGCATCGGGTGAGGGTTTTAGTATCCATCCTGAGTCCATTGTCCGCCGCAGCTTGCTCCCCTTGCCGATGTCGTCGGAGAAGTCCATCTCTTCTTTTGAAGATAGTGGCCCTCCCAAAGAGGGCGGTCCCCCCAAGCGTTTGTGCTTCCAGAAGGAGGCTCTGCCAGCACCGTGGCCGGCGTGGCCAGCACCGAGGCCGGCGTGGCCAGCACCGAGGGAGACTAGCAGCGGGAGCGCCCCTGAGGAGTACAAATGGGGGTACCTGGATGGTTGGTGGGACGCCTTGGAAAAGATTAACCGCTTGTACTCCGGTAAGGGGGTTTTGAACCTCCTTCCCAACAGGTTCCGTCCCAAGGGGGATGTGTAACCTTTATGTAACTTTCTCCCCCTTTGATGAATAAAATTCCTTTTCTTCCATCTTCTCTTTGTTCTGAGGCGCGTGACTGTTGTTCCACAATCTTCTTCCTTGGTTCGTAGGCGTATGACGAGGCGCCCTCCATTACTAGGGGAAGCGTCTCTTATCTGTAGGTAGTAGAGATAATGGGTAGGCCTACTGGTATAGTGTGTGGCCCTACTTGTATAATGCGTAGGCCGGCTGGTATAATGTGTTAGCCTCATTGTCCACCTGCACCCCTTTGGTGCCGATGCGACGGTGCCAGACCTTCGTGGCTTCGGAAGAGGATGTCCCAGCCTTTTTCCTGGTGCAGGCCTTTGGGCGGGTGTCTCTCCCGTTGGTCCGCTTCCTCAGAAGCGGTGTTGCTAGAAGATGGGTTGCCTGTTGAAGTTGCCTTGGTGGTCGCTGGCAGGTAACCTGACGAAAGCAATATCGAATGGACAGGATGCTGAAGACTGGACCGGTTGTAATACCACCGTAGCCTTAGACTGTCTTGTTTTTCCATAACTTGTATGTTGGCCGCATGAGAACGACGTATTGGAATTTGGTAGCTTGTATTTTGACTAAAAAAATAAAATCCTTTAGTTTGAATTTATGTTGATGTGTACCTCTTGGTGGGAGACTTCTGCTCGGTGAGTTTATGATAGTGGTAGATCTTCTATCTTCACTTTTCCTTTTCTATGCACATACACCCATCTCTTTGAGCCCATGGGGTACTGCAGTTATTTTTCTGGAGTGAGCGTACGTCTTCCCTTGGGTCCTTTGACTGCTGCCATTGTTTTCGAGGGAGCATGAATGCCTGCCCCTTGGAAATTTTGAAGTCACCATAGTTTCCGAGGGAGCGGTGCTCTCCTCTTGGGGACTCATAATCCCCTAGGGAGCTTGTAAGCTATATTCATTTTCAAGGGGAGCAGTGCTC
>JANBPO010001105.1:0-42408 GCA_024336825.1 Amorphophallus titanum
AAACTGCGACGCCGACACTGATGCTCAAACACCATTTACATTATTAAACAGAGAGAAGGATTGCAGAGAAGGAAAATAAGATGAGAAGAAGGGGGGGAATTTGGCTCTTATCATCACCTCCCACTCCCTCTCTCATTTACATCGAAACAAGGAGAGAATCGATGGGGAACGCAGTGGTTACCCACCTATGAAAACATGGGAGAACCCTTCTTCTCCAGTGCCGGAGAATTGGTACGCAGCAGAGGGAGACGGCGGTAGTGAAGATGCTCTCGGGGGAAGAACTTGCTCAGGAAGAAACCCTCAGACTCTCTTCTGATTGGTCCCTCGATTCTTTTCTCTGTCTCACTCTCTGGGTTCTCTCTAATTCTCTAATTCTCTGTGCCCTTAATTCTCTATTCTCTCTCTCTTTTCCCTTGAACGGACAAAGACTTTTATAGGCCCAAGCTTCCTGGTGCTATGGAGGGGCGCGTCGGAAAGGGTGGCACTGGGGAACAGCCTCTGGCCTAGGTCTTTTGCACGCCGGTGAAGACGGTGCCATTTTAAGGGGTGCACCGGTGAATGGGGCACCGTATTAGCTCCATTTGGTTACCGAGGGCTAGCAGATGAGTCCGGGGAAGATTTCGGAGGTCACCGTTGACGATTCTTTTGCCGCGGTTCTTGAAAAACCTTGATGGGGCATTGACGCAGCTCTCGACACGACGCACAGCCTTAGTTGAAACTCCGTGTGCATTTGGCTCGGGCATGCGGGTTTTTTACTGACACAGCCTTTGGCCTTATGATTTGTGCTTCCGACTCATCCCGACTCGTGCTTGAGGTGGGATGGCATGACATCCGAAATAATTTCGCCCTACCTGGAAGATCGTTCGGCCACTGACGGACCCACTATGGCGAGAAGTCAAACCCATGCCGGGTGATTGGGGCCTTCTGCTGACAGAGCCTTCGGTTCCTTGTTATGAAGAGCCGATGGTGTTCTTCCGCCTCAAGAGAGTCTTCATTCAGGTGGCGAGCCACCGGGTAGACCGTCGTCCTTGGTCGGGCGATGGGTGTGGGGTAATGACGCGATGGAGTCGATGCCGGATCATTGGATAGGCTTGGTCGCACTGTCGGTTAGTTATGGATTCTTCTCGATTCTCTTGAGGTGAAGTCTCCGGTGTTCATTCCAGGTGACTTGAGGCTTTGGCAGCTTGAGAAGTCTTGAGTAGGTTGATCTTCATCAGCTTCTGTGCTTTAGTGGGCCATGTCATTCGTCTTTGCGGCTTGATCGCCGTCTATCATATTTTGGGTGCTAACACCTCCCCTGAAACTCCTCGCCTCATAGGGCTCTTATGTTCCATGAGTCACTATATAAACCTGGGAGGCCCTCCTACGAAAGGTCAGTGCAACTAAGTAATATTCACCCTGAGCTAGAGTCACTTCACTACTTGGTTGTAAGGAATTTCGTGCCCCCATCTCCTCCCCTCTCTCTCTCGCACCAATGCTCTACCATAATTGCTGACTTAAGCATCGGAGGGTTTCCCCTCGGGATCTGTCCCTGAGCACCTCTGAGTTGTTTCCCTCTTTACAGTTTTAATACTCATGGTCATTGTCTTCGGCTCAGGCATAGCACGAGATAACCCCTCTTCATCTGGCATAGTCTATGGGAAACGAACAAAGAGCCAACATGGTGTAAAGGAGTTCTAGTAGGAGGACCACCGGTGGCAAGGGAAAAGCTGTGGCAACGGAGGAAGGTGCACCTTCCCATCCTACGGGGAATACCCCCTCTCACCCTAGTGACCTAACCAGCGAAATGCCCCCACCCGCGGTAGAGGGGCAACCCCCCACCTAGAGTGCGGACACTTTCCAAACCCTCAACGCAAAACTGGATAGCCTCATTGACTTAATGAGGACCCAGGCGGCCAGGGAGGAGAGGTCACGACTCCCCTCAGAGAGCCCCCCCGATGGTGCCTCCCTACAAACTGCAGGGAGCCGTTTCGCTCTCCAGGGGTGGCGGCTCATCCGCAACCGGTCAAGAGGACCATCACATGCCCCTCCCCCGGAGCAAGAAGCCTCCTCCACCCTGAAGAGGGACAAGTCTGGAGCACACTGAGTGCTCCTGAAGTTCGAGGCCCTCGAGGGGCACCGGGGCAGCATACAAGAACACCCCCATAGCCCCTCGGCCCAATGATAATGAGAGCTGTCCGATGTGACGTGGACTACGGATGCAAAGGTACCGATCGAGCGAGCCTCGGACCTCCAAGACCCCCGCCGCAACAACAACCACAACCTTCTTTCCTCAACCAAGCTCTGCTCCAACAAAACAACTCTCTTCAGCCCTTTCGGTCCCCACCTCCTCCACAGAAATAGAATATGCCACAAAACCCTCCAGTTCCCCAACAATATCATCAAGTGCCTCCACAGGCCAATTATGAGCCTCAACAGCCAGGAAGACCCATGGGCCCCAAGAGAGCCCAGTACCCCCCGTTACCTAAGAGCCTCCCTGATATATTCAATGCCCTTATGGCCGCCAACTTGCTCTTATTGCCAAAGGAGAGAATGGTCTGGCCTCCTAATGTGGACACCTCACGGTACTATGTTTTCCACCGTCAGCCTAGCCATAACATAGATCATTACTTTCATTTCAAGGATTACATATATGATTTAAATGATCAAGGTGGTATTGACCGGGATGAGATGAGGAAATTTATCGCTAAAATGAAAGCACGAAGACCTCCCCGGCAGCAACAGGTTCAGCAGCCACCTCAGCAGTAAGCTCAACAACCTCCTCCAGTGTAGCAGGCTCCCGCGCCACAACCGAACATGGAGATTGTCAACAATCTGCTACCAGAGCATCCAGCGGCTAACCAGCAAGTAAATCCTGTCACCTTTTTCCAGGAAGTGGAGAGAGGGCAAGGATGGCATGAAGAAAGTGCCTCTGTGGGGGCCATTAACCAAACTCCAGGTCAACCCCCACGATTATTAAGAAAACCCCCCAACCTACACCTTTACCTCAACCATCGAATCCCTTCTTACGTATCACTACTCAAGTCCCTTCCACTACTGACCCTATGCAGCAAAGGCCTCTCCTCATTCGCACCTCCGTAAATTCTTCCTCACCACAGACCTTTCCTATTTCTACCAATCCCTCGCCAGTCAGGCCCCTCCTCATTCGCCCTTTGCTAGCACTCGTTCCTCCTCACACTACCACTACCCCTTTGCCTCACCCATCAGAACGACCTACCATGCCCACCGCACCCATGCCACATCCACCTAGGCCCCTCCTCATTCAGGCTGCAACCACTCCAACCACCTAGACTCCGCCTATCTTTTCCAGTTCCTCGCCCATTGGACCTGCATTACCCACTACCTTAACTTCCACTGACCCCTAGCCGGCAATGACCCTCACAAGAATTCCCCTTTCTATCGCTCCTTCTCCAACACCCATTAACCCAGATGTTCCTTCCACATCCACCGATCCTCCGCCTGCCCAAAACCCGACAAAGGCGCAAGCATTACAAATAATGGTGCTCCATAGTGGATGGATATTCCACCGTGTATTTCCACAACGGGAGCAAGAGTCTGCACAGGGGCAGGAAGATCAAGAATAGAAATCCGTACTGGGGCACCCAATATGACTTACTAAAGCATCTGGACAAGACCCCAGCCCGGATTTCTATTTTGGAGCTGATCAGAAGATCCACCACTCACCAATTAGCCCTGAAGCAGTACCTACAAAAAGTGATGGTTAATGAAGACATCCCAGTTGAACAGATTACCTCAATCCTGACGCCGATAGGGGACCAACCAGCCATTATTTTCTATGAACATGAACTAGCTCCTCAGCCTACCAAGAAGTATGCTTTGTGTATTACCGTGGACATTAACAAAGTACCTGTCAGTCAGTGTTTGATAGATACTAGAGCATCCATCAATGTCTTGCCACCAAGCACATTAAAAATGTGTGGCATTCTGGACAGTGAGATACGATCGTCTACTATTACAGTCACCCCATATGACAACACGAAGAAACCACCTATGGGCATGATCACCTTGAAGGTCGGGCTCGGCCCTGTAATAGTTACAACAGATTTTCATATCTTAGACATGGACCCAACCTTTAATGGTATTTTGGGTCACCCATATATTCAAGTACTTGATGCCGTACCGTCCACGAATCATCAATGTTTAAATTTCTACATAAAGGGCATGTCATTAAGGTTACTAGTATGCCCATATTGCCATCAGTCGACATTCATTCCGCTACGTCTGTGCCCTCCATATGGCCGACCAACAAGCCTTTGTTATCTGCGTGGGATCTTGCCGATCCGTGGCATGATTTGTTAAGGCCATAGGTTTCAGCCTCTACATCAACATCAATGTCATCCCCACCTCCAAAGTAAAAGAAAAAGAAGAACATGATGAACACTCTGGGGTGGAACATTTTGGCGGGAATGGGGTATATATCGGGAAAAGGCCTGGGGGTTAACCTTGGTCAGGCGACGGGTGTAGGGTATGCGACACGATGGAGTCGATGTCGAATCATTGGGTAGGCTTGGTCACGCTACCGGTTGGTTGTGGATTCATCTCGATTCTCCCGAGGCGAAGTCCCTGGTGTTCATTCCAAGTGACTTAAGGCTCTGGCAGCTTGAAAAGTCTGTAATATGTTGATCTTCGTTGGCTTCTGTGCTTTAGCAGGCCGTGTCATTCATCTTTGCGGCTTGGTCGCCAACGATCATATTTTGAGTGCCAATAAATGCCCCCCAGTTGTGGGTGTTGCGAGCGAGGCATGAGTGTAGCAAGACCGATGGATGAGCTTTGTCTGGATTGGTCTCCTTTGCTGACAAAAGCTCGGAATGAGTCTTAGTCCTGTGGGGATACTAAACTAGCGCGGTCATCGTCGTCGAAGCTTAACCCGGCGCCATTTAATCCGATGCGGCCTTGACTCAGGGTTTAATCCGGCGCCGTTTAACATGGCGCGGTCTTGCGCTTTGGGCTAATACGGCGCCGGTTAAACCAACGTGCATTTGCTTGCGCATGGGCTATTCCGGCACGCCTTGGGCCGCGCCGTTTTAAGGGGGGTAAAACCCTCCCCTATAAAAGGCTTTCACCCTTCAATCTTCTCTCACCACTGTTCATTTTCAACGAAACTTTCTCTCTCCTCCCTTTCCTCCACCACAGCGAGCGAGTTTGAGCGAGTGAGGGTGAGTTGAGTTTTCTTATTCTGTTCGGGTTTGAAAACCCATCCCTCGAGCCCCGAGAGGCTTCTAGTAGGACTTGTCCTCGGAGCTATTCTCCCGGGTGTCCCATTCGGCCTTGGTGTAATGCCTGAGGCTACTTTTAGGGACCGCTCCCATGGAGGACGGTTCCACTTTCTTTTGGCAATCCCCCGTTCTGGGGAGACTCTACTGAAATTTTATCAGAAATCTTGTATTGATTAACTAATTTCTGACTGTGTTCATTCTTTTCCCGATGTCATTCTACAGGTAACATGGCATCTGGCTCTTCTTCTTCCGCATCCCACGCCATTGTGACATGGGAGAACGTCCATTCCCTCGATCAAGGGTTCAGGCGGATAGCCGTGGTGGCAGAGTCTTCAGATTCGGAGACTGATACTGTTGACACCAGCCGCCTGATGATCCTCAACAGAGACCACTTCAAGTATGAGCGTGGGGATGCTATCAGGCTGGACCACCCCAAGGATAAACACTTGATGGCTTTCCTCAGACGCTTCAACCTTTATGGGAAGCGTGATCTAGTCCTCGTCTGCCGAGCCGAGGGGGCTTTGTTAGTGGACCGAGACAGCCTGAGCGAGTCAGTTGTTCGGGGTAAGCCCATGTACCTCCCCGAGGAGCTTAGGAAATGGGACGCCGTGATTGGCCTGTAGGAGCTGACTCCATAGATTGGGATGCTAATAAGGGCCCCACAATTCACACCGGCTTGCTGGAACGAGACTACCAGACGTGTTAATAGAGAGAAGCCTATTTTTGGCATGTTCGTTGTCCCGTTGAAATGGGGGTATCGTGATGAGCCTTTTCTTTTAGACTGCTTGGCGGTCCGCTTCAAGCATCAAATTTTCATAGGGTTGTTTAGAGAGCTCAAAGCCACCGATGCTCATGCTTTCAGGCCAGGAGCTATCGAGTTTACAGATTATGTGCTGCACCACTATGCTCCTATTCTGGTCAATGCCAGTGTTTATCACAGCGTATATGCTTCCCGATATTGGTATCCAATCTCTCGAGGTCTATGCTGCGAGATGATCAAAGTATTCTACCCAGAGTACAATACTTTCTATACTGCAGAGGGAGAAACTTTGCTAGACCTGTGGATTCTATCTCAGCTGAGCGGCTTGCCGATAGACGGAGAGCCATATGAAGAGATTTGTTTCCCCGACTGGTTGAAGGACCAGACAGATAGCGAAGGCAGATACTTTCCAGGCTTCGCCTATCGCTACTTGATGAAGGCATACCGCACCCTGCTGCGTTTGACGCTTGATTCACGGGAGGTGTGGAAGCCTGGACAGAAGTGATGTGCGCGGATGGGCACGTGGCTTCAGCATTTTTTCGACGGGGAGCAGAAATATGAAGACTTCCCCGCAGTAGCTCCGACAGAAATGAAGCATAAGAAAAGGGTCCATCGCCAGGCAACTTTCCCCTCCACTTCGAGGAAAGGGCGACAGGAGGCGCAAACCCTACTGGGGTTGATGCAGTCATGCATTATGCTCATTCTTCAAAAAATTCATCGATCGTGCAAATGTTCAGTGCACCCAGGATTTGTCATGATTAATAATTCACCGAATCCTCTTTACAGTTGCTTTTGAGGATTATCGGATGGAGTGCATTTTGTGTCTTGATCATCTTTCCTCTTACTTTTTTTGGAAGCTCAAGAGCCTAGATGCACTAATACATTTGAAAAAGATTAAAGGCTGTCCCACTGATTTTGTGTCGAAAGGAACGCCAACAGCGTTCTCCAAACGCGCCCTTAATATTCAAAAGAGCTCGAAAATTTGGACAGCCCAATTACCTTGGGTAGGCTCCGAACGTTATAACACATGCATAGCTGTTGGAACCATATCTACTTGGTCCAGATTTTTAACCGGACAAGAATTTATATATCAATTTCCTTTCAAGATTGGTCGACCCGATCAATACGATCATATCAATCTTTTATCGATATAATATTATATTATATTATTGTGTGCCAATAAAAATATATTATTTTATAAATATTATTAAAATAAAAATATATTAAAAATCCGTGCATGCCTCGATTACCAGGTGTTCCGTTTAAATCGGAGGCCAATCGTTCGAAAACCGCGTAAGCGAAACGAAAGACAACCAACCAACTTCATATCAGTCGCGCCAATCTTCAACTGATACTATCCGATACATGCCACACGTACCAAACTGATACGCAAACCTTGCCTCCCTTATAACCCTTTTTTCAACTCCTTTTGTTACAGTGAAACTATTTTTTATTACTGGAAAAATAATAACACACAACACACTACATTAAGGATGAGATGTTAACACCATTAAAAAGTTGATAAAGAAGTCGACATGTCCAAAAGAACTTCCACATCAACTAAGGGCATCGATGATCCAATTCCCACATTTTTTCAACATTGATGTCATGTGGCATCTGAGTTAAGCAGATGGACAGCAAAATAAGGCAACATCACTTATGACGAAATCGTTGACGAACCTTTAGAATAACAAGAGTACTCGTTATCAGAGTAACCAAATTCTAAATTCAATATTTTCTGTCCTCTTGTGCCCGTGTGTTCATTTTACTGTCTAAAATCGGTGTTTAAGTTGTAAACACGTATAATGACCATATACAGAGAGTTCTAAGCTCACATCAGAGACTTTTAAAGCACTACACAAATGTGACAGAAACTAGACAAAATAAGATATTTTATCTTAGAACTCCATGCATAAACTACACTGATCAGAAATGCATCTGCACATGCAAACATTCTTAAACGTAGCATTCCCAAGAGGACAAAATTTGAGGCTCGTCCTCTCAAAGTGAGAATTTGCATATCAATGCATCGGGAATTCACGAGGTATAAAAGGAATTAAACAATTTTGATTCAGTCCCATCCAATGTGGCAACAAATCATTCTCAGAATGCAGTAAAGGGTCGCAGGCTGACAATAAATATAACCAAATTACCCTCCCAAGCGTCAACCCTCCTCCCCCAGCTGATGAGGAGCAACATCCGTCTCCATCTTCTGTTTACTCCCATCCATCATCCCTCGTATAGCTTACAAGGCCTTCCTCGAAGCCATCCACCGAAAGAGAAAGGGAATCAGATGCTGTGTGATGCGTATTCCCATTATCAGGATGATGGTAATACTAGCTCTCATCCATTGCATCACCACCGCTGCATTCTTGTGACCTGGAACCCTGATTCTCATCCCGTCTCGATTCCGCATCATCAGGTCCCGATGATTTTGCGACCGAGTCATCTAATGCCTCGAGGAAGGAGAGCACACTGAATTTGTCTGCACGAGATTGGAAGAAGTCAGGTTGCATTCCTGATGGAGTTTAACAGATCTTTTGGATGTTTTCCTGAGACTTTTCATGGCTGACGGAAATTTTACAACAAAACACAGACAGATGAGTATGCAAGGCTTGCACAAAGCTGGAATACTAGAAATTCAAACTCACAAACCGAAGTGCATTCATGGGAAAGCAGTTTGTCACGTTTAAAATTTTTTTTATCATATTCTCACCCACATTGTTTTTCCTATCAAATCTAAAGCTTGAACTAGGTAATGGCTTATCATCCAGTGAAGTATAATGATGCAAGGTCAATATGCCGTTTATATTATTGAAATGGGACATCATGAAACCAAAGAGTGGTATGAAAATGCAAAGAAACTAAAGGAAAAATACATCAAAATGACTCGACTAAAATACTCAAAATAGATAAAGGGACCCATATGACGTTCGCAAGTGGAGTTGGAGCAATAGCAACTCGCGGCCGCATGCCATCAAACAAGCTGGGTAGATCACCTCGACCCTGAATATTCACAAATGTAGCCAACCAGTAGACCAAATAGGCTGCCAAATATGTCAACGATGATAGCTTTCTTGAATTCCAACCCTGCGTCGAAGCGAGCAAGTGACGAGGATGTGAAGCAAATTTCAATATAACCTCCTTGCACTGCTCCCAAGTCGTGCCAGGTGAAGCGAAATCTTCATAAAAGCAGAAGGGGCCACTGTAGAAGTGCATTACCCAGGCATTCAAGGTCACCTTAAGTGTCCGTGCAGCCCTCTCCTTGCTCGCCAAGGCCAAATCTCTCCATGTCTTCATCAAATATTTGAAACAGTAAGGGAGAAGATGTATGCATGCCCCGTCAGAGGCACTAAGATGCATATCATCCAGGGACAGCTCCTCATAGGCCTGCCAAAAATTAGGAAGGCCAGAAATCCTGTGAAAGGCCCAGAGGTCTAATAAAGTCTCACCCTCAGCGATGACAAAAGTGTTCCAGCGGCTGTTAAATCTCTTGGGATGTGACAAGAATACAAGGCCACTGTCACCGCACGACGAATTCTTACTTTGTCCAACACTGTTCAGTAAATAGCCAAGATCCCCCACAACCATTCGGCTGTGCCTCGATGGTCACAATGAGAAGAGATAACTGACCATCTCCCATACCAACTGGGAACCTTCAATGCTAGTATCCTCTCCAGCAAACAGTTGTGGTCATAATCATCATGTGCAAAGGCCGCCCCTGAAGACGTTAAAAACATCCCATCCACTGTAGTATTTGCAGTACTGTGATGCCCTGATAAATGCCAAATGGCTAGTGACGAGGGTCCTACTCGAAATGTGAAGGTATCAAACTGACTGAAGCAGCACAGGCTCATGTAGTCGGGATATTTTCGCTGCCGAATAAAACCCTCTGGAAAGCTTGGATAAGAAAAAGTGCAGGTGCCTTGCATGCTGTCTCTCCCAAGCAATATGGCCCGCTCGACACAACGTCTCTCCTCAGGCAGGAATGGGTCATCATCCTCCATATCAGGAGGCACAAAGCTCTGAACAAAGGGCAGAAGATGCCGGTCCAGTGGGAAGTGAGATGGATAGCCTCCTGATCTGTCATATATATAGATCTCCTGCCGCACCGCAATGCGGGAAATATCAACCATCCTCTCGTCCGGGTTGACATCTTCAGTTGGGCCCTCAACGACCCATGAATGACCGCAATCTACTGCATCAAAGCTCTCAAAAGTGATGCTGCATGGGGGGAAAGGTGGCATAGGCATGTCCGACCTCTGCACATAATGATCGTCGGAGCCCCCAACTCTCGGCCTCCGGGAATGGTCTCTACCTATGCTTTGGCGAGCCATGTCTGTAGGAGCTGCAAGGACCAAAGACAAAAATGATCAATAAATGGGAAAGCTAAATCAAGGATCAAAACAAACATGAGGACAACAACAATAATACTAAGGCGTAGTCCTATAGGTCCCACCTTGTCAACGGACCAAAGACAAATAAAAAGCTACGAAAGGGCACGGGACATCCGCCCTAGCCTCTGGCCTTGGTGGATGTCTCGTGGGGGGCATTTGTTACAACCGTTAATCTTTCTCGAGGAAAAATTTTCTAGATATTTCTCTCAAGTTGGTCGAGGTTTGATATTCGATGTACCGCCGTCCCGAAGAATATCTCCACACTTCAAAGGCTCATAGCTTGAAAAAACTATCAATTAAGAACCCCTCACAGCAAACGAAGTGGTTGAAAGCCGATTAAATCCACGATGACTGTCAGAGTCATGAAGTCTCGGGCAAATCCCGAAGCAAGGATTCCCTCCTCGACCGTCTATGGCGGATGACGACAATACGAAGAAAGAAGACCTCGCAACAAAGAAGGAGGGCAAAGGAGAGGGTATACACACCTCCCGCGAAGTCCAACGCACGTGTGCCACGTAACTTGGATGAACACAGCCCTCCTCCACTAGGCCGATGGCGCGGAGAAGACGACAAACAAACAAGGGACGCACTTCCTCCTTCCTTTACGCAGCGTGGTGCGAGCAAAAGTATTGAAAAAAGCCTATAGGACAAGATTTAAGCAAGAGGGATACCCGAGGGAACCCGCCCGGGGTCGAAGGGACCCGCGGGGGGTCACCCGCAAGGTTGTCAGTATCGGTTTCGGACTCGGTTTCGGCCGAGTCCGAAATAGGGGCGAGGCAAAGCCCAGACATGTACTGGTATAATGAATGATTGGGTGTGACATTGCACCAACTATACACAAGATTCGATCTAGACACATTTACATCATGGGCATCTCTAGTACTTGCGTGACTTGGCATGTTTGTATATGAGGTCCGGAAGGGACAATTTGTGATATTAACTCTAGTGCTTGAAATCTCTTGTACATATGATATGAACCCTTGTGCTTGCAATCTCTTCTGCATATTCTTGGCTACGTTCTCTTCATCTTGATCTTGTTCTTATGCTGCCTCTTGTCACCTTCTTCATTTGAGCAGCCCCTGATCTTACTACTGTTTTGATAATAGTATGTTTTCTCTTGCGCATTCATTGATTTTATTTTCATGCATTGTTAAATGGCCAATCACTTACATTTTGCCTGGTGATAGAGAGTAATTCCTATTGAGCTTCTAGCTCACCTAACTTTCTCTTAACATTTTTCAGATAATAATGAAGCTACTCCAACACATGGGGATGGGCAAGAGTGATTGCGGCTAGATGTTTTGAAGATTGTGTCTTTTATTTTTATTGAGTCAAGTCATGTTATTTGAGTCTTTTCTGTTTTTGATTATTAATGTAATGGAGTCAGATTATGTAAGTTTGACTTATGGTTATCAATAAAATTATATTTATTTTGGCATTATGTCTATCTCATGTTTATGTCTCTTGGTTTGTTCTGTATCATGAATGAATCACAGCCACGTTCTAAGCATATCTTCCACTGCTATTGGTTTGGGGGGTGACACGAGGAGTGATCCCCGTTCTCCGATGACATCTTGGAGGTAGAGATCTCACCAAGAGATTCCCTGCCGACCTTCAAATCTTATGACAGCCAGGGCGACCCAACCGACCATTACAACAGCTCTATGCCCGGATGAGCCTTCACGGAGCGCCTGACGCCATCAACTGCTGAGCGATCATGACAACTTTGGTCCAGGGCACTCAAGCATGCTTCTGGGCACTCACCCCCGGGAGCATGACTAGCTTCCAGTAGTTTGGGTGATTATTCAAAGAAAGTTTCGTCGGTAGCTGCCCTCCCAGATCGTTAGCGAGATTTTTGGTGCTCAAGCTAGCTCAAGGGAAAAAGCTGTAGGCCTATATCAACCACTTCAAGGCGGAGGCCCTGTGCATCCCCCGCCTAGATGTAGCCTCTGCCATCTCCGCACTGACTGGAGGAACCCGCGATGAAGGCCTCCAAAGAGAATTGGTGCTCCACCCTCCCTCCTCTCTCGCCGACCTAGTAACTCTAGATCTATGCTATGTGAAGTGTGAAGAAGTCCTTAATGCTTGCCGAGACTCACCGAGCTCGGGATGGGAGGGGGAGAAGAAGTAGCCATCAGAGCAAGCCTCTGGGCAGGGGAAGAGGAGAAATTGAGAAGGCGAGAGTAGAGAACCCCCGCGTAAGTTCGAGCGATACACTCCTTTATCTACCCTTTTCTACGAGATATACCAAGAAATCAAGGACTCAGGCCTACTTCATCGACCTAAGCCAATGCAAGCTGATCCAAGATGCCACAGTTGTCGAAAGTACTGCCAGTTCAACTGCGACCATGGCCATCACACTGGGGATTGCCAGCAACTCAAGGATGAGATTGAGAGCCTCATCTACCAAGGACACCTCGGCAAGTACCTGGCAGAGCGATAAGAGGATCGCAGAGTTCCTCCAGAAGAAATCGATGACCACCCCCGATGAATCCACATTAACATCAACTCAAGGGGATCAGTCATAGGAGGGGATAGTAGTCGAGGAATAAAGCGTCATGCTGAGCGAGCCCACCGAGCTTCTGAGCCTCCTAAAGCTCCTACGGCAAGCGACCAACAGGCTCTGGTCTTTTCCGACCAAGACCTCGGAGGGGTGGTCACCTCACACGATGATGCCCCTGTAATCTTGGCTACTATAAATCATTATAACATAGATAGGACATCAGTGGACAATGGCAGTGGTCTCGATATTTTGGCGTATGAATGTTTCTTGAAGATGGGTGAAGACCCATCTAGGCTCCGCTCGATTCGAACCCCCCTCTATGGGTTCAATGGCCAAGCAACCTACCCCGAGGGAGCCCTAATCCTGCCTGTTACTCTCGGTACCCCTCCCAAAATCGTTACTTTCATGGCAAACTTCATGGTGATTAGAGGGATGTTGGCCTATAATGCCATTTTTGGATAAGGTATTATCGGTCTAATAAAGACAGTGCCCTCTTAAAATCAAGTCCAAGATTAGAGACTCTAAAGGATGGCACATGATATTAAAGTTGGGCTATCAGCCAGGCATGGGTCCCGGTGCACAATTACAGGGGCGAACTAAGCCCATCCCTAGGGGCAGAAAGATGAGCAGAAGATGTCTCGGCTAACCGGGAGTCATCATTATCAATGTTAGGAGACTCCGGGCCATTAACATGGAATTACCGTCAACATTTTGTCAAGGGGCTGCTATAGCCCGGTACTTTGAAGACCCCAATGTGCCAGAACCAGAAAGAAAAGAGTGTTGCTTACACCGTGTCCGGACCGCCTTTGTTGCCGAAGGGGCCGGTAGATGATGCCGTTGATTATTCTAATATTTTTGCGAAAGTGTTCGTTGAGAGATAAAGTCCAAGAAAGCTTGAGAAGCGGGTAATGCCGTATTCACGCAGGAAGCTGGCCTAGTGTCTGCGGGAAATAGAGAGCTCGACGATCACTTTGTCTCTTTCCTGCCTGATTTCTATTTTTTAGCAGCTGGTCTTTATTCCCCGTTCACCTCCTCTTCTCGTTGATCCGTTAATGTTTCAGTCTCCCTTTCAACATGAGAGGTCGATTGAATTTTTAATTGTTAATTGTCCATGTGGGCGCTGCCCACCAATTGATTTTTCGTCCAGGTGGTCGCCTGATTCACTAGCTAATCTATCAAATATGTGGTTCTCCTCCTTTGATCCCTTCTTTGATGTGCTCTTTCCCACACTTTGCCCTTGGGCCCTTCCTCCCCCTCCATCAGATTCTTCTTGTTGTGTGTAATCCACTAAGCTCGACAAAAAAAAGATGCCAAATTTGAAATAAAGATCTCAGTGGATGATTACGCTATGTTCTGTCCATCTTCTTCCTAGGGGCATGAGACCCCTATTTCTTTTCCAGTAGATTTCTTGTCCTCAAGGTTAGATGTACAGTTTGCAGAGTCTCCTAGGCTAGAAGAGTCAGTCGGGGTAGAGTCTAGTTCTAGTGTTTCTGGCCCTTCCACGTCTGCGACGCACCCAATGATGCGTCATTTTAGAACTGTTCCGGATAGGTTTCTTCAGGATCTTGCCCAGCGTTGTCACGCCCTCCTAAAATGCCCTGAGTTTGTAGCAATCGCCATCGTCCTAGAGGATGATGAGGAATTAGACGGGGTATGAAGCAATGACGGATTGGGCGTTTATGAAATCATGGATGAGAAGGACCAGATCGATGATGAGGATAGCGACGTGGACAACACTGCTGGTTTGTATGAACAGGGATTGAAGAGATTCGATGAACTGTCGTCAGCAGTGGATGAATCCACAAAAGAAATTAATCTTGGCACAGAAGAGGATCCCAGGCCCATAATTATCTCTGATAATCTCCCTCCTCAGGTGGAAGAGGAGCTAATCAAGGTTCTGAAGGAGTATAGCGATTCTTTTGCCTGGTCCTCCGAGGACATGCCGGGTCTTGACCCCGCTTTGGTAGAACACAAGCTTATCTTTAAGCCAGGGGCAACACTCGTGAAATAGAAATTAAGAAGATTCCACCCTCATATGGCCTTAAAGATGAAGGAGAAAGTTGATAAATTACGCAAGGCTAGATTTATTCGTGTGGTGTTATATCCTCAATGGGTGGCAAATATAGTCCATGTAATGAAAAAAGATGGAAAAGTCTAGATTTGCATTAATTTTAGGGACTTGAATAAGGCATATCCGAAAGATGATTTCTCGCTTCCTCACATTGATGTGTTGGTAGAAAACATCGCCGAGTATGAAGCCCTCTCGTTTATGGATGGTTACTTAGGATACAACCAGATCCGTCTTGCTCCGAAAGATCAAGAGAAAACTTCGTTCACTATGCCCCGGGGCACCTATTGCTACGTAGCCATGCCATTTGGATTGAAGAATGCAGGTGCCACATATCAACGGGCGATGATGGCAATCTTCTAGGACATGATGCTTATGTATATGGAGGCCTACGTGGATGACATCTTGGTGAAGTTGAGGACAAAAGAGGAACACCCAGCAGTCTTAGCTAAGGTGTTACAAAGGGTTAGAGAGTATAAATTAAAAATGAATCCGAAGAAATGTGCTTTTGGAGTAGCATCGGAAAAATTACTAAGGCTCATAGTTAGTAAACGGGGGATTCAAATCGATCCAAATAAATCAAAGGCCGTCATAGACATGCCACCGCCGAAGAACCTTACTGAGCTTCAAGGTTTGATTGGGCGTTTGTAATTGATTCAGGTCAGATGAATACCTGATTTTCTTTGACCAAATTCAATTCTCATTTTGAACCTCTCTTGACCCTTTATTCAGGCTGACATTTATTCAGAAACCAAACCCGACAAAGGGGACCAATCATTCCATAAGTTGGACAACTTAAAATTTTATGAAAATGCCTGATATGATCCACGGTGGGTTTATTCAGGTTGTTTCAGACAAGGATTGGTCATTCCAGCTGTGCCAAGATGGTCCTTTTTCAACATGTGAAGGAATCGAAGGATGTATCTGGATTGAATCACATCCAAAAACTGACTCCTGCTGGGCACTTCTGAGCTGACCCATTAAAAATTCTAAACCTCACTAAAAATACCTATAATGTATATTAAAGTCTTGTAAACACAGGTTGATGAGAATGGATTATGATTGAATTTTTAAATAAGATAGACTTGCATGACATCAGAAAGAATTCATACCTTGACGAGCAGCACTTTTAGCAAGCAGACTAGGCAATATTGCTCTCTGAAAGAGTGCTCTTGAAACTCTCCCTCCTCGCCACCAATTGACATGATCCTGGTTTTCAAGGTCAGATGAATGTACTGTTTCAGATGTCAGACATTGCTTTCTCCGCCTCCCAGGTCCACGCTTCTGCGTGGAAGCCATGACAGATGTGCTGACCTGAGCTGCATGGAACTCAACCAACCTATCATCCAGCAGCCTAAACCAGTCCCCAGAAAAAGCCACACCACGGATGTTCCTTTCAAGCTGCAGAAAAGGAAGAATATTACTTCAATGATTCAACAATGAGAGCAAAAGCTTGTTGGAGAAAGGGAAAACAAAGAAAAGAGCATATGCTATCATCAAGTGGGCTAAGATATGTCGATATTGATAGAGGGAAAACACAAGCAGAAGTACAGCTAGAGATATTAGCACCAACTAAAATATTATTATGTGTTTCATCATTCTTTCATGTTATAATGATCAAGCATATCGTGTAAATTGAAAGCCAACTTTTGACTCAGAAAAAAATTACCTAATTGAGCAATTATGACCAATACAATGAACAAATTTGCAACACATTTAAACTTCTTAGGCAAATAGACGGTTATGATAAACTCCAATAACCTGAACAGAGTGCAATCTTTCAAAAGCTCCATTATCAAAAAACTGTTTTACAATAAAGAAGATCTGCAAACATAACTACTTCAGGTAGCATTCCTTCTCTTATGACCTTGATGTGGAGTATAAACAGTCATCCTTAAATGGCAAGGAAGCTTTTTGACAAAACAATAATCTGTTGTGAAAGTGTCATGAAAACTACTTTGAGTGCCTTCATTCCCTTTCAAAGTCAGTAAGGGTGTTGCCATATGTGATTTTGAAATTATTTCATGGATTCTAAAATTCAGCATTTGTCATGACTCATGAGTGTCTTCAGGTGATGATTTCAAAATCTACTATTATTCAGAATCACATGTCTTTGATTTGATAAGCTCACTTAAAGCCCATTAGGATTAAAATATATAAAAAAAGAACATGCACTTTAAAATCAAAAACGAATGAGGAACTTTTGGATCCACCAATTGGGGGCATCCCTCCCCGTGATACCCTCTTCTTCTTTCCCTCCAGTGTTTTCCAGCCTGTTATAATTCTTTCCTTACTGATGATTCTGGTTTGAGAAGAGACAAAGAAAGAAGTGGTGGTTATCCACATGATGTGCGAGAGAGGCAATGTGCGAGAATTCCTGTATTGACAAAAGAGGATTCGATCTTGCAGTGCCTACTGCAGCCCATGTTTGAGCATGAATGCATGCATGTGCATGTGCCTAAGTGTGTGCATGCATGTGTGGGGTTGTGTATTTATGAGAGAGAGAGAGAGAGAGAGATGATAGCCTCTTCCAATACTCTGGCAAGCAACTTATGATCTTAGTCATCTTTTCTTCTCCACCACATGTATTAACGGTAGACTTTGTATGATTATTAACATGTTAAATGGTGGCAGGAGAAATGGATGGTAAACACCACGAAAAAGGATCCAATATGAAGAGATAAATGAACGAATGATCACGTGTATATGGCATGTTGGACACAATGCTAGTGGGTGAGTGATCCAAGATCTGCATCATATTACAAATCTTGGATTTTTATAAGCAAAAGATGAAGTTTCATTTGAGAGAGACCTCAATCTTCAGCCAGCATTTCTGCCTGCAATAGCAACAACCACCCCCCTCCGAGAAAAAAAAGAAAGGAAGAAAGATGAGTGTCGATCGCTTAAAACGGCATGGCCTTGATTTGTATTGTTAAAATGGCGCACCCTTGCTTCGGTTAATCCGGCGTTGCCTTCTTGGTTATTCTAGCATGGCCTTCTTCGTTATTCCTCCGTGGCCTTAATACGACGTGCATACCAGATCGACTGGTAAGGGGGGTGCTAAAACGGCGCGCCCCACCCCCGCGTCAGTTTAGACGATGGAAGTCCTTCTATAGCCTTGCGATACCCCAAAGACTATATCACAACAGTGGGCTTGGAAGTGTCGGGCATGATTGCCAGATCTGACCAGTCGATCGTGGCTGAGGAGTAGCAACAACTCATCACTAGCGAAGAATCATTCCAGGGTGCTGAGCGCATTCCCAAAATCGAAGTGGGAGAAATTGTGGAAGAAGCCACTGGGGTCTCCACGACTTTAGCCCTTGCTATAGAATCGACACCGGTGGAAATTGGATGAGCTGGCGATGCTGCCCAATCACTTCCCAGGGTTGTAGTTGAAGCCGCGGCGCCCTTGCCAGAGCTTGGGGGAGAGGTTGCTGTTACCAAGACTTCCTCTACTTCACTAATTACTGGGACCTGCTCCAGCGCAGGTGCTTTGCAAGACATGCCATCATCGTCCTCAGAGCCAGAGGATGATATCTGCGTCGCAGTCGATATTCGCATGGAATTTCAGCTCCCTGATACGCCATCACTTGGTTTGCAGTCCTCAAGTGACCTAGTATGGCAATATCTAAAGACACTGTGGCAGACTGTGACAAATTGTCAAGATCTGACCTATGTGCAGCTGAGGGGTCTCATGGAACACCTTTCTCGCACATTATTGGATTTTGGCTGCCCCACTGAAGATTGGATACAGCGAGTGCTCCTGCTTCTGAAGTACGTGAATAGAAGGGAGTTCATCAGCCATGGTGTAGCAGATCAGCTGATGGGCATAAAGTTTGAACGGGCGGAGTGTCGATCCACTCTTGCATCCCTGAGGGAAACCGCCTAGCAGATGCGGGATGCTACCAACACCGCTATTCTGCATCGAACTTTCTTGAAGACTCGGATGGCTGAACTATACGTTGAACTCTCCTGAGCTGAAGCAGAGCTGGAATCAACTAAATAGTAGCAGGTCAAGAATATAGAGGGGGCGGAGCTAGCAGAAGGGCAGGCTGCCTCTCTTGAGGAGAAACTGACGTAGTTGCAAGCCAAAGAGTCTCATGTGCAAGAGCTAATCTGTCATCCCTCCTTGGGGATCTTGAAATTTGAGGACATCTTTCGTCGCTCACTGTAATAGTTTTCATGTTTCTCTCTCTTTCTCTTTCTTGGTGGGCCTTCATGTATCTCGGGGTATGCCCCGAGTACTATGTACTCTTCCTTTTTTTATACAAATGAAATTTCTCCATTATCTGGTCTAAACATTTGCTACCGAATCATGGCTTTATTTTCCTTCTTTCTCTTTCTCTTAGGCATAGATATGTAGCTAATTCATCTAGCCTGGGATACACTAGCTGCCAAGGCAGGAGAGTGCTCACACCTTCAGTGAAGGTATGAGGAGTTTGCTCCACCACGGTGCAACTGCTCCTGAGGCCTAACTTTAGCTGACATAGGCTGAATGTCGGGGGATAAGGGTGCATCGGCCGATAGGGCTAGAGGGTAGAGCCGAAGGTCTGTTCATAGACCTCGCCGATGGTGACGAGGTTTGTAGATGATTTTCTTGTCGATGGGCCTGAATGCCAAAGACAAGGAGTAGGTTTATTCCTTGACAGGGACGTAGAGTCCGAGTCAGGGGCGACTTTAAGTGGTTTTGTGAATGTGAACAAAAGCTAAGGGTAGGTTTATTCATCGACATTTCGAAGCAAAGAGGTTTATTCATCAACGGGGACGGAGGGGCCAAATTGATGGTCTTGTTCAATGATTCCTTCGATGATGACGAAAATCGACTAGAGGCTTATTCATTGACATGGGTTAAATGCCAAAGCAAAGGAGGTTTATTTATCGACGGGGATGGAGGGTCTGAGCCGATGGCTTGTTTATCGATTTCGCCAATGATGACAAAAATCGACGATAGGATTTATTCATTGGCATAGGTTAAATGCCGAAGCAAAGGGTTTGTTCATCGACCGGGATGAAGGGTCCGAGCCGACGGTTTGTTTACCGATTTCGCTGATGATGATGAAAATCGATGGTAGGATTTGTTCATCGACATAGGTTAAATGCCGAAGTAAAAAGGGTTGTGTTATCCTTCTCTTGATCAGCACATTGCATAACATTGAAGATCCTTTCCATCTCATCTATCCAGTTCTCTACTTCATCTGGATTAGAATAGCTAGAAAATCGTGGAGGATACAAGCATCAAAAATTACGGTGGAAATCGCTAGCACCAGCCCTTGCGCCAGCTTGGGCCATAGTCTGCAATGCCTAGGTAAGACTAGCAACAGTTTGCTGCATTGCGTCCCAGTCGACACGGTGAGACATTGTAAGGCTAAGGTACCTGAGAAAAAGAGTTAATTTGCCAATTCTCATGGAATTAAGGGGAGTTAACCCAGAGGTAATTCCTAATTTTAACTATCTCATCCTGGCTCTACCCTTCCTCACATGGGTTGGAAATTTCTTCTCGGTTCATAGGTATGGTGCTTAACCTTCGACTTAGCCTATGACATTTTCCTAGCACTTACTTATGCCTAGGCTCTGATACCAACTTAACTGTCACATCTCGAGCCATATGTATACAACGGAAGTCACTCGGGGAATGTAGACAGTCGACAATACGCCTTAATCTAGTAATAAAGATCAGAGCGCAATAAATTCTACATAAGAAGAATGCACAAGGGTTGACAAAAAATTCTAACTTTGATTGATAATAAGTATTTAAAATTACATATGTGACTTTTGATCCACTAGACTCAAGAAAATTCAAAATTACATAGTAAGACCCAATAAAGTGAAAATTACATCATGACTCTAGACTACTTGAAGACTAATGACATGCTATGTCTTTTCTCGCCCATCAATCATCGCTCTCAGACCCGTTGTTAGAATAATCCGAATTCGACTCACTTGAATTTCTTGAAAAGATTAGAAAGTAGGGTAATGAGCATACTTGCCTAATAGGTATCTTCACATCAACATGGAGGCATGCTTTAAGTAATTACATTTTTGCTCTAGATAATAAGGTAAAGAAAAATGTGATAAAACACCCGAACGAACCATAGTAACAACAATAATGATTAAACTATAGAGATATGGACAAAGTGGATGAATAATAGAGTATGATCAAGTAAGATATAAGATAAAGTGGCCTTTCATTAACAAGAATGTACTTCATAACTATAAAGGCTATACACTAAAAAGTCATGAACAAGAAAGTACTATCAAGCATGCAATTATCACAAGATTGCCTCATGGTTTTCACCCGTCTATAAAAAAAGTACTCATGGCGCAATGCGATGCTAGTATTTATCGTATCCCATGATTTTCAGCACATTTCTGACTATCTGCCAAGGGGGCTAGCGTGGAGCCCTTGGACACTGTATGTGCCCGCTCTTACATCTTCAAGTTATAGATCAAGCTACTTCCATGTGAATATAATAAAGTTGGCCAATAATGTACAATTCAACATAATTCGATCATAATAACCAAGGTAAAGAATGTATTGAAGTAAGATTGTGAGAGTTCAAAGAATGATTTAAGATAAGGTCATGCCACTGAAGGAATCTACCAGCATAATGACCTATTTTTTAACTTCCATAATTTATTAAATAGCTTTAAAATAAGGTGTTAGGTTCTAGACAATCAATAGATCATCTGGGAACTTAGGAAAAACCAACCCTAAGGTCAAACCTTGGGTTAGACAAGAACTGTGAAGAAGTGATCTCTCCTGGACCGTTTCTGGACATATGCAGAACTGCTACTAAAGATAGGCGGTCGGGTCAAGATCATTTCTTGGTGGGGTCGACGCCAGAAAAAGAAGGCTCGATGCAGAGACAGACACGGTCATTATCTGGCCCGTTTCTAGATAGATGCGGTCACGGCCTGACCGCTACTGGACAGTCGCGGTCGTCTGATGGCCGCTTCTAGCCAGGACTCAGAAAAATATCAATAGTGTAAGTACTTTCTAGACAGTTGGGTTTTGAGGGTACAACCAGCTTAGCGTCCTAGTGGGAATCCCAGGCTCACGGAGACTAACGAAGACCTTGAAACAAGATCACCTAGTCCGGTGGAAGGAATATTCAATGGAGAGGATCACAAGTCTAAGAATGTGTACCTATAAGTGTAAGGTGTAACTAATGGCCACGCACCAGGGTACGCACTATGTACTTAATAAAAGACTATAGAGTAGAAGGGATCGTGCTAAAACAGTGATTAAATCATCACTAAACAAGTCCATGAAGCATGTAAAATATGACCATTAATACAAGAGTATACGGTTTGGCATAAAGATAGCATAAGCAGAAAGTAAGTTTAAACCGCACCTCAAACCGTCTGAAACTCATGTTCTTTGCATAAAATTTTAAAAAAGTTTCAGACGGATGTTATGACGGATCCGTCTGACCTTTGCGACGGAAATAGCGACACACTACGTCCATCTAAAATTCCAAATCTTTAGTTTTACGACAGAACTAAGGATGGAAAAATTCTGTATGAAATTTCAGATGGATTTTGTGACTTTATTTCAGACGTACTATTTGCGATGAAATTTCAGATGGAAACATTTTTGTCGAAAAGTTTAGACAGAATTACGGACGGAAAGGTATCTGTCTGAAATTTGTAACTAGAAATATAAGACGGTCATATTCCATCGTAAATCCATCTGAAATCCATCTCAAAAGTTATTTTCGATGGAATTTCGGATGGATTTGTGATGGAATACGGCCGTCGCAAACTCCGCCTTTTCTTGTAGTGCACTCCCCTGAACATGAAGGTCGCCAGCTCGGCTGATCCAAGATGCCATGAGGTAGACGTCGTCTCCTGCTCCGCCTCTATGGGCGAGGGCCTCGTAGAGGTAGTCTACGATGATTATCTAGAAGATCAAGAAGAAATCCTTCAGCTTTCTACTCCAGGAGATATCCCGAAGACCCATGCAATGACACAAGAAAGGTTGAACGCCAATACCCCTTTCAAATGCTAGGAACACATCGATGTGGGGGGCACCACGACCCCTAATGACGCTCCACAGGAGGATGGAGCCAAAGAACTCCCTACCACCTCCGAGCTGCCTGGAAATTGTGCCACCAGTGCTAATGCCGATCCAAGAACCAAACAAAGAATCTGGCAATGCCTCACCGCGTGGTGACGTAAAGCAAGGGGACACTTATGATATCCTCGAACCCGAAGAAGATGAGGAAGGCTTCATCGATTTGCAGCTGGCTCCCCCAGAAATAAAACATGGTGGCCAAGCCACTATTGACAAGCTGATTGAAGTAAACCTCGGCATAGAGGATGATCCTAGGCCAATCTTTCTTAGCGCTCCCCTTTCGCAGAAGAGAGAGAACGATATATACAATTGCTCCAAGATTTTCGAGACTGCTTTGCTTGAAACTACAAAGAGATGCTAGGCCTCAGCCCCGAAGTTGCACATCATACACTGACCATCGATCCCAAAGCCAAACCAGTGAAGCAATCACCTCGGCGAATGAGGCCGGAACTGATAAGCCAGATTGGCAAAGAGGTCGACAAGCTCATAGATGTCGACTTCAAAGCAGAAAACTGATACATTGCCTGGCTAGCCAACATTGTTCCCGTCAAGAAAAAGAACAACCAGATCCGGATATGTGTGGATTTTCGGGACCTGAATAAAGCGTGCCTAAAGGATGACTTCTTAGTGCTTATCACTGAAGTCATGATTGACGCCACCACTGGCCACGAAGGAAACATCTTCCATAAGTGTTGCCACATGGCCTAGGATCACATGCCAGAAGATGAATCAAAGATCACATGAACTCACTGAAATCCTCACGTGCAACGTTGATAGGTCAAGGCATCTTCAAATGTGCAGATGTAGATGAGCCTTAGAACTGGTTCTGAGCTTGATGCGTCGGGGCATGTGATTGATGTGTCGATGCATGACTGAGTTAATTCAGTGCTGTTGTCTATTAAGTCCTAGAGGAGAGCTGACAGCATCGAGGTAATTCTTCGATTGCATCGGTGCAGCTGAAGACATGATCTGTGTGTTGGAAGACTTGAGAAAGCTTCTGGTCTAGATGCGTCGAGGTATCACAGCTGATACGTCGGTGCAACAACTTGATACTTGAAGCAAGCCTTCTATTTTCCTC
Organism: Amorphophallus titanum; assembly: GCA_024336825.1. Classification (NCBI taxonomy): domain Eukaryota; kingdom Viridiplantae; phylum Streptophyta; class Magnoliopsida; order Alismatales; family Araceae; genus Amorphophallus; species Amorphophallus titanum. The sequence goes on from JANBPO010001105.1 coordinate 24,121, forward strand.
TGATGCTTTGACGTGCTATGACTATGTTTAATCTTGGACTGAATGTGTCGATGCATTGGTGACACTTCCCTCTGATACATCTATGCATCGCTACTGATGCATCGATGCATATGCCTTCTGCATTGAGGCAGTGATAACCTTACTCTTCTACTGCGTAGAAGCAATGGCTTGGCTTCTCCTGATGCGTCGATGCATCATGCCAGTATGTCAACTTGAATTTGCGTGATCCATTAGATACCAAAGAATCAGTGTGCCTATTTAGCATGTAAAAATCTTAGTCTATCATGCTTATCAAGATCAATAGTTTGTCATCATCAAAACTAGAGATCCAACAATCTCCCTATTTTTGATGATGACAACTATATATTGACAAATCATTATTTGCTTAGTTCCTAGCTACAAGATTATTTTCTCACACCAAGATTTTTAAGACTTAGAACACTAGTAATGGTCAGAGAAAATATATCTTCAAGAAAATCTTTTTATATGTTCCCTTCATGCAATCTATATAAAATTAAGTTACTATTTTATTCAACACCAGTCCTCTTCAATATAGGTACTTTAATATCTACATCAGACAAGGAGACTCCCTTATCATTAAGAAGTAAGTAGTACCACAATTGTATTAAATGAAAATGATTGGGATGTACAAGTATAGTCAATCACAATCAACTCTCAAAAAGATCCCTATACAAAAAAAAAAACTTCACACTGAGATGGTGTTCACCACGTTATCCCCCAACAAAGGAAAAGAGACGAGTTGTATGACCCCACTTTACATAAATATTCAGCCCATTCTCTCACTCTCACACAAATAAAAGATACAATCTTATCCTCAATTCTAGCTTCACTTCTAAAAATTCTGTTATTCCTCTCCCCATATGTCCCATAGTGTAGCATGAAGGATGAGCCGCCAAGTCAGTCTATCTCCCTTCAAGTTCCACTTCTTGTGCCAGTTGTCAAGAAGTTGATCCACGCTCTCATATGGGCCAATAGTATAATGGATCCTATTGGGAACCTTGGTCTATACCTCCCTAGTAAAGAAGCATCCTGTGAAGAGGTGGTTGAATTCCTCCACCTCACCGCATAAGCAACAAAGTGTGGGGGGATCCTGTCGGAAAAAGGGAATCTTATCACATGTGGGCAGCTGGCCATGTGATATCCTCCATATCAACAGCTTCAGTTTCAATGGGATCTTGAGAGTCCAAATTTGTAAAGCAAAATAGTGTCGCATTCCCCGTCCGAAATGAATGAGTAGGCTGACCAATTTGAAAAACATCCCTCCTCCTCCCATCTCCACCACCACCTGTCGGCTTTGCTTTGCACCGGAGCGTAGTGTAGTAGGAGTAACAGTAGTCTCTCCAGCAGATCCATCTCCCTGGACCTAAGATTCCTTTTGAAAGTGGGTAAGGTGCCCAAGTTCCCTCAAAGAGCTATATGTTAAAAGTGTGAGCCACAGAGATTAGAGAAACATCCGATATTGTAAAAAGCTTCAAGAAGGTTTCCTCCACCATTTGTCTATCCAAACGTGACACATCTGTCCATTGCCCTAACAGATCCAAACACTTGAGTTGATAATATCTCTACACTGGAGGATGCCTCTCCAGATGGGCAAGAGATTGTGTTGAGATGTCAGTATCAAGTCACAGTCTTTGGCCCTTCAATAATATCCCAAGATGATAAGTTGTAGCCATAGCCCACTGTCATCAGCTCCAAGTCTCCACAATCACTTGCATAGTAAAGCCAAGTTGAAATCTCTTATGTTTTTTATGTCCACCCCTCCTATTTCCTTGATCTTGCAAAATCTTCCCCATGAGATATAATGTCAACCCCTACAATTGTCTCTGCTGCCATGCTAGAAAAATCTACCTTGGATGGATTCTAGTCTCTTGGCCATTGTTCTTGGAATCTTGATAATGGACAAATAGAACATTGGAAGGTTGTCAAGCATAGATTTGCACAGCACCAATCTCCCCCCATATAAGAAGATTCTCACCTTCCACCCTGCTATTCCGGACTCATATCTCTGCACCAACAACTGCCAATCACTGCAATATAAGACCCCAGGATATAATGGTGGGCCTAGGGAGGAGAAAGAAAACTCTCCTATCTGACAACCCAATATAAAAGCTGCTCTCCTAAAGACCTCTCCTCCACATTGACCCCAGCTATATGACTTTTGCTAAAATTCACGTTTAGGCCACTAATTTCTTGTACCAGCTTCGACGTCATCCTAGCGACATACAGCTGCCTCTCCTCATCTACGAGAAAAATGATAGCATCATCAGTATACTGCTGATGGTTGATCCCGACACTTATAGGATCCCGCTTGGAAGCCTCTAATCAGTTCTACCGATTCAGCCCTCATCCACATCCTGCTCAATAGCTGTATTACCAAGACAAACAACAGGGGAGATATGGGGTCTCCTTGAGGGAGTTCCCTGCCACTATGGAATGAAGTAGTGGGCTCCCCATTGACAAGGACAGCAAATGAGGCCAAGGAGATACATACCCAGATCCGCCCAATCCACCTCTGGTCAAAGCCCATCTTAGCCAAGACCTCAATTAGGCATTGCCAGTTGACACAATTATATGCCTTCTCAAAATTCAATTTCAAAACCATACCTTTCTTTCTCTTATTCTTCATGACATTCAAACACTCATAAGAATGGGATGGGGCTGACCCACTAATGCAGCGATCAAGTGAGAATGGACCTATGACAAAGGAGTAGGAAATGGACACACAAATTGGGCTAATCTAAATGGGCCTAACAACAAAATATGTGGATGCAACACAAAACACCACTAATGGCCCTGGACAAGCTCAAACAACATAAAATAATGTGAGAGTTTTCACCCAAGTCAAACAAGTTAATATGATGGGAAATATTTTATTTTTTCAAAGTGGGCCTTTTAATGTTTTGAATTAAGCATAATTCTCTAGAGATAGGAATTATATGGGAATAAGGTCGAGACCTTGGGTTGACTAAGGTTAACTCCCTCACACGTATGTAAATGCAAGCCTAAGGGGTGGAAAGGTACAACCGGGCCAACGTTTGTGTGAGAATCCACGGCTCACTGGGACTTACGGAGGTCCTAGATAAGATCACATAGTCGACCCCAAGGAATATGAAGGTGAGAGGATAACTTACCAAGGGGAAATGTAACTATGGTATGAAGAATGCATGGCCCTATGTGCACCGGAGTGCATACAAAATCTAGCCTGAAACTAACAAATCAAGGCACGAGTAAACTATGCAAAAATTACAAAATGCATGCAGACAAAGTGGAAAATGCTAGACAATATGAAGGACAACAAGGCAGGACCAAGAACCAGCACAATCAGGCACTAAAAGATATGAAAAATCATGAATAAATAGCGTACCTTTGTGTATGCCTCCGGACATGCATGCAGATTTTATACATAAAATGAAAAAATGAAAAAAAGATTTAATTATGCAAACGTCACCCAAATAATGCAAATGATATATGGAAATGAAGATAATACAAAAGGGAACAAGATGGATGCAAGAAATAAGCAATCAGACCTCAGGAACCCAATCAAATCATCAACCAAAGGCGTACCTGTGAACCTATCTCTGGGCCTGCCTACAGACTTTGTGTAGAAAACTCAAAAATGACGACAAGATTAAACTATGCAAACGTGGTCCAAATAATGCAAATAATATAAGGATAGAAAGACAATACGAAGGGATACAAAATGAGCCCAAGAACAGGGCAATCTGACCCTGGGAGGTCAACTAAATCACCCAAGAAAGATGTCCCTGTGAGCCTGCGCGCAGACCTGACAGAATCAGAAAGTGGTCTACAAGATGACCATTTTTTACCCCCTTGCGGTCTACCAGAAGACCGTAAAGCTAGTAGAAAGACCCTGGCGGCCCTGTGATGACTGCCAGGCTCACTTGGCCACCCTGGAGAGGACCGCAACCCCCTGATAGACCCAAAAATTCACAGAACAGTAGGAAAATGAAGAAAAAACTATCTAAACATGCACCTACCCACACCTAACTTACAAGATAGCATGAATAACGTAGTGAGCACTAGTGGTCCCACCGTGATCGCCAAAAAATAATAGTTGTCGATGTTTATTCTCACCCCCACCCCCGAACTATGCTAGTATCATATGAACATGAATAAGCATGAAAGTATGAACAAAGGGCGATGAATATATGAGAAAGACATACCGTGATCGCCACCAAGGTTGCAACAATACCAAGTGATGAAGACATGAGGGAAACGACCTTGTGTACCTTAGAAAGGTGAAGACTTGATCGCGCTTGAGGAATGGGGTGCGGGAAACTTGTAGGATCAGACCTCCTTTCCTTCCAACCGGCTAGAGGAAGAGGGCCTCACGTTCAATCATGCTCTCCTGCAAAATAAAGCCATAACAAAGGAGAAAAACCCATTAGAAATATGTACATGTAGCATCAATCCCGGAATGATAAAATAGAGGTAAAGAAGATTGAGGGAGAACGCACCGGGGGGAGGTTTTTAACCTATAAAAAGGTGCAAAAGATAGGTGTGTGTATTGTGAATGCATGAGAGTTGAAATCACAAATTTAGATGCAAAGAATAGGGAGAAAATGATGATGCAAAACATGCAAATGTGTGAATGTAGCTAAGAATGTAGAAAACTGTGATGATTTGTGAAAAGTAGGAGGGAAGAACTAATAGTAGGATAAACCAAATCAAGCCCTTGAGTGTGAAAAACATAGATTATACTTCCCTCTTCAAGCCAGGGTCAAAGATGTGAGTATTCGATGCAGCATGGCTTTGTCCAGAACTGAGAAAGAGCCCCCCTTTGAGAACTGCGAACTAGGCATCTATTTATAGGAGTAGAAAAGCCCTAGGGTTTAAGTCTGACATAAACACACAGGGCTATCCAGAGTCGGGTGGCTCTGAGCCCCCTGTTAATCCGGGTTACTCCTGATGGGTGCGTGCGTGATTTTCAGTGTCTACGTTTTGTGAGCTCCCACTAGTCGTAGCTTTCCTGTGTACGCATATGCAGACCCACTTGGGAGTGGTGGAGAGCGTGGCTCGAGAGAGATGATTTTTAAGCTAGTTATCGTAGGGCCCGTCCGCACAGCCTGAGTCCGAAATTTGGGGAAGAACCAACTAGAGGATCTGACCTTAGGTATATGGTCTGTGTATGCATACGTGGCTGGGGGCGTCGGACCTGCGCTGATGAGTGCGACCCTAGTTAGTCCTTGTTCTGTGTTCCTGGTTACTATATGGTGTCTCAGTCTCTACCTAGGACGTTGTAGGGAGACACCTGAGGCTGCGGACTAAGTCGTCAGTGGATGCATCTGACCTTGCTTCTGGTGGCCAGGTACTCCCGTCACTTGACGTGAGTTGTCGCGACTTGAGGTTCTATTTTTCATCCACGAGACGTGATTTTGCATGTAGTTTTCGGGTGTTTTCCCGGAGTCGAGGTCTAGGATTTTTGGTGAACGTCACTGAGGGTTTCCCCTAGACGGCGTAGAATTTACGACGGTGAGGTCATGACCGTGTTTCTGGACCATCTGGTTTCAGTGTGGACCTTTGTCTGCGAGAACATGCCTCCACGACAGAGGTGTCATGACATTTTCCTAGTAGCGTGAATAGGATGGTTCGTAGTCTGGTGGTCCCCGACTGTGGGATCGAGGTGTTGGGTTCCATTCCTGTTGTAGTAGTTGTAGAGCCGTGATTTTGTTGGTTGCCGTGCTTGAGAATACGTGTACGACCATGTTTCCTACTGTTGTTGTTGTAGCTGCTCTTGCTGCTGCTGTTGTTCTTGCTATAGTTGCTGCTTTTCGCTACCATTGTTATTTTTGGTTGGGGTTCTGAGGGACCCCTACTGAGCCAGTGAGAGGAGACTCACCCTTGGTTTTCAGGTGTTGCGGTCCTTCCTGTGGTTCGAGGGTGCTGTGCGGAGGTTCTTAGCTGCCAGCTCGCCAGGCCGAGCGTTCACTCGGTGTTGGGTACGTTCTCTGCCATAGACTGTACTTTTGTTGGACTGGACTCTGTTATAGTTAGTTATTATTTTTGTTAATTATTGTATTGTCATACTTTATTTTCTATTTCTATGTACACCACACCTATCCTTTCAGCCCTCCGACTCGTGGGCGACGGGCTAGGATTCAAATGGTATCGGGTCATTTCCGGTATCTGGATCTTGGGTCGTTACAATTGGTATCAGAGCTGTGGTTGTGGAAGTACATGAGAATTTGAGATAATGCAGTGATCAGAGTCCGTAAGGTCCAGTACAGTCAGTAGTTGGCATAGGGTTTTGTATTTGTTTTTCGCTTGGTTTCTCCCGTAAGAGCGTGAGTGCGCGACGCTGGCGTTGTGAACATGGTTGCTGTTTTCGTCAGATTACTGACATGGGGTCTTAAGATCGAGATCGAGAGCTTCCTCCCCTTGAGATGGTGACCCTAGTTATACTACGTTGGGTAGAGGTTGCCGGCAGGTGCGTTACTGCGGTGCTACATTCGAGGAACTTGCAGCGAGGTCAGACGGCTGGTGCAGATTTTTCGGGGTTAAGTGACCGTGAGTGTGCTTTGAAGGAGCTATTATTGATTTTGGCCACCCCAGTCTGTGGTTTGTCCAGCCCCTGAGATGTTGAGATTGTGGTTCGAGGTGGCAAAGCTAGCGCTTTGGTCGAGATGTGCTTAGATGAGTAGAGGATCTTCTTGGATTGGGCTATGGTCACCTTAGATTTGGTTCGAGATCGTGTGGTAGTGGCAAGTTTGGGGCTCGAGGATGAGCTTCGGCAGGTGTCAATTATGGCTCGTGTTGCGGCTCTTGGCGTGGTGATCCGTGCGGTGGTAGCTCAAGAGTGGGTTGGTGCTAGCACGAGCAAAGATATTGTAATATCTCAGACCCTTCGGATCCTTTTTCTCGGGTCCTGAATTTATTTTCTCAGAGAAATTAATTTTATTATGTCTGAAATTATTTTTTAAATATTTTTCGGGTTCGGATCAGTGAGTTTCGGGAATCCCAGGATGTGTTTCGCAGTTTCTGCGTGTTTTTCCCCGACGAACCTACGTAACCCCGTAGCGGGCGAACCGTTGTGTTCACTTACTCGCGAAGGGTACCGGTGCGACCGGCGTATTCTGAGGATCGCAGAATCTAAGATTTGTTGAGGACTCACCTTGCTTGGCAGACTCACCCTGAATTGGCTCATTTAGTGCAGCAGGTTTAGGTGCCCTTGCTTCTTCATTCATTTTCTCTTCCAAAAATTATCCATCATGTTTTGATTTCCTATCATCATCTTCGAAGTTAGCAGAATTTATTGCTTCATTAAAGACAACATGTGGAGACTCTTCTACAGTTTGATCAATTATATTGAAAACCTTGTAAGCCCTAGATGTTTTAGAATATCCTAGAAAAATTCCTGGGCTACTTTTTCCTTCATATTTATCAAGGTCCTTTTTACTATTATTGTGAATGAAGTACTTAGAACCGAAAATTCTAAAGTAAGCCACATTTGACTTCTTACCTTTCAAAAGCTCATAGAGGGTTTTCTTATGGATGGGTCTTACCATGGCCCTATTAATAGTGTAGCATGCAGTATTGGCCGCCTCTGCCCAAAATCTCCTAGGTAGCTGACTCTCCACGAGCATGGTCCTGGCCATTTCAACAATGGTCCGGTTTCTTCTCTCCACTATGTCATTCTGCTCTGGAGTCCTGAGAGAAGAAAATCTGTGAGTCAATCCTTCACTATCACAAAGATCAGAAAACAATTCCCCCCCTCGTGATCAGATTGGATTATACAGATTTTATGCTTACCCTCTTGCTTTATTTTATTGAAAAATAGTTTGAATTTATTGAATGCATCATTTTTATGAGCAAGAAAGTAAATCCATGCAAAACGGGTAAAATCATTCACAATGACAAATCCAAATCTCTTACCATTGAAGCTCAATGATGGAGAGGGTCCAAAAAGATCCATGTGTAAAAATTTCAATGGCCTAGAGGATAGGGATTCTGTCCTAAGTTTGAATGAAGTTCGGGTCTGTTTACCTAATGCACATGCATCACATATTTTTTAATTTTTAGTGAATTTTATTTTGGGCAGACCTCTTACCAGATTATGCTTGACCAATTTATTGAGGGTGCTATAACTAGTATGCCCTAGTCTCCTATGCCAATTGAAGGCATCATTTTCTAAGCTAGCAAACAAGCACAAATTTGAAGTAGAAGAGTCATTCAAGTCTACTATGTAGACATTATTCACTGTATGTCCTATAAATTTAACTTGGTCAGAATTTACTTCAAGAATTTTGCAAGTGTGATTATAAAAAATAACTTGGTGACCTTTGTCACATAACTGACTAATGTTAAACAAATTATGTTCAAGACCTTCAACTAAAAGAACATTATCAACAATGTTGGAGGGGAACTTACCAATGGTTCCTCAACCGATTATTCTACCTTTGTTTTTCCCTCCAAATTTGACAAGTCCTCCTACCTTCAGCTGTAGTTCACTGAACTTACTTCTGTCTCTTGTCATATATCTGGAGCAACCACTGTCCAAATACCATCTATTGTTCAAGGCTTCCAGACTTACCTGAAAAAATAAATCAAGCTAGAGATTTTGGAACCCAAGAAAGATTGGGTCCAAAAACATCTTTCAAGTTCTTAAGCAAGCTTTTTAGAGTCCAGACCTATTTAATAGTATTTTTCTTGTATTCAGTCTGTACAGTTTAGGTGAGGTCATGTATAGAATTCTGTCCACTTGGTCTTTTATTAAAATGGAATTTGTTCCAGTTTGTGGACTATGATTCATGCTATTGATGCTTGCTATGCTTTGTTCCATGATATGCAATTGCTATGTTCATTGCTTGTTACCCTTTATATCTTGACTAATCAAATCTTTGAGCGCAGGAAAAGAAGTTTTGGTCCCACCATCTAGACAATATTACTCAAGCCCCACGGTGCTTGCACTGCATTTCTAAGCTCCCCTATGCTTACTTGCTTTGCCATCTCCCCTGTATGTATTTTACTATATGCTATTTACACTATTAGATTATATCAAGGACCTTGGGGCTTTGGTAAATTTAAAATTTGAGTTCCCCTTCATCAAAAACGATGATGATTTCAGAGGAATCCTAGTCACACGGATAGGCCGTTGAATCATCCAAGACTGGGGATGATGGTTCCTTTTGCGAGATGGTGCGCGGATAAACGGGCTTCGACTTAGTACCAGCTCACAAAATCTATTTCTTGACTCAGTCTGGGTAGTTTAACAATATTATCCTTGATTATCTTCTATTTTTATTTTATTTTAATTTTTCCTTTAAACCCAGCATGCATTCATGTAGGACTTTGAATCAACGTTGGAAAATCATTCTAATAGAGGTTAAACACCCAGAGGTTTCTGATTTTATCCATGGGGTGCAACTAATTTCAGAATTTGCTTTGGAAATAAAAATTTTTACGTTGATGCCAACTATTTTAAGAACAGTCAAGTGAAGCATGCACCTTTTGACGTAAGAATGCACGTTGATCAGACCCCAGCATCCCTAGTTACTCAATTTAGCTCACCATTATGCTTCAATTAGAATAGAGGTAGCAATGCACTTCATGACTTTATCCACTCCACTTCATTGATGAAGGGACTCGGTTTCTCAGTGAGCCTATTGACATTGCTCTGCCTTATAGCACTGAACTCAGTACACACCTTTTTACATAAGGATATACATTTATCAAATGCTAATATCCCCAGTTACTCAGTATGACTGACGTTCATTACTTTCAGTAAGTGAAGCTCTTTTTAGATTTTTCAGATTTGATTGATGTTTAAAAGCAATACTACAATGAAGTTTCACAATCAAAAATGTCTTTGTACTAGAAATAAACTTTCAAATTCAAGAAGGTATAACATGATAAAACATGAAAAATTGGTTTAGGTCCATTAAGTCTGAAGACACCCACTTTCAAGACCATTTAATCATAAAGCTCAAGAAATCATAAAATTTAAACCAACAATTAACATATTTTGGGCAATCATAGAACTCCATAAAAGAAGACTCCTCTTTGAAGATTTACTCTGATAAATGAGCTCAGCAATGGGTAGGGATTCTCCCAAGAATTCAGAGCGTTCAAGGAATTTGGAGTAAGTAGTCAGTCACAAAGAAGTAGATGATAGATCTTCAGAGATACCAAGGAGGTTCATGTGACAATATAACTCGGACCCAATATGGAACATAACGAATGATAAGCATGATACAATAGCTAATGTATACATGGAGTGCACTTGGGTAGAGAATGGAAGTAGGCAGAGAACTCTCCCCCTCTTGGAGTGACTTAGAAGGATGTTGCAAGAAGAGCAAGGGTAGGTGATGCTCATCAGACAAAGATGATCATTGCTCAGTGTGAAGAATGCACAAATATGTTAGGTAAGCCGATGCGTCGACGCAAGCACTACAGGAGGTCGACGCACATTGTTCAGATAGAGAGCAATTTTCAAGAAGAATCAACCATGGCGTTGACCTGAGTAAGCCTAGGGTCGACTTAATCAACAGCAAAAAAGATTTTAAGAGTTTGAGGTTCAGAGAGGGGCTTGCCAGATTCCACGGGCATTTATCAAACACAAATTTTTGATTTGAAAGTTAAAACATGAATCATGATACATTTTTTTTAATTTTCTACAAGCATGACAGCTGAAACCAACGACATTCAGAAAGCAGGTTTGCAATCTTGTTTGACGTTTGAGCTCCTCCTTATACGACTTTAGCTTCATGAAGCACACTCAGAAATGCAAAATGCAAATGTGAGCAGTTCATCAAAGCAAAGCAAGCTCCCCTGAGAAAATCAATTCAAGTGACAACAGGATATGCAAGGATGTAGACAGGACCGCTATGTTGACTCCCCCTCAACTTGTGCATGGATCACAGAATCCCTTTTGCGAGAATCAACAGGAGGGTATGCAATCTATGGGTTGCATGAACATTTCACTATTAGGTCCCTTAACATGATATGCATTGGAGTGCATGAGACCACAAGATGATGCTTAATGTCCACAATACATGCAGACTCAAGACATTTGCAATGCATTCTAAATCGAAGTGCAAGCTCTCAGACGCCCCCTTTGTCCAATGCTTTTAGAAATTAGGACAGTTAAACATAGGAATAAAAGTCCACATGAGTGATGAGTTGGATTATATGCAGCCATGACAGGCATCATCAAAAGTAATGATTAACAATGCTAAGTAGGAAATTCATATGGCTGCTAAATTGAAGGAAGCAATAAGCAAACAACAACTCATCAACATATCAATTCCATTAGTCTGATACCAGATTTCTCATGAATTAAGCATCTGAAACTTCTGATTTATGGTACAAGGCGGAGGTATTGACCTAGGACCCGACTCACGTATAGTGAGGGTTCCGGATAGACTTAATCTGTCTTTCTGCCCATCACCATTTGATATACTAGAACCTCAAACTATATGTTAATCATACTATTCAGTTCAGATGTTCAAATTTCACAATGAGGAATTTCATCAAATCAGAGGGGAGGTTTCATGCTTGCAGGACTTATTGAAAACAACAAAAGGACTTAACTGGGACAACTAACAACAAAACATGTAGAGGATCGATTTTCCAATAACATTGTCTTCTTAAGACGTTCCCAAAAGAAAATTTAATCAAGCTCAAATTAGTGGTTTTTGGGTAAAACTCGAGGTTTGGGTAGAATGGCCCTAATTTGAGCCCAATTCAAGCTCTAATGGGCTCAATCTGAACCCAATCGTCAGGCCAACGTAGAAGGACCATTTTCCCTCTGATTCCCCAAGCAAACCCTAGCTATAGCTGCCAAATTTCGAAGTGGAGGTGACACGGCTTGGTCAAGCACGAATATTGCACGTGTTCGACTCCACGACATTCCCCCATCCATGTCTCACCTCTAGGAGCGACCCTAGCTCTATAAAACAAAGCCTAACACTACTAAGAACCCTCATTTGCTGAGGCAACCGACGGCATGTGTGTTCGAGGGTGGGAACGTTGAGTCTAGGAGGAGGTTTCATCTAGGGTTCCCATGAGGTCGACTTCCTTTCTCGTGTTTAAAGGTCTAAACTCTAATTAAATACTTCCATGTTATGGGTTTTTTTGTGCTCTTTCCATTGATAGCAAAACACCCAATTTTTTATGGAGTATACCGAGTGCTATGTTGATTTTTCTCGAGGTCTATCATAGATCATCGGAAGGTGGGACACGGTCCCAGATAGCGGATCGCCAAAGACTGCTACCTGGAGACCGCGGTCTCACGATAGACCACTTTCTTCTAGCCGTGAAAAAAATTTGAATTTAGTCAAAGAAACTTGATCGTGGTTGTTGACTGACTGCTACCAATAGGTAGTGGCCCTCTCCTGATTGAGAACAGCGCTCGAGCTACAGCTACATCGCAATATTTTCCTTTGCATTCCACTCAGAATAGATAACATGTTTAGGTTAAAAATGCACCTAATGATTAGGGCTTATAAATGAATGTTTAAATCAATCAAATTCAGATCATGGTTGATTGATTATCATTATTCCTTCTATTCAAATCATGGCTTATCATTATTCCTTCTTATTGCACCTTGTAAACAAATAGATTAAATACGACTTAATCTATTCATAACTTTGACAATTTCTGTAATACTTTCACCTGCTTGACTGGTTATTGATTATATCACTAAGATTGTTTGAAAGTCATGCCACTCCGGTGGTAATGACTTACCGTGCACTCCCGTTTTCTGTATTTTTCACACCTTCAAATCTTGTGTTAGTCAGAACTCTCCGTCGGATATTCCTTCCGTCGGACTAGGACCACATTCATGAGCCCTCCGTAAGACTCTACAAACCTAGGATTCTCATTAGGACGTCGAGCAGATTGTACCCTGAAAGCCTGAACCCACCGACTCGACCAAATTTTATTTTGGGCAGTCCGGGATTGTGACTGTTCTGCCTAGTCCCAACCAGAATGCGACCCTACGAGTACCGCTACCAGGAGGTAGCAGCCACAACTTGACTGCGTTTTATTTTTGATTTAGCCTGTGCACCAATTTTCCTAGTCGACTGGACCTTGTTTTAAGTCGACTCAGCCCTGTTTAAGTCGACTTATGTCATCTCAATTGACTAAGGTTATGTAGACTGAACCCTGTGTCAGTCCAGTCATGCCCCGGGTCGATTGAGGACCTTGACAAAGTTGACTGAACTTTGTCTTATGCTTTACTTGACTTGGTAGTAGCCTTCCTTGGACCGCCTCCAGCAAATCGCGGTTCTTTGAGGACTGCGGGCATCCTTCCTGGTCAGTGAGTCAACCCCACCTACTTGTGAGTTGACTCAAGCCCCAAATGGTTTGCTGTTGATGGCAGCTCTGTCTAGACCGGTATATCACGATAGCAGTCTTGTGCTGACCGCGACCTACTCCAAGTTTTTCATTTCCCATGATTTTTGTGTGATGTAGCAGCCATGGCAAAGGATAGCCCTTCAGGCTACTATCCCGCCTATTCACGACCCCTTTAATGACTCTTGGCTTCCAAGTCATATATCTACGACTTCCATTCGAAATTCCTACTATGGAATGACCCTTGTTCTTAAAGCTTGGTTACTTGAGCTTAACCTTGAACCTCTTGGCTAAAATAAATGAATGTCTAGATATTACTTGGGATCTTTGATCCACTACTCAATGCCAACGCATCATAAAGGGCTAGGTTTGGTCCTAGGAGGAGCTTCTGAAAGTACTTGTGCCCATGAGAATTTGTAATGACAAGGTGTAGCATTGCATTGAGTACTTGCTAGCGTGTTGTCGATGACATTCATTCCTACATGAAAGATGGCGATGCACCGCGACATGCAGCGCCAAGAGGCCGAGGCGGCGTTCAACGATGCGATGGCGCGCGTGCAGTCCAACATGGGCCGCATCGGTACGGACCGGCGCAACGACCAGACGCGGAGCAACTATGCGACGTACGCGAAGCTGGATCGAGCGCTGCGCCCGCTGTACTCGTCCGAAGGTTTTGCGCTGAGCTTCGGCACCGACCCGATCGAGCACGACAGCATCGTGCGTGTGACCTGCCACGTCAGCCACCGCGCCGGCTTCACGCGGAAGTACATGATCGACATGCCGGCGGACGGCAAGGGCGCGAAGGGCAACGACGTGATGACGAAGACCCACGCGACGGGCTCGGCGACGCAGTACGGCATGCGCTACTTGCTGAAGATGATCTTCAACGTCGCGATCGGCGAAGAGGATGACGACGACGGTAACGGTGCCAGCGCGCGCAAGCGTGCAGAACCGGCCGCACCCGCGGATTCCGAGCAGCGCAGGCGCCTGGTCGCCGACCTCTACGCCAAGGCCGACGAGGGCGTCGCGGCTCTCAGCGAGGCTTGGAAGGAGATCGGCAAGGAAGGTCGGAAGATGGTGGGCGAGGCTGAATGGAAGCTCATCAAGGCGAAGGCCGAAGGAGTCGGCCCGTGATCCTCGTGCACGAACAGCAGGGCTCCCCCGCATGGAAGCAGGCCCGGGCCGGCGTGATCACCGCGAGCATGTTTTCGACGATCCGCAAGCGCGTTGGCGGGCTGACCGCGCAGCAGCAAACCTACGTCGACGCCATCCGCGCCGGCAAGTCGCCTGCCGAGGCGCAGACCGATGCCGGCTACAAGGCGAAGCCGTCCGCATCCGCGATCGAGCGCGCCATCGCAGGGCTTCCGGTCGGCGACTGGTCCGAGGCAGCGAAAGACTACGCGTTCCGCCTTGCGATCGAGCGCATCGGCGGTGAGCCGTTGGACGAGGGATTCGAGACGTGGGCGATGGCGCGCGGGCGCGAGCTCGAGCCGGAAGCGCGCGCCGCGCACGAGATGGCGGCGGGCGTGGTCGTGCAGCCGGTTGGCTTGGCGCTCACCGACGACGGCGCATTCGGCGCGAGCGCGGACGGCTTCATCGGATCGGCTGGCGGTGCCGAGTACAAGTGCCTGATCGCTCCCGATCGTCTCCGCGCCGTGCTGATCGACGGCGACCTGTCCGAGTTCGCTGACCAGTGCCAGGGCGGCATGTGGATCACCGGACGCGATTACTGGCACTTCGCGCTGTACTGCCCGGCCCTCGCCAGCATCGGCAAGGAACTGTGGTGGCGCGAGTGGCGCCGCGACGACGACTACATCGAAAAGATGGAAGCCGACTTGGTGCAGTTCAAGGCGCTCGTCGACGAGACGGAGGCGCGATTGCGCATCGTCGACCGCATGGCCGCCTAGTTCACCGCCGCCCGGCCGAGCCCTCCCATCAGCGGGGTGCTGCGTGAACGGTCGGGCGGCAACCAGCAACAGAGGACGGATTGATATGGCCGCCAAGCTGATCCCGCTCGATCGATGGGCGCAGTCCGTGTACGGCGAGGACGCGCCCGGCATCGGCACGCTGCGCCGCTGGGCGCGCGGCGGGAACATCAGCCCGCCTGCTGAGAAGCACGGCAGGACCTACTACGTTGCACCCGACGCCAAGTACGTGGCAACGTGTGAGCCCGGCACGCGCCGGGTGAGCCTGGTTGAGCGGATCCATGGCACCGCAGCGAAGAAGCGCGCGTAACCGCGGCCTGCCGCGCGGCCTGCGCGAGCGGAACGGCTACTACTCCTGGACGCACCCGGACGGCCGCGAGTTCGGCCTCGGGCGCGATCGCGCTGCAGCGATCCGCGACGCCATCGAAGCGAACCTGTCCGTCGCCGGAGAGCTGAAGCGCGCGCGGCTGGTCGACCGGCTCGACGGATCAAGCGAGCGCACGGTCGGTGCGTGGTCCGAGCGGTACGCCAAGGCGCTGGCGAAGCGCGACCTCGCCGACAACACCCGTCGCACCTATCGCAGCCTGCTGAAACGCACGACCGAGACGTTCGGCGCCGGCTCCATGCTCGGGCGCGTCGATACGCTCGCGGTGAGCGAGGCTCTGGACGCCCTGCAGGCCGAAGGCAAGGCGCGCGCCGCGCAGGCCTGGCGGTCGTTCCTGACGGACTACTTCCGCGCCGCGGTGGCGGCAGGATGGATCACGACGAATCCCGTCCTGGTCACGGAGAAGGTGCGGGTCTGGGCGCCGGGTTAGGCCGTTTGTGATTTTTGAAGGATTTTCTACATTTTAGACTTTTTTGAGTTATGTTGCAACTTAACTCAATGAACAGCTATTTTTATTGATCATTTGTGATGACTATTAAGTGAATTTAGGTCCTCAATTATCCCGTATGCATGATAGATCAAGACTTGTGCGAGGTTAATACTCAAGCACAATCTATTCTCAGTCCAAGATATGTTCACAGTCATCCCAATTTGGATTTTTAGCAGAGTTTGGTTAAACTGATCACACGAAAATTGGGTAGCATCTTCCCATACCCAGAGGGTCACGGGGGAGAAGTGGAAACCTACCCACAGAGACTGGGGTAAGCTCCTGAATGCCAGGAGGCCAGGACGGCGATCGGCGAACCCGAAAGGATGGAAACCCCGAGGGCTAGCCTACGAGGGGCACCAATACTCCGTGGGCCAGTGATAATTCAACGGGACAGCCTGAATGGGAGGAGACCCCGAGGGCTAGTCTACAAGGGGTTTCGTGACCCATGGCCACCACAATTCCCTAGAGGAATGTGGGTTTGATTTACTATTGGATCAAGGGATCCGTTTATGCTTGCCTTCACTGGCCCATGGGGCTCCACGCCACGGAAGGACGGGACCCTACGACCTTATGGCAGTTTGGAGAGAATTAACGGTAAGAACATCGATGGGGAATGTCCCCCTCCCCGGTTAGCAAATCGACATTATTATAGAAGGACGGTGTTCAATGACACCCAAATGTCACCCATATAACAAGGAGGAGGGAGGTAGGCCATTCTGGCGGACCATCCCCCAATCCATTCTCAGGGTAAAAGGGAACATGGTAACTTGATCGCTCATTAGTAAACCAAGGGGCCGAGCATATAGAATCTGATTGATCATCATTACGGGTTAATTGGGGAAACGCATAGACTACGAAGCCCGTAGTAAGAGAGGGCAGTGACTTAGAGCCATTGTATCAAGCATATACTCGAGTGACTGATAAGCAGACATGTACGAGAGGGGTCTGGATGCTTGGACACATGGTGCTCGGAGTGTAGGGACGATCATACTCCACCCATCCTATGATATTGAGAAGGCGGAGCGATGGGGGGTTGACTCTGTTACTGAACGGAGAATTCGACGTTGTCAAGTGAGGATACCCTGGGAAGGGAGGTAGTTTTAATATAACCCTTGGGATAGCCCAGGGCATATTCTACGCTAACACGTAAACCCAGCCGGTAATGCTCAGACAAACATAAAGGGAAATACGACAGGAGAGAGGGGAGGCTCATATACGCACACACATTCTCATCCAAGGTGATACGTCATTATATTACAGAAGAAATGCCAAAACAACACTCACACCGGCACGGCCTGGCATTGTCGCTCAAGGGCCGGCCACCATTCTTACATCCCCATTCCGAACAGATACAAAGGAAGAAGATGCATATACATAAGTAAAGGTTAAACAGAAACTAGATGTTGGCGGGCTCATATCATAGCCCTTTTACATAGCAAATCCCAGATGATTTGGAGAAGAGGGGAGACGGGAAGGCAGAATCTTCACGGAACCCACCTATGCTTCCTCAGGCGAAAAATAGAGTAACAGAGAATGGGGTTTCTCTCTTCACTGTGTGAGCGGGCTCTGTAGTGAATGGGACGGTGGCCTCTCTCTCTGGGATTTTTCTCCAGATAGGGCTTTCTTCTTCTCCAATCCTCTTCTCCTTCTCCAGCGAATCAAGCCTTCTTATAGGGGTTAAGTGGATTGGTTGAATCCGGCACGGGGGTAAGCGTGCCGGTTCAGGGCATTCAAGTGGTCTTTTGCGCGTCGGAATCAAATGGCGCCAGTGGAGGGGAGCGCGCCGGATTAGGGTGTGCTGGGTTCAGCTTCTTTTGCACGTTTGTTCGGTCCGAGTTGGTCCGTGGATCTCGGACTGGCTCCGGGAGTCAACTCGAAATCTCATCTCATTCTGGCCCTGTGGAACCATCATGAGAAGTATCAGGAAAGCCTTTAGGCCATTAAGCGGCCAATTCTGGTGCCGTCCGTGCCCTTAATTAGGTCACCCAGACTTCTCACTGACATGGCCTTCGGCACCGTGATCTGTGCTACTAGGTTGACTTCATTTATATTCGCAACATCCCCAGGGAGTGGGTCACTACCCGGGGTACTGCCGCCCTAGCTGGGCAACTATTTGGTCACTAATGGACCTATCCGGTAAGAAGACATACCC
>JANBPO010001109.1:0-11635 GCA_024336825.1 Amorphophallus titanum
CAGTTCTTCGTTGGGCTGATGCCAGTATTTGTATTTGAAATACTCCTTGCCCTCCCCAATCTCTGCGCCGGAAGAAACCTGGAGGGTCGGGGTATAGTAGGTGCCACTCCGGGCGAGAAAGGTGATCACGTCCTTATAGACATCCCCCCACATAGTGTTGTGCTCGACGCCGGCGCAACCGTCCTTGAACATGCCGATCTGCATCAGTGGGTCGAACCAGCCTTCGTTGGTGATGTTAAGTCCATATTTATTGCATGCCTGGAGCAGCCATTGCCTCGGGAGTCGGGGCGTAGTCCACAGATAGTCCTTGACTACGATTCCGCCCAGTTCCGCGCGCTTGTGGACCACGGCATCGGCATCTTCCGGGCCATCGAAGCGGATCACGCCATCGGTAAAACGCACGGCCCGGCCAACAGTATACAGGCGGGGTCCCATCATCCGCCCCGACGCTAGCAGCTCGGCGTAGCCGAAGTTATCATAGCTGGCAGATGGATCACGGGCCGTCGTGACACCATAGGCGAGGTTGACGAGGAACATCCACGACTGCTGGGGGAAGACGTTGGGTGGAACGCGCATGTGTAGGTGGAGGTCGACAAAGCCCGGCATGATGGTGGCGCCCGCCAGGTCCAGCACCTTAGCGCCGGCAGGAATGGGAGTGGTAACGACGAGGCCCACCGCCGTGATGCGTCCATTGGTCATGACGATGGTGCCGTGTTCGATCACCTTATCCTCTTGCATAGTGAGGATGCGGACATTCTTAAGCGCGAGTGAGCCATGGGCATGGGAGCCGGGTACGGTAAGCCGGAGGGGAATGGATTGGTCGGGGGTTACCGCGACGGTAAGGAATTCATCCTCTGGCTTGGTCGTTTCGCCGCTACCCCGTGTCTTTTCCGCCGTGGCGATAACCTTGTCCGGATCGATTCGATAAAAAGTATTGGCATAGGTCCATGCCAATACTTTGCCGCCCTGCTCCCAATAAGGGTCGACGCCCTCCGCAAAGCGAATGGCGACCCCCTGCTTGTTTTCGCTGGAGATCACCAGGGGTTGGGTGAACTTACAGGTGGGAACGAGGTAGAGATCTTCATCGGCGGAGTAAACGATATAGCGGCCGTCGGGCGAAAGGGCCTTATCCTGGTAATAGGTTAGGTGGTCCCCTACCGCTACTACCTGGAGATCCTTCCCATCCAGGTCCCTCGACACCAGCTGTGGGGCCAGCGGACCGGGCGAGGGTCGATCCTTGGGTGTATAGATAATGCGGCGACCATCGCCGGAAAAACACAGGTGGTTCCAAAGCGGGACGGAATCGTCGATTACCCGTGTCGGGTCGCCGTTCACAGGAACGAGAGTCAGCTCTCCAATACCGGGATCATCACGGTCGCCTAATTTGGGCGCTCCCCTGATCACGGCAAGGAGCGAACCATCCGGGGACCAGGCCGGACGTTGGTATTGTCCCTGAATATGGGTAAGTTGTTCGGCCCGGCCACCGGCCGCGCGTACCCGCCAGAGCGCGCCGCTACTGGTGTCACACCAGGTAACATAAGCGATCCAGCGGCCATCGGGAGAATAAACGGGCTGAAACTGGGCGAGGGGCTGGGGCTCGAGGACTTGTGGTTTCCCTTTGGGTAGATCCATCGTGTAAAGGGTATGCAATGCCGAAAAGACCAGGTGTTTACCATCCGGGCTCGTATGAGCGGAACGGGTATACCTTACTTTGACCGAGTCTTGCTCTACGGGAAAGGTATGATAGCTCAGCGGGCCAAGATCTGCTTTGACGTTGGCCGTAAAAGGGATGATGTTGTCCGTGCCGCTTTCGACTTCGATGCGGTGGATCTTGCCGCCATAGGAAATATATAGATAGCGCGAATCGGGCGAAAAGCAAAAATGCTGTATGGGTACTGCCGGTTTATAGCGCGGGTCGGTAATGACAAGCGAGGGCACCAAGATGCGGCTGCTATCGCCCCGCAAATCCTGCACAATGAGACATTGACGGTCAATGGTGTCCTTGACAAAGGCCCACCATCGGCCATCCGGGGAAACCGTTTCGCTACGGGCTCCTCGTAGAATAGCGGGAAGCGCAGTCTTGGTCTTGGCGGGCAGGTCATAGCGATATAGCTTATCGGAATCGAGACCATAAACCAGCTTCCCGTCGGGCGAACCACAGCTCGACTCGACGGCCTAGTTGTGTAGGCACTCTTCCCCGCAGAAAGAGTTAGTCTGCAATTGCCAGTTCCTCGGGTCATCGATATCATAGGCTCTCAGTTCATAATGGCAGTAATTTGATACCTAGTATCGGGTTATCGGTATTATGTACTCTGGGACGTTACACCAATGATGGCTCTTCTGGGGTGGCTGGAGGATCGACCTGTCCTTGCCAGACGGCCTTACTTGTTCTGCAGATGAGGAAGGAACTGGCGCAGGGACTGGAATGCTGGCAGTGATCTCCTCCATGCCGGAAGGATCAAAGATGCTGGATCCCCCCTGGATTTTCAACTGCGAAACGGGGGTGGGTTCTTCTCCTCGAAAGAGGATGATTCGCTCCGGGTCAAAGGTGGGCGGATGGAGAGGTGGCTTGGGAATCCTTCCCGACCTTTACCACGTCCTCGTCCATGACCTCGGCCACGACCTGTGTGTTCTGGAGTTGGCTGGAGTCTGAGCAGGGCAGTAGTCCTTTGTTTGGCTCGGGAGGCTACTGGCTCGCCTCGCCGAGGAGCGTTGATGTTGTCAGGGGGTGGAATAGCCACCATGTTACAGGTGTAGCCTCAAAGCATTTCTTCCAACTGCTTTGTTGTAATCTCCTTGTCTTTATAGAACAAAGAGAGTTCTTCTGGAATGAGGAGCCTTACGCCATTCTTAATCTTCCGGACCATGTCTTGGACCCAACTTCGAAGGCGAGCTCGCTCCTGCATTTCTTCCCACGAGATATAACTATCGAGTGGGATAGCTCTGACAGGACGAGGAGGGATGTACTCCTCCAAGTCATCAATAAGCTGTTGTAACCTCTGGAGGGGCATCGGCTCAGCTGAGGATTGTAGGGCAGGTATCTGCTCAACTTATTTCTTGAGCCACCTTTTGAGGTTCTTCCTCCTATTCCTCTCTTGTTTCTTGGCAATGGCCGCCTCCAGGGGAGTCGGAGGAGGGAGTGCTAGAACTGGAGTTGATAAGTCCCCACGAGGACATCTTCGAGCTGGTGCCTTGGTAGGGTGAGGTCGACGGCCTTTCTTTGCCCGGATTTCAATCCAGGCGCCTTCCGCCTGTTGTATCTGGAAGGTGGCGTTGATCGCCTGCTCGACGACCTCGAGCGGCAGCTCCTGGTATGTTAGAATGCTGGGGCTGGTGTCCCAAGATGTGTGCGTGGTTTGATGCCTTAGCCGCGGTGGAGAGGGAGACGTGTCCCGCCGAACTGGTGCACTTGGGCCGGCGTCCGAAGACGTATGCGCGGTTTGATGCCTTAGCCGCGGTGGCTGAGAAGATTTGTAATGGGCTGGTAGACTGGTGCTGGCGTCTGAAGACGTGTGCACGGTTTGACGCCTTAGCTGTGGCGGTGAAGCCTTTTGTTGAGAGGCAGACTGGGGAGCGTGCTTGGCCTCCTGCTCCTTACCCTTACCTTTGTGATCTGGTTGGGAGCAAGGTTTGGTGACAGCCGACGACGTCCTGAGGTATTGTCGCCCCGGGTGGTCACCCTGGTTTCGCGTGTCGAGCGCGCCTTATGGCAGTGGGCCCTACTGGCTAGCCGGAGTCGCCGAAGGTTCTGGAGATGTCTTCTTTGCAATCTGGACTGGGTTGCAGGGCATGCAGAGAGGACCCGATGGCTCACCAGCTAGAGAGACATGACACGGTCAGGCTGGGACCTCACCCTACTTTTGCTTCCCCTTCCTACCCCCGGATGCTGAAAATGGAGGTAGGGCAGGGGGAGAATGAGAGGGACTTGAGGAGCCCACCGTTGTCCCACCCACCAGGACGTCCTCTCGGTCGAAAAGGACTCAGAGGAGCCTGGAGGTATCCTCTTTAGAGAATGGGAGATACTCCAGCCCTTACCAGGGCCGCCATTATACGGCTGAAGTGGCAGGGGCTGGCTGGCTGGTTGTCGACGCCCAGGAGTCTAGAGGAGCCGAGGTGGTAGGAGGATGGATGACATTGACTGAGCAATTACTCTGCCCAGTCTCCTGACTGGCGTCCTGCTATCTACGCCTTCGCAAACTCTCGAGAGCTTCTCGATTATCGGTCTGAAACTCAAGCCATTCTGGGATATGTTGGTAAGGCAACCTGTGCCCATTTTCTTGAGGTGGGTCTGATCGTTCTGGTGCATTTATGGCGATGCTCATGATTTCCTCGATGGCTTGTCGAAGTTTCACAAGTGCCGTGGAGTTTCCCTCAGCGTCGATCTGCTCCCACTGGATCTGTTCCTGGATAAGGTACTAAACTTCCTCGTAGGACTCGATCGCGTGGTAGATTTTGGCGTGGAAAGGGTAGTACCGAGGGTGACTGAAGTCCCACTGGGTGTAGTCTACCGGCAGATCACGGGGCATGATTTGCCCCCTCTTGACAAGGACATCGAAGAGTTGCCGGGTCCTCTACTTGGGAAAGGAGAGGGGTCTGTGGTCATGCCAGGGTCTCCACCCCAGATACCAAAGCAAATGCTCATCTTGACTGGTGCTGGGCTCCTCTACTTCAACATCAGAGAGAGAATGCGACCATCATGTGGATCACATCGGCCGAGTAATAAATCACACGCGCTGCCATGGCTGGCCTAGACCACGTATGTGGCTGCAGGGGATCGACGAGACCACTCTTCATTTTGATGAGACCGTCTCAGATCAGCTTCTGTGCTTGAGTCTTGAAGACATAGCAATCTTTAATTGGGTGACCCAGCATGCGATGATATGGGCAATAGATGGGATCATCAATTTTCTGGGCCTTGTCTAGCTTGCGGACTTCTGGCAACTCGACGATCTTCTGGACCATGCAGAGGTCGAAGAGCATCTTCGTGTGTTCCTTCTTGAAGGAGAAGGGTGTCTTTATACACTCTGAGAAGGAAGGAGCGGTCGGCTTGTCCGTTGGCTTCTTGTCAGAGCTGCTCGACTCAGCCTCCTGATTGGCCTTGACGGTGGGGGTGAACTCAATAATGTTCACCTCCTTTCTGAGCTGGTGTTCTCGCGTCTGTTTACCCTTTGCTGAAGTGTGACTCATGTTGTCAACGAAGAACATCTCTATTTCGGCGACTGTCGAATTGAGCTGGTCGAAGCCTTTGATGTTGGTGCCGAGGAGCTTTTCACTGACCTCAGCTGTCAAGCCTTGGCGACATATGGTGATGGCATTCTCTTGAACTGACGGATTGATACACCTCATGCTGAGGTCTCGCCACTTCTTGATGAAGTTAAGGGCGCTCTCACCCTTCTTTTGTCAGAGAGAGCAGAGCTCGGCCAGGGAAATTTTTTGCTCGGCCATTTGAAAACAGTCAAGAAATTTCTTCTGGAGATCCGCCCAATTGATGACTGAGTTGGGCTTCAGGCGGGAATACCACTGGAAGGCCGTTCCCATAAGTGAAGTGGAGAAGTAGCGGAGGAGGTATGACTCGTCCAACGCTAGCTCGCCCATGGCCGTGATGTAATAGGCCAAATGCTCATGTGGGGACCCCTGCCCGTCGAATTTTTGCAGCTTCAGTGGCTTGGCGTACTCCAGAGGAAGTTTCTTTAATTGATGATGTAATGGGTAGGGGACGTTGTAGAGATCTACGGTTGTGACCCCTTCCTCGTACTAAGCGCACTTCATCTCGACAATCTGCTCAATCATCTGGTGTTGTGCCATAAGATTTTTCAGCACTGGCATGTTGGATGCTCACAGTAGAGCTTCGGCTAGGGGCGTGCCGAATCCGGTTGCTGTCGGGGTTCGGGCAGCTGTCGCTGAGGCATTGGCACCATTGTGCCCAACTGGCGGGGCTAGTGCCTCTGGGGCTTAGCAAGTGGTTGAGGATGAAGGTCTCGTTCCTGAAGAAGGTCTTGCAGGAGGGTCTTCAAGTGCTGGTTCTCTTTCATGAGAGTCTCGAGAGTTACCTCTTGAACCTCATTTGTCAGAGGGTCATTGTTAACCAGATCCGCATTGACAAGAGCGACGCGGTCCTCGGTTGGAAATTCTTATGCTCGTTCCGATGCCTGAGGTCCGACGGAAGTGCCGATGTGGCTTGCCGGGGCCGGAGGCTGAGTCTGGTGACGAGGGCTCCTGAGCTGGGCCAAAGGTTGGTTCAAATCGTCAGACTGAGTCTCGGGTTGGTATCCGGTGGCATAACACGCGAACACCCTAACCGCGTCATTGATGAACTGGACCATCTGCTGCCTCGGGGAATGCTTCTCGGGGTGGACGGGTGCCCCCAGTCTGTCGAAGAGCGAGGTGCGCTGTAGAGGAGCTTGTATTGGGGGCTCAACCCGAGGAGAACTCGGGGCCGGGTGCTGGTGGGACCGAGAATGAACCCGTCTTTGTTTCCGCCTATTCAGACAAGGGACACTGGGTGATTGGGCATCGTCGGACAGTGTCGTTGTGGAGTCGGCCGTGTCTTGCCTGACGGCATGCTTGAGCACTCGAAGGGGATTTCTGGTGCATGCCCTCCGAATAGCTTGGGCTTATTCTCGGGTGACCCAGATTCTTCTCAAGTTGACCTGCTAGTCTCCCTTGTCGTTGTTCCTCCGACGAGACTTGGCAGCTTGCATATTGGACTAGTGCGGGTGCCCCCGGGTGGTTGTCGAGGTGCCTGCTTCTCTGAGTTTTGCCTTATCCTCTCGCGTTTGCCGCAGGAGGCTGAAGCGATTGGTAGTAGGGACCGTAGGGATGGCCCATTCCCGAGGTATGATCGGTTCGCCACCGTCGAGATGAATCTGCAGATCACCGACAAGGATGGTCTTGCCAGAATTACTAGTTGTGGTGGCAAGCCGCCTGCCTCTGCGGCCATGGCGATGTTTCTTCTGGGGAGCCGAAGAAGATTCCGCTTCGAGCCAAAGAAGATTCCGCCTCTGCGTCCACCCTGTCGTCCTGACGCGTTGACGCAGTGATAGAATGTGGTGGACTTGAAGATATTGAAGGCTGCTGTACTCTGTTGCGTCCATGCTTGAGCCCCTTGTTATATGTAGCGTTGACGCTTGAAGGCTTGAAGGCTTTGGACTACACTTAACAGACTGCTGCGAAATCTTCATAGATAGGTTAAAAAGTGATAATCTAAATAATAATCCTATTCAAATTGTCTGCATCGAATGATGTGAGAAAAGGGTCGGGTTTATTTTTTAGAGTAAGAAGTGTATAAGGTCAGTAATTAACATTGAGTGGGTGCAAAAAAAAATGTCTATAGATCATTCATTGATGTATCGTAGAATAGTTGGCCAAGTGGTCTCTAAGGAGTTTAAATATAGAGTTGAAAGGCTCATTTATTTTGCATTGGGCAATCCAAGTGCAGCAGTAGATTGCAAGGGTCACATCCGATGTCTCTATTCAGTTTGTAGGGACTTCAAGTGGATTTCACCATCGGAGGTGCAACATCATTTGTACAGAAAAGGGTTTGTGTAAGGTTATATGAACTGGACGTGTTATGGTGAGGATGTTTGGTCGTATGAGCCCACAAATGTTGAAGGCACAAGTGCGTACGTGGATATGGTTTAGCTATTGTTGGTCTCAGATTTAATGTTTATGAGAAATAGGCATACAACGAAGAAGTGTCGAACAAGACAATTGAAAGATTCTATCAATTATTAAGGGATGCTGATGAGCCACCATGGGATGGTTGTCAAAATCACACTCAGTTGTCCGCGGTCTAATAGTTGCGGAACTTGAAATATAAATTTCATATCAGTGGGAGTTATTTTGACTATCACCTCCTTGTCATCAAGAATGTGTTACCTCGAGATGAAAAGTTATCTAGAAATTTTTACCATGTAAAGAAGATAGTCAATGAGCTAGGGTTTGGATTTGTGAAAATAGATACATCCCTAATTATTATATGTTATATTACAAAGAGAATTCAGATAAGATATCTTGTTCCATTCGTCATCATGATTGGTTCAAACCTAAAAATGGGAGCAATTCAAAACAAAAAGATGTACCTTATAAGTCATTGCAGTACTTCCCTCTCATGCTCAAACTTCAGCAGATGTATATGCCCACAAAGACATCTTGACAAATGAGATGGCATGCAAAAAGAGTATGATGTGAAGAGGGCATGATCAGTCATCCTACATATGACGAAGCTTACAGATGGCGAAGCTTAAACTCACTTCAACCGTGCTCATCCTATCTTCTCAAGGGAGTCACGAAATATCAAGATGTGTTTATGCACTAATGGCTTCAATCCATTTGGAGGTTTAATGACTTTGTACTCTTGTTGGTTAGTATTTATGACACCATATAATCTTCCACCAAGCATGTGCATAAAATGAGATAATCTCTTTTTATCCTTAGTGATTTCTGGTCCAAAAAATTCTGAAAAAAACTTGGACATACATCTCATACCGTTGATTGATGAGCTGAAATTGTTGTAGACTAATGGTGTTGTTATTTATGATGCATCTAGAAAGTAAATTTTCACTATAAAGATTACACTGATGTGGACGATAACTGACTTCCCTACATATGGAATATCATCTAGCTGGAGCACACATGGGAAGTTGACATCCCCTTACTGTGTGGAGGATACCAAATCATTCGTGCTAAAATATGGTGGAAAGTCATGCTGGCTTGATTGTCACCGGTGGTTTTGTCAAGTGACCATTCTTTATAAAGGTAAAAAGGCGCATTCTGTAAGAACAAAATTGAATTAAATGAAGTAGATTTAGAATGATTGTCTAGTTGACAAATGGTGACACTGGTGCAATATTTGCCAGATATAGCACAACTGTCCGACAACACACGGTAACCCCCTGAATTTGGAAAGGATCATAATTGGGTGAAGAAAAACATCTTCTAGGAATTACCTTACTGGTCAACCCTTGTATAGCACAACCTGGATGTTATGCATGTCGAGAAAATTTTCATTAATAATGTGTTCAACACTATCATGAACATAAAAGGTAAAATAAAGGATAATATCAAATCTCACTTAAACTTGAAAATACTTTGTTAACGTCCAGAGTTGGAACTACAGCATAGAAATCGAAAAGTTGTTAAACCTAAAGCAACTTACGTGCTTGGGGACGAACAAATCAAAGAAGTGCACAATGGCTAAAATAGTTGAGATTCTCATATAGATATGTGTCCAACATTGCTTGTTGTGTGAATGTTAATGAGGAAAAAATATCTGGAATGAAACGCCATTACTGTTATCTGTTCATCAGAGGTTGGCGCCCTTTACATTATGTGACTTGTTGCCCAAGCCTACATGGGGAGCCTTAAATGGGTTAAGTTAGTTTTTTAAAATTTTATGTGCATTTTCCCCCCTATCTCCCACATTTTTCTCAGTCCCAGGAAAAATCATTTCATCCCTTGTCAACTATCATCTTTAGGCAGATTCCTGTCTGTCCTGAGTGTTTGTAACCAGCTCCAGAAACAAAATAGCAAACCACAGGAGTTTTCATTTCCAATCCGCTTATTAGATTTCCAACATGAATTACATTGTCCTCAATGGCATAAACAATATGGAATAAAAGAATAATGTAGAATTGAATTTGTGATAAGAAGGAAAGGTACAACCTAGTGTATGAGGGCGTGACTTTCTCATGGATTCATTGTGCTTTGACGGCGACGTCTTTACTGCGGCTATCCCTTCATACCTGACGATAACACACTAGAAAATAAATCATTCAACATTGGGTTGCCTCCCAACAAGCGCTAAGTTTACCGTCTTTAGCCAGACGTAATGAAGCTCCATAAGTAATGAGTTGCATTAAGAATAAGCCACCATGTTATCTTATCTTCTTTTAATTGCCAACATTTGTGCTACGAGAAAATAAGATTATGAATGTACACGCATGGGCTGAAAGTAAGTTGGTTCCACACATTATTGATTTTAACATTAACAATAGTCGTGGGCCCATTCTCTTCTACAGGGGTCATGTAATGATCAGTGGCCATTAATCTTTCAAAATCGGGGTGGAACCTTTACCCAGTATTTACCCATTGGTCCCCTTGTCCTATATCTACCCACTTGACTATCCCTTTATTCACTACTTTCTCTACAGTAACTTGCTCAGGCACCGGTGGCTTATGAATAATATTGACATTATTTGCCACACTCCCCTCAACAATAGCCTCATATGTATTAAGAGCATTAATCAACCGATCTTCTTGATGCGAAGTCCAATCAAAGGTGAATATAACTGGTATATCCCCTCAGGTCCTAGAATGTCATTTTAGAGAGGCTTAACTTTTAGGGTAATCAAATTGGACGGAAGTATGAGCCCATAATCTAATTTAATCAATAATTCAGACTTTATGAGACAGTGCTCAGAGGTCAAATCAAATGTAAAATTTTCTAATAAAGCCCCTTCATCAAACTTATCAATCGAATGAAGATTATCAATTGAATTATCCAATAATGGGATGGGTAAATTAAATGTAAACTTTTTCAACAAGGCCCCTTCAACATGTTCTTCAAAAGGAGGATGTTCAGAATTCGTTTCCATTAAATCAACAAGATTATTAACCACAAAGTAATCCTCCTCTTCATGTATATCCTTAAATGAGTTGTTTAGGTCACTATTTTTCACATGTATACTCTCAATCCCAAAACATTCATAGGATGGGGTGAGAATATCAATATGATCATTATTATCCTTCAATCCATCCCCTAATTCCTTCCCTTCTTTCATCATAGTGTTGCTAGTGCACTCCTCCACACTCCCACTATTGACATCTTAAGCCAAAATGACAGGCATAAGATTATCATCATCATCATTCACGTGTTGAGGAGATTGGTGTACTATTGAAGGTGGGTCAGGGTAAGTAAATTGAGAGTACATGATTTGAGGTTTGGAGTAGTGGCCTAGTGTGTAACAACCCAAGATCCGGACATTGGGAATAACCCGATACCATTCAAATCCTATACCGCCGCCCACGAGCCGGAGGGCTCGGAAGGGCTAAAAGAATAGGTGTGGTGTACATAGAAATAAGAAATAGAGCAGGATAATTCAATAATTAATAGAAATAAATAATCTAACTACAATAGAGTTCAGTCCAACAGAAGTATAGTCTAACATAAGAAAACATACCCAATGCCTAGTGAACACTCGGCCCAGCGAACTGGCAAATAAGAACCTCTGCGCAGCACCCTCGAACCTCGAGGAAGAACTACAACACTTGAAAAATAGGGGTGAGCCTCCTATCA
The DNA here is from genome assembly GCA_024336825.1 of Amorphophallus titanum. Taxonomy (NCBI): domain Eukaryota; kingdom Viridiplantae; phylum Streptophyta; class Magnoliopsida; order Alismatales; family Araceae; genus Amorphophallus; species Amorphophallus titanum. The sequence continues at coordinate 11,297 of JANBPO010001109.1, forward strand.
CTGGCTCAGTAGGGGTCCTGTAGTACCTCAACCGAAAACAACGGTGGTACCAAGTAGCACTAACAAGAACAACAGCAACAGCAGGAGTAGCTACAACAATAATGACAGAAGGCGTGGCCATACACGAGTCCCCAAAACACGACAACCGAAGAAATCATAGCTCTACTGTAATGACCCAGTTTCCCGGATACCAGTAACCCGATATCCAAAGACCCAGGGACGCCACCTAAGAGTTGATGAGGCTTCGAACGGGTTGGAAAAGAGGTTTTAGGCAATGATGCCTTGGGTGGGGTGGGATCCTCCCTTGGGTAGATGGGGGATCCTCTTGGACATGGGAAG
>JANBPO010001112.1:0-100072 GCA_024336825.1 Amorphophallus titanum
AACCCCTTAGGTGTTCTAACAGATCTATCAGCCAATTGGAGAATGACAGGGGTTGATTTGAGTTCTCCCATACCAAACTTTTGGTACACAGATGTTGGGAGGAGATTGACACTTGCTCCTAAGTCCAATAGAGCATTTTCAAAGGTGACTCCCCCAATGACACAAGATATGAGAGGGGTGCCAGGATCTTTCATTTTCTGGGGAAGTTGATTTAGAAGTACAGCACTAACATCCTCAGACAATAGAATTCTTTCCAGATTCACCTTTGGCTCCCTCTTTTGAGTGCACATTTCCTTAAGAAATTTGGCATACGCAGGCACATGTTGGATTGCATCTAAGAGAGGGATGTTGATGTGGACTTGCTTGAACAGTTTCATCAGTTCTTCATTCTGTGCTTGATTATTCTTCTTCTTCTTTTCTTTCCTAGCTTCCAAGGCAGTGGGGAAGGGGATCTTGGGTTTGTAAGTTTCAGGAGATTCATCTATCTTTGCCTTCCCTTTCTCTTTGATGATCTCCTCACTACCCACTATAGGAGTGGAAATGGGTTCTTCTTCTTGGGTTTGACTAGATAAGGCTTGATTGGATTCATCAATCTGATGTGGGTCTGATAAGATTTTACCACTTCTTAAGGCTGAGATGGCCTTAGCATTTTCAAATTGTGGGCCCTTTTGAGGATTTGGGCCTTGTTGGAATTGCCCTTGAGGAGCAGGTGGAGGGGGTTGCTGAAAACCAGGAGGATAATTTCTCGGGTTGGGAATGGGTTGACTTGGAAGTTGACCCGGATCTCTCCTAACATTGGTTTCCAAAAGTTGGCCAATCTGGGCCTTCATCTCCGCCATTTGGGTTTGGAAGGATTGGTTTTGGGCCAGAATGAGTTGTTGCAATTGATTTATTTTGTCATCATTTTGGGCCACTGGTGGAGGTTGAATAGGGGGTTGGTAAACTGGAGGATGTGAAGATTGCCCATATGCGGGCTGAGATGATTGCCCATATGCGGGCTGATTAAATGAGGGTTGGCCATAAGATGGCTGACCATAAGAGAATTGAGGGTGGTTGGGTAACTGTTGTGACAATTGGCCCCTATGGAAGGTTTGATTTTGAAAATGGGCCTGAGGTTGGGGCTTGGGTTGAAAATTTTGGGTCTGCTGGGGCTTCCAAGCAAAGTTAGGATGATTCCTCCAGCCCGGATTGTATGTGTTTGAAAATGGGTCATTGTTGGGTTTAGACAATCCTTGGGCTGCATAGACTTGCTCTTGGATGGCAGGAGGTAATTGGGCTGCAGCAGGACATTCGTCCACTTGATGGGCTGGGCTTTCACATAGCACACAAGCCTCCTGGACTGGGCCTTGGCGAGAATGGAAAGATGGTTGTGATTGGGACTGGAGAGTTTGTTTGTTTAATTTAATAAGTTCACCCACTTGTTGTGTTAACAGGTCGACTTTCTCCAATTTCTGGGCCAAGGCATTCACATCCAATCTAGGTTCAAATTCTCCCCTCTCTCTCACCTCATACATCCCAGCTTTTCTTGATGGCCCCACTGATTTTTCATATGAAGAGAGGGAAGCATGATTGATAGAGTTTTCACTCAACATTTCAAAAAGGGCATAAGCTTCTTCTTCACTCTTACTCATGAAAGCACCTCCACAAGAAGCATCAACCATTTGCCTATATGGTTCAGTCAATCCCTCATAAAAGGCTTGCACAATTTGCCATTTTGATAGCCCATGATGTGGGCATTTTCTCAATAACTCCTTCATTCTTTCCCAAGACTCATGGATCAGTTCTCCAGGGGTTTGAGCAAAACCCGTGATGGCTCTTCTCATTGTATTGGTCCGGCCTATAGGATAAAATTTCTTCAAGAATTCTTTCTGCATTTCTTCCCATGACCGAATGGGTCTTCCTAGGGTCCCTAACCAATATTTAGCTTTATCTTTCAAGGAGAATGGGAAAAGAGTCAGTTTCAAGGCATCATCTGTGAAATTTTGAATTTTCACAGTGGAGCATATCTCTAGAAATTCATCTAGGTGCTTGTATGGGTCTTCATTTGTAAGCCCATGGAATGAAGGGAGCATTTGGATAGTGCTAGATTTTATCTCATATTGGGCTGCTGGCACTTCCGGAAGATGGATACATGTGGAAGGTTGATAGTTGGACGGAATGAAGTATTCCTTCATCTGCTTGGGCAATTCACCTTGATTAGCCATTTGTTGAATGGGATTTTGGGCTTGGTGCCAAGTAGTGAAGTGGTTCTTGCTCAGGGAGTTTAGGCTTAGTTGGCCTTGGCCTATCCAATATATCAAAGAAACATTAATATGAAGAAGGGGAAAAATTTTGCTCTATGTTACTTACATGTACCTTTTTGAGGAAGGCTCAAAAATAAAATTTACATAGTTTTACCGCGTTCCATGTCTGAGGGATGGGTGTTCCTTCCATGGTAGACAGTCGATACGCCCCTTTCCCGAGCGTCTCGACCACTCGGTAGGGGCCTTCCCAGTTAGGGGCTAGTTTGCCCCCGCCTCTAGTGGTTGAGAGGCTTCGACTTTTCTGAGGATGAATTCTCCTGGCTAGAAATGCCTATCTCAGACTCTGGCATTGTAGTATTGAGTGAGGCGTCATTGATATTCCGTTGCTTGGGTGCTGACCATCTCTCGGACTTCGTCTGCTAAATCGAGGTTCTCTAGTAATTTTGGTTCATTTACCTCGGGTGAGAAGCAGATGACTCGATGAGATGCATTGTCGATCTCCAACGGAATCACGGCCTCCATGCCATACACCAGCTAAAATGGACTCTCACCTGTGGTCGTTCTTGGAGTTGTTTGGTGTGACTATAGTACGCTCGATAATTCCTCAAGCAAACTTCCCTTGGCTTTGCCGAGCCTAGTCTTGATGCCTTTTAATATAATTTTATTGGCATTTTCGACCAGACCGTTAGCTTGAGGGTGGGCGACGGAAGTGAAGCCGTTGCGAATGTTGAGGTTGGCACATTTTTCTCTGAAATAGCGAGAATCAAATTGTCGGTCGTTATCGCTCACAGTCACTCAGGGGATGCTGTAGCAACAGATAATTGACTTCCAAACAAAGCTCCATACAACTGACTCGGTGATCCAAGTAGTGGCTTCGGCTTCGATCCACTTGGTGAAATAGTCGATGGCGACGATGACGAACTTCTTTTGGGACTGAGCCATAGGGAATGGCCCGAGGATGTCGATCCCCCACCGAGCGAATGGATAAGGCTCGGTAAGGGTGACAAGCTCTGATGCTAGCTGGTGGACCAGATGGTCGAAGCGCTGGCACCGGTTGCACTTTTGTGTATAGGCTGAGCAATCGCGCTGGAGAGTGGGCCACCAGTACCCTTGCCGAAGCAAGATCCTGGCGAGTGACCTCCCTCCCTGATGCGCCCCGCACATGCCTTCATGTACTTCTTGAACTACTCGAGTGGCTTCATCAGTACTGATGCACTTTATAAGGGGGCCGGAGAAAGATCTGCGGTATATGGTGTCATCTAGGAGGATGAAGCGCCGAGCTTGATACTTCAGCCTCCGAGCCTCCTGAGGGTCGGGGGGCTCTTGAGAGTCTCGGAGCCAGGATAGGTACGGGGTCTGCCAATCGCTCGGTGTAGTCGGGTCAACGATCATGAGCTCAGACTCGATGCTCGGTTGTTCTAGCTCTTCGAGGAAGACCGATCGAGTGCCTTCCGGTCCGAGGGAGGAGGCCAGGCAAGAAAGGGCGTCCGCGCGGGAGTTTTCTTCCCGAGCTATCTGGCCTACTCAAAGCTCTCGAATAGCTGGGCTAATCCTCAAACCATCTGAAGGTATTTGATCATTGGCGCCTCCTAGGCTTCGTAATCACCGTTGACCTGGCTAGCGACCAGTTGGGAGTCAGTGTGGATTCTGACTCACTCGGCCCCTAATCGACGTGCCATCCTAGCCCCCGAAATGAGGGCTTCTTACTCGGAAGCGTTATTGGATGCCTAGAAGTTGAACTTCAAGGCATACTGTAGCTCAGCTCCTTCGGGCAACTTGAGGAGCACGCCAGCACCACTGTCGGCCGAGTTGGATGATCCGTCTACGAACAAGTCCCAGACGGGTCCTTGTGTCGACAAAGGTTCTTCCTTGAGCGGGACCGTGCCCTCTGTGATGAAGTCCACTAGGGCCTGTCCCTTGATGGCCACGCGGGGGCTGTAAGAGATGTCGTAGGCCCCGAGCATGATGTCCCACTTGACGAGGTGCCCTGAGGCCTCAAGGTGAGAAAGAATCTTCTTCAGTGGTTCGCCGGTCAGGACGACGATGGAATGACCGTGGAAGTAAGGTCGGAGCCGCTTGGCTGAGGTAACCAATCCTAGCACGAGCTTCTCGGTTGTAGGGTACCTCCTTTCGGCTTCATTGAGCACCTTGCTGGTGTAATAGACCGGCCTCTCGATTCCCACGTCATTTCAGACTAAAACTGAGCTTACAGTGAAAGGAGTTGCCGAGAGATATAGGCGCAATGCTTCATCCGGAACCGGCTTTAATAGTACTAGGGGCATGATTAGGAACTCCTTGAGCTCCTCAAAAGCCTTCTGACATTCCTCGTCCCAGGCGAACATAGCAGATGCCATTTTAGGTCCCCTCAACAGCTTGAAGAAGGGTAGGCATCATTCGGTCACCCGAGAGAGGAAACAGTTGAGTGCGGCAATGTGCCCAGTAAGACGCTGGACGTCTTTGACGCAAGTAGGTGGCTGCATGTCCAGGATGGCCTGGACCTTGTTGGGGTTCACCTCAATTTCGCACTGAGTCACCAGGAAGCCAAGGAGCTTTCCTGATTTGACTTCGAAGGCGCACTTGGCAGGGTTGAGCTTCATGTTGTACTTGAGGAGGGTGCCGAAGGTCTCGGCTAGGTCAGTAAGATGATGCTCAGCCTTCGACGTCTTGATGAGCATGTCATCGATGTAGGCCTCGATATTCTGACCGAGTTTTCCCTTGAATATTTAGTTGACCAGCCTCTGATATGTTGCCTCGGTGTTCTTTAACCCAAAAGGGATCCGAGTATAGCTGTGCACGCTAAAGTCAGTGATGAAAGCGGTCTTCTTAATATCCTCTAGGTCCATCCAGATCTGGTGGTAGCCAGAATAGGCATCCAGGAAGCAGAGTAGCTCATTGTCGGAGGTTGAATCAATGAGCCGGTCGATGCTCGATAGCGGGTAATAGTCCTTTGGTGTGGCCTTGTTAAGATCGATGAAGTTCACGCACATTCGCCACTTTCTCGAAACTTTAGGTACCAGAATGACATTGGCAAGCCATGTTGGGTAGAGGGATGGATGGAAGAGACCAGTCTCCTTCCCCTTGGCGAGTTGCTCCTTAATGATCATCTATTTCTCCGGGGCATGCTTTCTCCTACGCCGTTGGGTGGGTTTTATGGCGAGGTCGAGGTTGAGCTTGTGCATTATAATTTCTCCAAGAATTCCAGGAAGTTGCTCAACAGACCATGCAAAGACATGAACATACTTAGAAAGGAAATTTTTATATTGCTCCTAAACATCGGGCTGGAGATCGGCTCCGATCTTGACTCCTAAGGTGGGATTATCCTTTAGGAAGACCGTTAGCAACTTGCCACCAGGCTGAGACATTGCTGGTCCTTCCTCGGTTCCCCAGATCCCCTTGTTCTTCCCTTTCGGCCTTATTGATGTGAAACCACCTTGGCGGTGATGGACACAAGACCGATTAACCCTCGGACTTAGCAAGCAATTATTAGACGGACCGATGTTTTCAATCGAGCGGACTCACTCGGGTAGCGCACACTAGTGCCCGTAGGCAACTCAGTGATGGTGGAAAGGATCCGAGGTGGGACCTTGCTGCTCTGGAGGTTGGCTAGCCTAAGATTGAACCCCTAAGGGCCCTGGGATGCTCACTCTCCGGGGCAGCCAGCACACCAAGGGTGTGGGATGTAGTTTCTCGCTCACAACTCACCCGCGGTGGTCACTCGATTGATAAGCAATTCAAGATCAGGCACTCAACTCACCATCCGATGGCACAAGCGACAATGCTAAATAGCAATGGAAAGACAATCAAGGGGGGGTAACCGAGGCTCACCTGATCGGTGTGAAGACGCCGATCTCGGCTGGAGATGATGACGAGCGGGGAGGCGTGGGCATGCACCCGTACGCCGCGCTGGTGTAGCTTCGGATGGCGACCTGCTAATACATGCACTACACCCCTTGCAAGGGGGTTGGACTAGGGGTGGGGAGTAGAATTACAACTAAAGTGTACCTCCACGCAGGGAGGGGCGGTCGGCCAGCTAGGCGGGGAGGGGAGAATTGAACTAGAAACTAATTGGACGGAGCTCGTCGGTTCTGTCCACCCTCTAGAATAGAGGACAGACAGGTGATGTTGGCACTGCTGCGGCCGCTCCCAAACTCCGTTGTCGACAAAAATGGCGACAAAACCGCCTCGGTTGGCCCAGGATGACGTCTGATTTTTGGGAGAGGTTTTGGACGCCGGTGGCAGTCGGGGCAGGGTCGTGAGCAGGGCCTCTGCCTTATGGCTCTGACCACGTCTGCACTACAGCAGTAGGAAGGCGAGATCACCACGGGTGCTCCTGAGCTCCGATTCAGGCGAGGTTGGAACCGTTGGATTCGTGGACAGCTCCTCTTCGAACGGAGACCCACAGCAATGTCAGATGAGGTCAGAGTCGCCAGCGAAGTTCCAAACAGTGACTAGGTGTCTTCTCAGTCCCAGAGGGGACAGAACAGCACAACCAGGGGAGAAAAATGAGAAATCGCTGCGTCGGATGCCGAACGAGGTGCCACTTCTTGGTAATGGAAGTGGACTTGTCGTAGAAGCTCTCAGACAAGTGGCACCTCAAGAAACACATGAATGTGTCTTTGGGAGCTTCTAGAAGTGGCTTCAGGTTGTAGACCAGACCTATCCTGCACAATTGGAGAAGAATGGCTCTCTCTGACAGTCACGAACTCAGAAAGGGTCGAGACCACTGCCGTTGCGAAGAAGATAGGAAGACACTTCCGACGGTACTAGTTAGGCCTCCAGGGATGTCGAGATGAAGTTAGGGCCAATTCTTCAAGATGCTGGTACTCTACTGGCTGCGAACTAGGAAGTGCTAGTTGGAGATGGGAGGTGGGAGATGAAGTAAATGGGAGGGGAAAGGGGGTGGATGGGTGTGGGGATAACCCTTGGCGATCTACAACGTGTGTGCGTGTGGGCTGCAAATCACAGCATGTGTGTGTTTGGTGTTGCATTTCGCAATGTATGTGTCTTGTAATCTACTGGATAGTGGATTTGGAATCCTCACTCAGTGAGGGGTGGATGTAGGGGATAAGGTTCACACCCGAACCACCTAAAAAATTCATTGCCTCCTATGGTTTGTCTTGTGGTGCACTTTGTGATTAATTGTGCTATTTGTGGCCAAATCAAGTGTGATCTGGTGAGGACTAAGTGAATTACTTAATTCTTAGATATATCTTGCTCATCTAAAAACTGCTCATGGGATTGATTTTATTTGCGAAACAATTTTGTAGCAATCAATTCAACCTTGCTTCTTGATTTCTGTTTGCTCGGGGCAACAAAAGGGATCGTTTCCTATTGGAGAAGTCAAATCGGAGCTAGATCGATCGAGGTGAGGGTTGCAAATGACTCATTAACAATAGGGGATGGTTCAAACTGAGTTGGCAGTGTGGTTAGGGTAGGAGATGATCTGATTAGAGTGAGAGATGATAATAGCTCTTCCCTCGAGATGCCTCGGTGAAAAGCAGATGAAGAGGAGTGATCCTCCACCATGAGTGGAGAAGAGACACCTTGATCTGACTGTCGAGTAGATGACGTGCCCTTAGGTAGGATGAGAATTAAGGGCCTTGCCCCTTCAGATGGAATTGGAGTGGACGGAGGGATGTCTTGGCTTTGTTGGGGTGGTTCATACTTGGGTAGGATCAAGACCAAAGGTCTTGTTCTTTGTCCATGGCTAGTCATGTTTTGTGTGTCTGAGCTCACTATGGGTTAGTCATTCGCCACTTCTTGCTCTGAAGCCCATGGATTTGCAATTCACCCAGGCACCACCAAGATGTATCAGAATCTGAAGTAGCAGTTTTGGTGGCTAGACATGAAAAAGGATGTTGCAGCCTTTGTTGCTCGTTGTTTGACTTGCCAGCAAGTTAAGGCCGAACATCAGAAACCAGGTGGACTGCTCCAACTGCTAGAAATTCCAATGTGGAAATGGGATCATGTTGCAACTGACTTTATTGTGGGTTTGCCTCGGTCTTCACAGGACTTTGATGCTATTTGGCTACTTGTTGACAGGTTGACTAAAACAGCTAGATTATTTCTGATTAATATTTCTTAGAATGTGCAGAAGTTGGCCGAGCTGTACATTGAAAAGATCGTGCCACTGCATGGCATTACAGTTTCACTAGTGTCAGATCGTGACCCACGTTTCACTTTCGACTTCTGGCGTAGCTTCCAGAAAGCTTTGGGCACTGAGCTTGCTTTTTCTTCAGCGTATCACCCTCAGTCCGATGGTCAGTCAGAAAGAACTATTCAGACCTTAGAGGATATGCTGAGATCGTGTTGCCTTGATTGGTAGGGTTCGTGGAGTCAACACTTGTCGCTAGTGGAATTTGCCTATAATAATAGCTTTCACTCCAGCATTGGCATGGCTCCGTATAAAGCACTGTATGGTCATCCTTATCGTACTCCTCTGAACTGGTTTGATGCCAGTGACCGACTTTTGACAGGACCAGACATGGTACAGCAGTGCACTGATGTGGTTCGTCTGATCAAACAAAGATTGTTGACAGCTCAGAGTCGATAGAAAAGTTATGCAGATCGATGTAGACCTCCACTCCAATTTGAGCCCAGAGATCAGGTGTTTGTTAAGGTATCTCCGATGAAAGGTGTTTCTAGGTTTGGGAAACGTGGTAAGCTTAGTCCGCAGTACGTTGGCCCTTTTCCTATTGTGGAACGTGTAGGCCAGGCAGCTTATCGTCTCCAATTATCGACGACTATTCAAGCTATTCATGATGTGTTCCATGTGTCCCAGTTGAGGAAATATGTATTTGACCCGTCTCATGTCCTCGACGATTCAGTATGGCCAGAAATGACTGCTGATTTGTCCACACCAGAGTTTCCTGTCGAAATTGAAGACCATCGCGAGCAGCGGTTGAGGAACAAGGTAATCCCTCTGGTTAAGGTTGTTTGGCAATGTCACTCAGGTCACAACGCTACTTGGGAACGCGATGATGAGATGAGGCAGCTTTTTCCTTTCTTATTCCAATAAGGTATAATTTCTTTTTTAGTTTCCTCCTTTTTCTTTCCTTTTAAATTTCGAGGGAGAAATTTTTATTAGGAGGGAGGGACTGTAACGCCCGTGTCTTAATGGATCCGTAGTGGTTCAGACCCGGACTCGATTCTGTCAGTAGGCACAGGTGGAAAGCTCTGTGTAAGCTGGAAAGCATGAATGAAATGAACAGCATCTATATGTTTGCCACCGTTGATCAAGGCCTCAATAACATCTGCAATGAGAATTGCATGCACACAATCATACATGCTAGAAAGAAATAGGGCATCACCAACTAAAAGATAAATAGCACAGCCTTTGAGAATTAGTGACTGATTTCTTCATAACTTCTCAAGAGCATTTTCCATCATACAGAAGGAATAAGGACAAAGCCAATGGGCCAATCTACTGATAAGAAGTCGCGCAAGGACCATGCGCCCATGGTAGAACACCAACCTGGTATTTTGTGTGTCAGTCCAAGAGAACGGCAAAGCTCAGGTGCCTGCCTGCGACGAGAAACAGCAAGGACAAGCTTGCAGAGTGTGTCTTCATCAAAATCTGATGCAAGGTTAAAGGTTGCAAGAAGCTGCAAGAAAGCATGCGCTTCCGATGTATCTCCATTGGCGGCATCTATGCCCACACCATTCAACCTATTTTTCCACATATCAGCAATTGCCTTGGCCTGCTGCTTGGTTTCAGAGCTCAGGGGGTGATCACCTCCTCGCTCAGCCATTCCCAACAAGGGTGTTGCAGATTCCATCAAAACAAGACAGGTTCTGCGTAAGCCCTGAAGGGCTGGGTCTTTCTCGTTCCCATCAGAAGTAGATTGGTCTGGAGGATAGAGACCCTCCAAGGAATCCAGCACTAGACATGCTGGATCACTAGCACTTTTCAATGCATCAGGAATTTGCCCACGGAGAGTGGCAAGGTTTTTCCTATTCTCACAGAGAAATTTCAGAAGGCCTTTTCCATCCATTTGTTCACAGAAATGTTTCAACTGCAGGTGAGGCTTAAATTCTGCAGTCGATGTTTCAGCAATTTCACCGGACTTATTATCAGAAGATTTCTCTTCTGTGCCAGTAATGAATGCATTGGGATCATCATTGATCGTGGCACTTACCTTTTTTTCTTTGTTTTCAGAAATTTTCTGAACTGACGGGTGAGCATTGCTTGCTCCTCTTGATCAAGATCAAGGAAACCGTCAGACTCTCCACTACTGCTACTACAGCTGCTGCTGCCACTACTGTGTCGAGATGCTCTGAGAGCGATGTTTTTCCCTTTCCTGTCACTTCCTTCTCCATTCCTCTTAAAATTTATTTCGTAAGTCATAAGGGATCCTATAAGTTCTGTGACAGACATGATCGACAGATCTCTAGACTCCTCTATGACGATGGCCTTGGTATGCCATGCAGGGGTTAATGACCTCAAAATTTTCCTAACTATATCCCCTTCAGAGATTTCTTTCCCAAAGCCCCTGAGGCTGTTTGTAATCAATGAAAGCCTGGCATACATCTCAGTGATATTCTCCTCTGGCTTCATCTTAAATAATTCGTACTTAGAGGTTAGGAGATTTACCTTCATTGCCTTCACCTGAGAAGTACCTTCGTAGATCCATGCCAGTTCATCCAATATTTTCTTGGCAGTATTGCATGCCAAGATCTGAGCATACTCCTCTGGGTGAACTACACATTGGATGATGTTTAGCGCCGTCTAGTTAAGTGTTGATAACTTGACTTGCTCTTCTGTCTATGCATCCTCATTAGTAGGTAGCTCATAAGGTCCTGTGGTGATCACTCTCCACAGTCTCTGACTCTGAGCTCTAATGAAGACCTTCATCCTATTTTTCCAGAAAAAATAGTTACTGCCATCGAAAAATGGAGGACGATGGATGGACTGTCATTTAGCCATGAAGCTGCGAGGACCATTAGTTCTGGCATTACCCTGGCCATTGGACCACATTTTTGGGCAACCTGCTTTGATACCAATTGCTAACTAGGAAGGACAGTGAGCTAGAATGGGAGGGGTTGAATAGATCACCATAAAAAATTATTCTTACGCAATTCAGCCACACACATGTCGAATACAGAACTGTAGAGATGAGGAGCAGATCTAATCAGCAAACAATTGAGCAACTGATGTCCACAAGCAGTAGGAGAACAGCAAGACAAGTAAAGCACACAATAGAGACAATAGATTTTTAGGTGGTTCGATTGCAAACCGCAATCTACGTCCACCCCCTACTCCGCAGAGTAGGGCTTCCTTGCACTAAGGCAAACGCAAGAACCGCAGACTCGGTCTGCAAACAACTGCTGCCAAACAGCTTGCCCCCGAGGAACACCTTCCTCGACCTTCTGGCGAACAGAAGAACCAATCACAAGATCGTAAAGGAAAGGATCGATCTACAGCTCTGGTGCGCAGCAGACTTCGGAAGCTGAAATCGGGATCTTCATCTTCTTCGCAAGGCTTGATCAACTTTTATCTTCTCCACGGACTATGGATCTTAATCTTCTGAGCAGCAAGACCTTTCTCTACTTCTTTATATGTGTACGTGCTCCTCTACTACTCTGCAGTTCATGTGTCCTCTTTTTCTCGGAAAGGAAATCTCCTAATTCGGCCCAGTCATCTGGAATCTCCTTTTTCCCGCCCACAATTCCATTGCACGTGCCATAAGTGGGTCCCAACCATATTATCTGGTTTACCCATTGATTGTACACGTCCCAGAGTATTCCAGAATGGGAGAGAATATGGATGACAAGAATGTCCTTCTGCTGACATGGCACCGGTGGTAGTACGAACAAGTATCCACGTGAAAGGGACTGGAGCTGAGCATAGACAACGTCAACTCAGTAATCCCATAGAGTTGATGCAGCCTTCAGTTGATCTACTGGGACAGGAAGAATGGCTGAAGCGTTAACGCATGGATCCACTGCATCCACTCATAGACCATTTTGAAGTATTAGTGAATTAATGCGTTGACGCAGCCTGTTCACTGCGTTGACGCACTAGAGAGATTTGCTAGCTGCATCTTTTATTGCTTGCACTACTGCGTCCACACAACCATGCTGGGGCGTTGATGCACTGGTGCATCCCAGTAGCTGCTTCTGTGTTCTTTGTACTGCTGCGTCCACGCTGTCGGGCTTGGGGCGTTGACGTAGTGGTGCATTCAAAAGAATCCTCTCTTTGTTGCTATACTGCTACGTCCATGCTGTCATCCTGGAGCATTGACGCCTTGGTGCATTTCAACAAATGTCGTCATTGTTGCTACACTGCTACGTCCACGCTGTCGTCTTGGAGCATTGACACCTTGGTGCATTTCAACAAATGCTGTCTCTATCAAATATTCAAACATGAATAAGTACTTATGTTATTGAAATGAAGTTGAACATATCACATTAGAATTCAGTTTATCATGCATTTACCCTTTGATTGTCATCATCAAAACCAGAGGGACAACAAACCATGCTACTTGTGGGCACCTGGCGGTACCGATCCTTTTTGGCACCTTCCCACTAGTGGTTGGCTTCCCCAACTTCTTGGGGGAGGCCTTCGCCGACGTGCTGAAGGTCGGAGTTCTGGAGCTAGCCAGGGAAGATGTCACTAAGAAGCCTCGGGTTGCTGGTACTCGAACCTGCAGAGGCCTGCCAGCAGACTAGGTCCAACTAGCAAGCTGCATGGTGCACCATGTGGCTCATGGGGATCGCCCCACCCACTACAACAAACTCGGGAACCACCGCTAGGGGAACTCCAGAAGGAGGGTTGCTACTCCCATCACCAGACGGCTGTCAGTGTCTGACAAATCTGTTCTGATCGGTGGTGTCTGTATCTTCCTGGACAGACGTGATGACCAAGTAGTCCCAGATCGGGTGGTCTCTACCGTACTGACCCGCAATTCCTTCCAGGCCTTGTCCGGAAGAAGGGCCGAGAAAGAAGAAGCCAGTCATCATGGCCAAAGAGAACTGGTCCCAAGGCCGAAAGTGTTCAAGTAGGTATGGGTCCCCAAGAAGGTCCAACCTGTCCACCAAGAGGCGCTTGTTCGCCACCGCCCCGAGCCTACTGAGACGGGGAAGAGGAATGAGAGGGGCTTGGCCCCAAGAAGAGAAGAAATGGTCGTGGACCCTCCACACCGCGCCAACTTCAGGGAATGCACTTGACAAGCCGATATCCCCACAGTGGGAAGAAGGTTCTAGCAACTCACTGGAAGGGCCCGATTAGCCTACGTCCCTCCAGTGGGAGGTCGACAGCTATCTCCGGTCCTACATTAGGGATTGGGACAAGAAGAGATGACCGATATAGTCAGAAGCTATTTCAGGGGTCTGGGCAACCCCTCACTGTGTCAACAATGGCTACTGCAAGCAGCCGCGGCCAAAGGAGATGGCTGCTCACCAAAGGCAGTCGAAGAAGAAGAAGAGAGAAGAATGACGTCGTCGGTTGATGACAATGGGTATGAAGATGGCCTAGAGCTCGAAGCCGATGAAGCCCCTCCTGTGACGACCCAGAGCTCGAGATACCGATATACCGATAATATCGACATACCGATACCAGGAACTGGGGAAGCCTCCCAAGGAGCTGATGAGGCTCCCGAAGGGATAGTGAAGGATTGTTAACCCTGATTTTGATAATGACATTCTATGAATCATGTTAAGACTGAAATGTATAAATATCTCAAACAAATCTAATTTTTGTCCAAGTATCAGATCACAGGAAGTTGCACATTCATTCAAGAGCATATCAAGGTCGGTGCACATTTCCCTTATGCATATAGAAAGTCGGTGCATACCTCTATTAAGCATATAGAAGGTTCGTGCATATTTCTAGTGTGATATAGAAGGTCAGTGCACATTTATTCTTCATCCATATCAAGCCCGTGCATATTTTGTATGACTACATATAAGGTCTGTGCACGTCCTGTATGACTATATACAAGGTCAGTGCACATTTCTGTAGAAATGCATATAAGGTCAGTGCAGATTTTGAGGAATGCATTTGAAGTCTGTGCACATCTTGTATGACTCCATACAAGGTCGGTGCACGTTTCTGTAGAAGTGCTCATAAGGTCGACACAGATCTTGTAGAGCACATCTGAGGTCTATGCACAATTGATGTAAAGTCTGTGCACACTTTTGCATTAACGATGTTAGGTCTGTACACACTTGCCTTATGCATGTAAGAGGTCAGTGCATGTTTTGCCATTCGCATGCAAGGGTCAGTGCACTTTCTATCTCATGCATATAAAGGTCAGTGCATGTTTTGCATTATGCATATAAAGGTCGGTGCATGTTTTGCATTACGCATATAAAGGTCGGTGCACGTTTTGTATCATGCATATAAAGGTCGGTGCATGTTTTGCATTACGCATATAAAGGTCGGTGCACATTTTGTATCATGCATATAAAGATCGGTGCATATTTTGCATTACGCATATAAGGGTCGGTGCACATTTGCCTCAAGCATATAAGGGTCGGTGCACATTTGCCATATGCATGTAAGGGTCGGTGCGCATTGTAACCTTAAGCATATGTAGGTCAGTGCATATTTGTTATATGCATGAAAGAGGTCGGTGCATATTTTTGTCTTATGCATATGAAAGTCTGTGCACATTCAAGTCTGTGCATGTTCCTAGTTGGAGCACACTCAGATCACTCTCTTATGAAGGTCTATGCCAATATGCTTGCACTTGTATCTCTAAGTCTGTGCATACCTTTCATTCCAGTCATATAAAGTCTGTGCATAGTGAACATCGATCTATGCTGACAAAGTGTTTGATAAATGTCTTCTTATTGGCAGGAATTCTATCAAACGCCTGAAGGGTAGAAGCCTCAATTACTTAAGTAAGCACGTGATCCTAGGTATGGGGGGAAAGATCATGTGTGGAGTTAGTCAGCACATGATTGGGCACGTGATCCAAGGCTGACAGTCCTAGAAAGAAGATGTCACATGGATCGTCACAACCTCCACTTATGCACGTGGCTGAGTATTCTATAGAAGCTCGTTTGGGCGAGAATGTGTTTCCCACGTGTCAGGAGAGAATCAAGTGGGGTCCATCCTATCAAATTCTCTGATATAAAAGAGGGATCTCTAAAGAGAAAGGTAGTGGACCAAGGAGAAGAAGTCATCGAAGCAGAAGAAGAGATCAGAAGAAACTGAGAGCACAGATAGAGAGGCTGTAAGAGAAAGAGTGAAGATCTGAGAGTTAGAAAAACATAGTACTGTAGGTTCAATGAGAGTGAGTGAAAAGAAAAAGTGAGGGAGTCATAACAGTGAGGAAGAAAGAGGAAGTAAGAGAGCAAGCTTGAGGAGAGGAATCTGAAGGTCCTGAAGATCTGTTCAACTGGTTCTTGGATCAGATCCAAACAAGATTTGCTCCTGCGTGTGCTACATTTTTTTAGTCTTTATTTCCAGCTTTTCGTTGCTGTCATTCATCTTTTGATTTTCCATTTCTGATTTCATCAAGCTGTGTGTCAGCGGTAGCCAAGCTGTAATGCTCAGCGAGCAAGGTGGATACCTCAGACAGCAAGGTGTGATGCTCAGCGGTTTGTAAGCAAGCTGTGAAGATCAGAGGATGCAAGCTGTGGTGCGCAGTAGTTTCAAGCTATTAGGCAGCAGTAAGCCACACTCAGATCTGAGTGTGGGGTGGACATAGGCCTCTAGTAGAGACTGAACCACCTAAAAATCTCCTTCTTGTGTGATTGTTTCGTTAACTATCTGTTTCGATAGATGAATGCTTAGGAATGCTTCCGGTTGAGTTTAATTGTGAATGCAAGATCACTCATCTGATCTAAGTGTGGCATCAATCAAAAAAGTATATAGAAAGACATGTTAGAAAAGTTAGGTCAGGGATAGGTTGCCTGGCCATTGAACCTGTTGAGGGGGGTTCGAATCGGGCGGAGCTTGGATGCGTTTTCACCCATTTTAAGAAAACACTAGTACGAGAGTACATCAGGGGAACTACCATTGTCAACTAGTATCCTATCTATGTTACAATGGTTTATCGTAGCCGACATTACAAGAGCATCGTCGTGCGTGGTAATTACCCCTTCCAGGTCCTCGTCTGAGAACACCAAGGCCTGCTGCTCCCTCACCGATGGGGCTTCAGGGGGCTCGGAGGCCCTGCTCGCCCATTCAGCGTGACGCTTCCTTCCTTGGCTACTATCTCTACCTGATGCTGGGCTACCAGAGATGACGCTGATGTGCACTCCACGGGGTTGATTGTCAATCTCTTCTGGAGGGATACCGTGATCCTCTCTCAACTTGGACACGTATCGGGATAGGTGTCCCTGGCGGACGAGGCGCTCGATCTCGTCCTTGAGCTGACAACAATCTCTAGTATGGTGTCTATGGTCATTGTGGAACTAGCAGTGCTTGCGTCGACTGCAGCGCTTTGCCTTGGACTTCATAGGCTCGGGTTGGCAGAGGAGGCCCGAGCCCTTGATGTCTTCAAATATCTCATAGACGGGGGCGGATAGGGGCGTGTACTACTCACATTTCTGAGGGGGCTCCTTGTGGTCTCCGTCTTGATTCTACCTTTTCGCCTAGCCCGAGCCTTGCTCAGATGATCGCTTCCTATCTCCCTCTCGACCCGAGCCCGTCGCGCTGCGGTAGGCATTGAGGACCAAGGTGGTCATGAACGCTCGGCATTTGATGGCATCCGAAGCCCCGTGGAGAGTCATCAGGGCATAGAAGCTGTCGTAGTGGTTGACAGGGTCTCCCTAGCCGTCGTATGATTTAATGGTCGGTAGTGAGACTCTGGGGGAGATATCAGCCTTCAAGACTTGGTCAGAGAATGGGGATTGCTCCTCATCCTCCTTGATGGACGTCTTCTACAAGGTGCGGAGGGCGCACTCCTGCTCCGTGAAATGTCACTCGAAGTCCCTCGGTTGGAGGGAAAACTCTGGTTGACGCTGAGCCGAGGGGCTGTGGGGGCATCCTTGCGACCTACCTCGCTGTCCCTCAGGGGCATCGGTCTCCAGGAGTTGTTGGCACGTCCCATGTCCTTCTCTCCTCGAAGTGGAGGAGGCTTCTTATTCTGGAGGAGGGGCTCGCGAAGGTCCTCCTGACTTGTTACGCACAAGCCGTCATCCTCGGAGGGTGAAGTGACCTCCAGCGATTTGTACGGAAGCTGCTCCACGGGGGAGGCTTTCCGGGGGAAGCTGGGACTTCTCCTCCCTGGCTGCCTGGGTTCTCATTAAGTCCATGAAGATATCTAGTTTAGCGTTCAGGGTTTGGAGAGCGTCAGGATCCCCATTGGGAGGTTGCCCCCCCGTAGTTGGTGGAGGCTGTTCGTTGGCTTGGTGGTTGTTATCCTCAGAGGGGAGGCTTCTCGTGGGGTGGGAAGGCACATGATCTCCTTCCCCCACGGCATTTCCCCCACCGTTGACAATCATCCTACCGGAACTTCTTCGCACAATTATGGCTCTTCGCTCGTTTCCCACAGACGGTGCCAGATGAAGAGGGGTGATCTCACGTCAGTCCTAAGCCGTGTGATCTCGGAAGAATTTTGATCACATCACCACGTCTGCGTGAACTGCAAGGAAGGAAATGGATCAGGGGTGCCCAGGGATGAATCCCTGGGGAAAACCCTCTGATGATTGAGTCGACGAATAAGGTAGAGCACAAATGCAGGGGGAGATGGCAGGAGGAAAAGAGGGGCACGAGATCGCTCTCCACCAAGAAATGTGGTGGCTCTTACTCAGGACTGTTGCCTTCCCCACCGGAGGGTCTTCCAGGTTTATATAGCTTATTCGTTTAACGTAAGAATTCATGGAGTCCCGGGAGCAGAGGGGATTCAAGAGAAGTTACGTCCTTATTATAGGCTCATTGTAGCATAAGGACATTTACTCTCCTTCATCCTTTGGAGTTCCCTGCTGCATAACGGATACGTTGGTGAGCTTCCGACGGTCGGTTCAAGCCTGGGACACCGATTGGGGGCCTTCCCGAGCGGAGGGCGCGTAGCTCGGACAGGGTATTTTAGGCTCCCATAGGGGCCTTCCCGATCGACCTGTCCCTCAGACTTTCAGACCTGGGGGTTGCCTAGGAAGTGCTGGCCCAAGTGGGTTTTGGGCTTGGCCCCAAGACATGCCCTTGGGGTAACAAAAGACATATAGTCCGAATAACAAAAAGAAAGAGGGGCGATACAATCAGAGCCCAGGCTCACTCCCATCCAATGCTGCCAGGAGAGACTCTGCGACTGCCAGCTCCGCCTCCAAGGTCAACACAAGCTGAACGCTAGCCTCGGCCCCGGTCTTGGCAGTCCGCCACTCGACCTTAGCGAGCTCCATGGCTTGCCGCTACTCCTCCAAGGCCTTCTGCAAGGCCTCAGCTCTGCTCTCCGCCTCATTCAGTTGCAAGGCGCGGTCCCTAGCAAGAGACACGGCCGCGTTGGCACGTCTCCTCTACTCGATCGCCACTGACGCAAGCTGAGCGCACTGCTCCTGCGCCTCTCGGATGGTCGCCAGCCGCTGCACCCTCTACTCTTGAGCCACCAGGAGCCGCAGGTACTCTGCCCAGATCCCAGCCAAGCTAGACATCCAGAGCTCGTGTGAGAAGCCGAGGCCGTGGTAGCCCTAGGTGCAGTCCCGCAACCGCTGCATAAGCTCCTCCGGAGAAGGCAAGGGGTCACCTCCAAGGTAGCCTCGGGCACTCTGAAGCAAGGCCGCACCCATGCTTGCATCCAGCAGTGGCTCTGGTAGGCAAGCAGATGTAGGCCACTCAACCCCCAGGTCCAGGGAAGAGTGGCCCATCTCAGCCAGTACACCAGGAGGACCTGCATAATCTCACCAAACACAAAGGGGAGTCTGTAACACCTAGGGCTTCCCTGTGACAAGACAAGATGAAAAACCTGAGAAAGGTTTTGATTCTCACCCAGCATGGCTCCCGTCGTGCTTGTGGCATCTCTACTAGGTGTCGGTGAGGGTAACCTCCCCTCTACATCGGTGGCATCCCCCACAGGAGTCGGGGTGGGTAGAGGCTCTTTCACCTTCCGATCACGCCCAGTAACCCTCGGGGGCACGGGAGGCACTCCTTGGTCATCCTCGATAGGAGCCGGCATGTGCTCCCCCTCAGATTCCAGCCCTGGTCATAACACAATGGCGTCAACACCCTGCTATGAACTCTAAGCCAAAGCCAATGGGGAGGGGGAAGGGTTTCTATATACCTTCCAGAGCTGCCTCCATCTCGGCGTCCCTGGTAGAAGAGGCCTCAGAGGTAGAAGAGCTTGAGCTTGAACTCTCGTCGGTCTCCATCGCCACACTGCCACTGCTCAAAGAGCCATGAGGTGCCCGAGGAACCCCCAGGCGTGGGTAAATCAGAGGCACTTGTACACCAAATAGTCTAGTTAGGCTATTATAATCTAGTTTCATATGAAGACAACCCCTAGCCAAGGGTGTTGGATAAGAAGCTCACTAGCAGGGGCCTCCCCTTCGAAAACCCCCTCAATATCGACGAGCTCCTCGTTGCCCCCAGTGGAACCTACAATAACGGGCTCACTGCCTGCTACCCTGGTCACATCCAGGGGAAGCTCACCCTTCTCCAGAGGGGAAGATGCACCTGTGATCAATGCCGGTGGAAGCTTAGCATGAACAGGAAAATCAAAAAGTCCTACCACAAATGACTAAGCATTCAGTCACATACCAGACGGTCCCACACTGGAGGACTCCACTAGCCCCACCGTGCATGCCGATACCACGACTGGCACAAGCGGGAGAGGAAGTTTTGCTAGTAGCTACGGTAGTCCCCCCAGCATGCCCTCAATAGTGGGTGGCGGCATGGACGCCACCTGCACGGACCTGCCCTCAAAGGAAGACAGGGCCACCGAGGGGCCGACGTTCACCAGCTCCTTGATCATCTCCAAGGTGGCTACTGCCTCCTCTCCTGCCAAGCGAGCAACGCAAACCCAGTCAGTGACGCTAGCTTGTCAAGAGGTGCAACAACAATGGGGAGATCCCCTCAATAGTAATTGAACGCTTACCCTGGCAACTGCTAGCCAACGTGGGTGCTGGCTCTCTGGCCTGTCCAGGCGCTTCACCCAGTGCCTCAGTAGGGGCCCTGGTCCCTGATGCCTCTACCTCCCCTACATAATCCAGATGGTCATGTTAACAGCTAGAGTCAAACCAAAGCCACGACGTACGCCCAAGGTTAGAGGCTCTTACCAGCACGAGTTCCCTCCACACCTTGCCATGACTCAAAGTCAGGGAACTCCTCCATGTTAAGGGGGGGTTCGCTCAGCAAGCGCATAAGCCCCTCCATGTCAATCTCACCCTCAACCCCCTCCTCAGACGGAGGGTCCACCTCTCGAGGGGGGTTGGAGTCAATGGACTCCTGGGAACGTCAGCGTTCCATTGATACCAGTTTCGCGTCGATTGGCGGTCCCGTTTGACCATGGGGAGCCCGGGAAGCCCGGTGACCCCTTTTGGGTAATTTCTTTAGAATTGTTCGTTTCTCGCGATTCGTGCGTCGTTTTGACTCCGGTCGGAGTCCATGTGATTCCCAGTGCGATTGTGGTTGTATCCCCTGCGTTTCGGTGTGAATGGGGCGTGGAAAGGCCACGATCGGACGAACCCTTGGGGTTGTTCGCCGTGTTGGTTGAGCGGTCGAACTAGGGCCCATCCATGGTATGGGCAGCTGGCCCTGGACCGTTCATCCCCTCCTGATTTTGGGGCTTGTACGGTCGCACGATAGACCGCACTAGGTGGTGCGGCCCTTTAGGGTCCGCCCATCCTCCCCTTGGGTGGTCGGGTTCCAGCCGTTCATCTGTTGAGCGGCCAACTTCTAGCCGTCCATCCCTGTGAGCAGCCCGTGCTGCTCCGTTCATCTCGGTTGACTACGAGTCAACAGTTTTTTCGTCGGTGGGGTTGTGCGGTTTGGTCAAAGCCGCATTGACCGGCACTGTAGTAAGTCAGTTTCGATCGGCGGTCTGGTCAAGACAGCATTGACCAGGAACCGTTGGGTCGCGGGCTTGTGCGGCCTAGACCTGACCGCACATCTCCTTGGGCGGTTTGGCCTTGACCGCACATCCCCCCTTGGGCGGGCAGCCCTTGGCCGCCCATCCTTTTGAGCAGTCTGCCCCTGACCGCACATGCCCTTGTGCGGTCAGCCCAGAGCCGTTCATCCCCGTGCATTATCGGGTTGCTTTGGTGGGTTGTCCCGTGACCGTTTGAGTGTCGTATTGGACTCCGATCGACCCGGTTGTGACCCAGTGGTAGACTTTCGATCTCGTGAGTGTCTCAGACACCCCGGAGGTTTCGTGGCCGTGTCTTGAGGTGTCCGTGGGTTCCGTGATACCGTGGTTTCAGACCTAGGGACTAGACTAGATTGACGATGTTGTGTCGTCGCATTCGACGGTCTTGACCCCAAGTCGTATGACTCAAGGACCGTTGGGTTAATAGGTCTAGTGGGCTGTCCAGAGTTTGGTGGCCTCGAGCCACCAGTTACTTCGCGTCACTCACGATGGGTGCTTGCGTGATTTTATGTGTTCACGTTTAGTGAACCCCCACTAGTCGTAGCTTTCCTATGCACGTGGGTGCGGACCCACCTTGGAGTGGTGGAGAGTGTGACGCGAGTGAGACGATTTTTAGGCTGGTTACCGTAGGGCTCCTTGCCTTTGTCGCCAGAGTCCGGTGGGGGAAAAAACTAGCTAGAGGACCCAACCTAGAGCAGATGGTCTGTGTGTGCACACGTAGTTAGGGGCAGAGGACACGCGCTGACAAGCGTGACACCAACTAGTCCTTGTTGTGAGTTCCTGGTTACTATGCATGTCTGAGTCTCGTGCCCGGGGTATTGTAGCTAGACACCTGTGACGCGGTGTAAGACGTCAGGGGATGCATCCTGTCATTCTTCTAGTGGGCGGTGCTCCTGTCACGTGACGTGAGTTATCATGTTCCGGGTTTCCATTTCTCGTCTGCGAGATGGGGTTTCGGGTGTTATTTTCGGGAGTGTTCCCGTAGCCAGGGTCTGGGGTTTCCGGTGAGCGTCACCGAGAGATTTCCCTAGACGGCATGGAGTTCACGACAGTGAGGTCGTGACTGTGTTTCCAGACCGTGTGGTTTTGTCTTGGACCCTTCAGAGAGTGTAGGCCTCTGCGACCAAGGCGTCGTGTCGTTTTCTGGTAGCGTGGCTAGAACGGTTCGTGTCTAGTAGTCTCTCGATCGTGGAATAGAGATGTCGGGTGCGTGACTTGGTTGTCCCCTGACGAGAGACCAGGTCGTGTTTTTCTGTTGCCGGTAGGAGTAGTTGTAGTGCCGAGTTTCGACCGACCACCGGTTTGCTGTTCCTGTCGTTACTGTTGTTCCTTCTGTGACTAGCGTAACTTTCCTTTCCGCCGTTGTTTTCTCGGTTTGGATTTCGCGGGATCCCTACTGAGGCCAGTGATAGGAGGCTCACCCCTGATTTTCAGGTGCGATGATTTTTCCTCGAGGTTCGAGGGAGCGACGTGGAGGTTCCTAGTTGCCAGCTTGCCAGGTCGAGTGTTCACTTGGCATGTGGTACGTTTTACTACTTTAGACTGTACTTTCTGTTGGACTGGACTCTGTTGTATAGTCCGGATAACAAAAAGAAAGAAGAAAGAGGGGTGATACAATCAGAGCCCAGGCTCACTCCCCTCCAGTGCTGCCAGGCGAGACTCCGCGGCCGCCAGCTCCGCCTCCGAGGTCGACGCAAGCTGAACGCTAGCCTCGGCCCCGGTCTCGAAAGTCTGCCACTCGACCTTAGCGAGCTCCACGGCTCACCACTACTCCTCCAAGGCCTTCTGCAAGGCCTCAGCTCTGCTCTGCGCCTCATTCAGCTGCATGGTGTGGTCCCTAGCAAGAGACACAGCCACGTTGGCACGTCTCCTTTGCTCGGTCGTCACTGACGCAAGCTGAGTGCACTGCTCTTATGCCTCTCGAATGGTTGCCAGTCGTTGCGCCCTTTGCTCCTGAGCCGCCAGGAGCTGCAGGTACTCTGCCCAGACGCCGACCAAGCTAGACATCTAGAGCTCATGTGAGAAGTTGAGGCCGTGGTAGCCTTGGGTGCAGTCCCGCAACCGTTGTAGTCCTGCAACCGCTGCCTAAGCTCCTTCGGAGAAGGCAGGGGGTTGCCTCCAATGTAGCCTCGGGCTCACTAAAGCAAGGCCGCACCCACGCTCGCGTTCAGTAGTGTCTCTGGTGGGCAAGCCAACGTAGGCCACTGGACCCCCAGGTCCAGGGAAGAATGGCCCATCTCAGCCAATACACCAGCAGGGCCTGCACAATCCCACCAAACACAAAGGAGAGTCAACAACATTCAGGATTTTCCTATGACAAGACAAGGTGAAAAACTTGAGAAAGGTCTTTATCCTCACCGGGCATGGCTCCCGCCGTGCCTGTGGCATCTCCGCTAGGGGTCAGTGAAGGTAACCTCTCCTCCACATCGGTGGCATCCCCCATTGGAGTCGGGGAGGGTAGAAGCTCTTCCACCTTCTGGTCGTCCCCGGCAACCATCGAGGGCACCAGAGGCTCTCCCTGGTCATCCTCGATAGGAGCCGGCACGTGCTCCCCCTCAGATTCTAGTCCTGGTCATAACACAACGGCGTCAATACCCTGTTATAAATTCTAAATTAGAGCCGATAGGGAGGAAGGAAGGATTTCTATATACCTTCTAGAGCTGCCTCCATCTCGGCATCCCCGGTAGAAGAGGCCTCAGTGGTAGAAGAGGTCGAGCTCGAACTCTCGCCGGTCTCCATTGCCATACTGCCACTGCTCAAAGAGCCAGATGAGGTCCCCGAGGAACCCCCAGGTGTGGGTAAATCAGAGGCACCTGCACACTAAAGAGCTGAGTCAGGCTATTATAAACTCCAGTTTCAAATGAAGACAACCCCCTAGCCAAGGGTGTTGGATAAGAAGCTCACCAGCAGGGGCCTCCCCTTCGGAAACCCCCTCAATATTGACGAGATCCTCATTGCCCCCAGTGGAACCTATAACAGCGGGCTCACTGCCTGCTACCCTGGTCGCATCACGAGGAAGCTCACCCTCCTCCAGAGGGGAAGATGCACCTATGATCAATGCCGGTGGAAGCTTAGCCTTAACGGGTAAATCAAAAAGGCATACCACAAATGACTAAGCACTCAGTCACATACCTGAGGGTCCCACACTGGAGGACTCCACTAGCCCCACTGTGCAAGCTGATACCATGGTTGGCACAAGTGGGAGAGGAAGTTTTGCCAGTAGTTGCGGTAGTCTGCCCAGCATGCCCTCAACAGTGGGTGGGGGCACGGACGCCACCCGCCCGGACTCGCCCTCAAAGGATGCCAGGGCCACCGAGGGGCCGGTGCTCACCAGCTCCTCGATCATCTCCAAGGTGGCTACCGCCTCCTCACCTGCCAAGCGAGTAACACAAACCCAGTTAGTAATGCTAGCTTGTGAAGAAGTGCAACAACAATGGGGAGATCCTCTCAACAGCAATTGGGTGCTTACCCTGGCAACTGCTAGCCACCGTGGGTGCTGGCTCTCCGACCTATCCAGGCACTTCACCCAGTGCCTCAGTAGGGGCCCCGGTCCCTGATGCCTCTGCCTCCTCTACACGATCTGGATGGTTATGTTAATAACCAGAACTAAGCAAAGTCATAGCACAGGCTCAGAATCAGAAGCTCTTACTTGAACGGGCACCTCTACCAGCTCTCCACGACTCGAAGTCAGGGAAGGTCTCGATGTTAGGGGCAATTTCATCCATCACCTGGAGGAATCCCTCTACATTGATCTCGCACTCAGCTCCCTCCTCATATGGAGGATCCACCTCTTGGGGGGGCGAGCCGAAAATCTGAATCTTTAATCGTCACCCACGAGTCTGAAGACTCGAAAGGGTTAAAGGGATGGTGTGGAAAGATACAAGAATCTAAAATAATTACAGAATTACACAATTTATATGAATAAGCAAGAAATAGAATTAATATGAAGCAAATTACATGGTCCACAGTATAACAATAGTTCATAATACAACACCACAACTAGTACAGTAAGGAAAGGAAAGTACAACTACACGGGGCATACCTCAGCTCTGGCAACTGGTAACTAACTCTGGGCACTAGAACCATGTGGAGCCTCAGACGCACTCCTCTGAAGCCTTGCCGCACCTGAAACCCGAAAAAATGCAGGGAATGAGCCTCATAACAAAAGGCTTAGTAGGGATCACTTGGACCCCCACCTCGCAACCGAGAAACTACAACGCAAAGCAGCTAAAGCCGAGTACTAAGCAAGACGTAGAACCAAGTACAATGGGCATAAATAAACGGAAAAGCCCTGCTACGTCTAACATCGGTCTCATGGTGAGAAAATCGAGACACACATCACAGTGAACTACGAGTCACCACCTGACAAAGACAGGAGTACCTCCCACAAGAAGCACAGCCGGATGCGTCCCCTGATGACTTACACCCAACCACAGTGTCTCTCTACTCGTCCCAGGCAGAAACTGAGACACACACAAGTAACACTAACAAGGGTCTAGTCGGGTCGTGCTCGTCAGCATGCGTCCGAAGTCCCCGACCACGTGTGCACACATTGACTGACTACACTACGTCAGGCCCTCTAGCTGGTTATTTCTCTCGGCCCAGACTCGAGCTGCCACAGTAGGAGGCCCACGGCAACTAGCCTATAGCTGTCTCTCTCGGGTAGTCTCGCCACCACTCCCTGGTGGGACCACACGCGTGTTGGAAGGCTACAACTAGTGGAGGGTCACTGAAGGAATAGACTCTCTAACTACAGAAAATCATGCCTAAATCAAACAAAGTACAAGGACCGCTCCTCGTACCGACACCGACTCACGGTGACACAAGTCGAGAACACACCACCTCCCGAGACCCCACGGCACCATCACACATGGCCCCCATCTGATGCCCGACATCAGTCGGACCATAGGTCAGCACATGGATCGAGGTCCACTCGCCCGTGATTCAAATCGGAAAGAATGGAGCTCCGGTTGGATAGAACCCAGGTGGCGGTCCACTTTGGACCGTCCCAGGGCAAAAACGGTCGAATGATAGACTGCAAGGTGAAGAGGGGTGGTCACCCATAGGCCACCACTAAGGGAGGAAAAATGGTCTCCTGAGGACTGTTTGAAACAAAAATGGTCCACCTTAGGTTGCTTAAGGAGTGAAACAGTCCTCCTGGGGACCGCCATGCCACCGACTGCATGAGAAGGTAAACGATCACATGGTGACCATTGGGGACTGAAACGGTCTCCCTTGAGACCACCAGGTTGGGTGAAACGGTCACCTTAATGACCGCCATTCCCAAGGACTATTCAAAGGTCAAAACACAACGGTCAAAAACACCTCGGGAGTCACGCTGGCTCTGCGAGGAAGGCAGTCGGCCACTTGGCCGCCGCAGGGGTAGCAGTTAGTCGTCCGACCGCATACCCTGTCGACACTCCTTGGTCGGCTAGCGGTCACCCTGAGGGCCGCTAATGTTAAAAATGGTTCCTGTTAGGACCGTTTTCTTCCCAGAAAATCGAGAACGGCGAGAACGGCCTCAAAACGCCATGCCACGCCCATTCACCCCCAGGTGAAGGGGAAACAAGGGGGAAACCCATCCCCATGCCCCAGAGCATCGTTTGATGTCATCAACCCACGAAATAATGCGATAAAACTCTAGATCTAGCGCTCGATCCCCAAGGCATGATTTTCCCTTCCAGGCATGAAATAACCCTCTCTCGACCTCCCATCGGCCTAGAAATTGCGGGGAAGGTAAACTATGAGCTAAGGATCCATCACCCTACCTCAAGGTCACCCGAAATGCGATGGATCACCGCTGATCTTCAAAAACCTGCTTGAAACCCTCGAACTCCCATGAGCTTCCACGATCCACAAGCCACCACGATCACCTCGCCACCACCGTCGTCACCGCGCCATTGCCTCACAGCCGTCTACAGTCGGAGGGGAGCGCCACCGTCATCATCACGCTGGAGGAGGAAGAGAAAGAGGGGGCGCGGCCAGTTCTCACGGGAGGGGGAAAGAGGAAGAAAGAATAATGGGAAAAAAAAGAACAACCTTTGGAATAAGAGCTATGAGGGAAGAAGTGAAGCTTCTAGGCAAAGGATGCCCGCAGAAGAAGGCTTGAACTACCGCCAGCACATCCATGTGAATAAAGTCCCAACAAGAGTGGAAAAAGTGGCCGGTGAACCCATCTGGACCCGGCGCACTATCCGGGGACATGCTGAAGATAGTCGCCTTAACTTCCTCAAGGGAGGGAATGGCACAAAGCATGGCATTATGGTGCTCATTCAAGACGGAGGGTATAGATGCAAGAACCTCCAGGTGAATGACGTGAAAAGAGGAGGTGAATGCCGAAGAGAAATGCGACACCATCATACTGGCCATTGCATCCTCTTGGTCAATAATAGTATTGTCATCAGTCCTCAATGCCGAAATAGTGGATCGTCATCGATGGGATGAAGCATAGGCATGAAAGAATTTGGTGTTGCGATCGCCTTCCTTTAGCCATTTGATCCGAGACTTTTGCCTCCAGAACATCTCTTCCTGGGTGTACACTCGATCCAAGTCCTCTTTGGCCACCAAGAAAGCCGCAAGATGAGCACTAGAAGGGTGGCTGTCAAAAGACACTTGCGCCAAATTGAAGCAATCTTCAGCGGCCTGGACAATAGCAAAGACATCCTTGAAGACATTAGTGTTCCAGTCTTTGTAAAAAGCCTTCATGTGGCAAAGCTTAAGTGCCATGGCAGCCAGCGGGAAAGAGGAGCATGGGGCAGTGGCCCATGCCACACGGGATGCCTGAAGAAAGTGTGCATGAGTAAGCCACATATGTTGAAAGCAGAACCTAGAAGGCTTCCTTAAGGAAGGTGACGGCACCGATAAAAGAAGAGGCCGGTGGTCACTGCACGCTCGGGAGAGATGTTGCACAGAAATGCCGGGGCAGGAGATGGCCCAGTCCCCATTGAAGAAAATGCGATCCAGTCTAGCCCAAATGCCATTGGCCGCCTGGCCATTATACCAAGTAAATCTGCCACCGAGGAAATCGGCATCCTCTAGCCCAGATGCTGATACACATGCTTGGAAGTCAGACATAGAGAGTGAGAAGGCCCGCTTCCCCTGTCTTTTTTCCGATGTATGAAGGATGCTGTTGAAGTCCCCTCCAACAAGCCACGGCCTGTCACAAGATGATGAGAAATCCACAAGGTGATCCCATAGGGTACGTCTCTCCGAGAGGGAGCAGCTAGCATGAACAATAGAAATGTAGAAGTCCTTGGACAACACCGAGCAGACAGAGAGAGTAACTTGCTGATCCAAACTGCTAACCAAGGCGACATGAAGGGGATCCTCACCTTCGGTGTGAGGTTAGCTAAGTAGTTGGACATACAGAGCATTCAACGATACCTATCCAGCAAAGAGGAGGGGAGCTTGGGCTCAAGAATAGCAACTAAACCAATGTTATGGTTGCAGATGAGAAATTTAAGCTAGCTAACCGACTGGGCATTCCCCATGCCACGAATGTTCCAGAAGAGAGCTTTCATTGAGACAGTGGGTTGATGGATCCACCCGCGGCATTCCGGCGACCAGCATTCCGGGTCTTAACTCCTGAATCAGCCACGGAAGACTGATCACTCTTGCCCACAAAGTGCACATGGGCAGGGAGCAAGTGCTTAAGTGGTCCAACAGGTTCTAGCCCAGGGATGGCTAGCGCCTGCACAATGGGTTTGAAGGAGAGTGAGGAGCCACTAGAACCAGGAGGAGAGGAGTCACAGTCCACGGGGTGACCCTTAGAATCCGCAGGAGAGGTGCCCACCTGAGCCGCTGTCGGTGTTTTGGAGGAGGAGGCTACCTGAGAGCAACCGTCAACCACCACCGGCAGGCCAAGACCACCAAGCGAATCATGTGAGGGAACAGCAATAGCAACAGGTGAAGACATCTCTAGCAGGCAGGATGGCAAGGCAGGCACAGTGGGGTCGGTAGGCACAGTGGGGATGGGCTGAAGGCCCACAGGGACCGGAGTGGTCACAGGAGGGTCTTCCGAAGATAGAGGGACAGTAGTGGGGTGTCAACCCTGGGTGTCGACCCTTGGAGGAGTGGGGTCGACCCTCCTAGGATCAGTAATATCGCCATGATCGCCCACAGTAGCAGAGGCACCAGAGCCAGAGGAGGTCCCAGGTAGTGCTGTGCAACCAGGCAGATAGGGGTGCCCAGGGCCAGTTGCGTCAGGTGGGGAGGGCAGACCACCAAGGGGGAACGTTGGCGCTTCCTGGAGGGGATTGTCTTCCAGAAGTGGGGAAGTTGTGGGGCTAGCCTGAGGTAGCGACACCAGATGCTCCACAGGCAGAGAGCTTCATTGTGGGTAGTGAGGCCATGGGGTCTGAAGAGGGCATCCTGGCTTGGACAACATTTGGTGGCCGCAGGAGGATAGAGGGGACTTCAATAGGAGTTGGGGCAGCCTCGACCTCTGGTGGGGTGCCCGCCTGAGACTTGGGTGTGCGAGCTCCAGAGGCCGTCGTGGGGGAGCGACCATCGCAGCCCGGCCGAGGTGGCAGGTCGGCAGAAGGGCCAACAGATGGTTTTTTGCATTTGGCAGCCAGGTGGCCAAGGCATTTGCATGAGCTACAGTAGTGGGGGGGGGTCTCTGTACTCAATAGGCTGCCAGAAGCTTGTGGCGCCATTGTTGATGAGGACCCTAGAAGGCAGAGGATTGGAGACATCAAGTTGCACGCAGACGCGGGCGGCCAACGACCGAGTAAGGCAAGAGGTGTTCCTGTCAACTTGTAGAGTGGGGCCAATGCTTTCGGTGATGGAAAGCAACAACTCTTCGTGGTAAAAGTTCATAGGCAAGTCAGGTAGCTCCAGCCAGACTGGGACCAATGGAGAATCAGAAGCCTTGGAGAAATC
Source organism: Amorphophallus titanum (assembly GCA_024336825.1). Lineage (NCBI taxonomy): Eukaryota > Viridiplantae > Streptophyta > Magnoliopsida > Alismatales > Araceae > Amorphophallus > Amorphophallus titanum. The sequence continues at coordinate 30,098 of JANBPO010001112.1, forward strand.
AATCGTCCACTTGAAGAAGAAGAAAGGTTTCCCCTGGATGTAGAGGGTGTCCTTGAGCAAGACTTGCAGATAGTCTTCTTGGTTGTGGAATCTTAGCAGCAAGTGACGAGGGTCCAGTGAGCTGAAGATGAAATCATGCCGAAACCTGAAACGTTGGGCGAGATGGCCACGGATGGCTTCGAATGGCGGCCGACCACAAGGAGTGCGGGCGATGATGGCATACTGGAGGGCTTGACACGATTTGTGGATCTCTTCCATGGAGAAGAAAGCCGTCGGTTCCCCCGAGTTAGAATAGGCAGGGGCATGGATGTCGATGCCAAGCTTGGGCAGGGCCACCGTCTGGAGCACCACCTGGGCAAAAGAAGGAGCTGTCTCCGGGGTGGAAGCTCCGGCAATGGATGCACCGGGCACACGAACCCAGGGAGAGGAGGCCGGCATAGAAGGGGGCTGCAGTCTGGCCGCAGGGGGGGCAGACGGGGCTGCAGTAGGGGCACTCGCCGGAGGGGAGCTCAGGACAGGGAGGGTGTCCTGTGTAGTGCTATCGATGGTGAAGGTGGGTAGTGGAGATCTATGGGATCCAACAGCTAGCGCGGGAGCCGGCAGAGCGTCACCAACGGGAGGGGCAAGCACCTATCCAGCACAGAGACCGGGGGAAGGGATGGGCCCTCCGGGAGCAGGCAAGCCTCCGGTGGGGACCAGAGAGCTGGGTTCAGAGGGAACAGGGTCACCAGAAGAGGAAGGGGATATGGTAGGGCAGCGAGGGGAACCGTCTACCATGCCTTCCGCAACAGAGGGAAGGGAGGTGGAGCTGCCCATGACAACACCGACTTCTCTGCTTCCAAATCGCATATAAAGATGGGTATTCACCCTCAATGAAGAAAACAGGAAAAATAGAGAAGATACAGGAGAACAGAAGGAAAAGAGAGGAACATATAGAGCGGAAGATATAGAAGAATAGAGAGAAAGAGTGAAGGAGAGGAGGAGGAGCAGAAAGAGGTGGGTTCTAGTCTGCCAAGGGGGAATGGCCTTTGTATTTTTCTTTTTTCTTCTTCACTTCTTTCTTCTTGAAAGTCGGTATTTCTAAATTCTCTCCCCCCTCTGTGATTGCGGAGAAGAATAAAGGATCTTATCCATTTCTTTTTTTAGTGTATACTCTCAATCTCATTTTCTGGTTGTATATCTCTGATTTCCTTTGATTTTTCTTTTGATTCCTCTCGGCCTTTCCCCCGAGCGTGAGGAGGCCCCTTTAGGGCTACAGCCATAGCGAATCCTAGGATCACTTGGTGGAGAGACCGCAGTGATTTCATCGTAATGGTCTATGGCCATGCCCAACGAGGGCAACATCATACCCCCTTCCCGAGGGCTCTGTGTTTTCACCGAGGATGTTTTTGATGCGGGTGATTGAACCGAATCCATGTGTTTAATTCAAGAGCAGATGAACAAAGGGAAACTACTAGACACCCTTTCATTCCTGTTGATGAGTTGTAGGGGTGTTAGCGAGCTCCAATAGCCACTGCTACGATAATTCATCTCCTTCTTCGAAGGTTACTATACATGCGTCCCTCTCTGGGTTCGATGGTTTGCCTTCACGAATCGTTGTCCCTTCTAAAGCTCCTAATGTGACACCACCTTGGGGGTGATAGGCACAAGACCGAAGATCCCTCGGACCTAGCAAGCAAGCGATGCACGGGCCGGTGACTTCACTCAAGCGGACTTACCCGCTAAGCGCACTCTCGTATCCTAGGCAATCCGGCGATGGTAGTGAGGGTCCGGGACAGAACCTCACCGCTCCGGAGGTTGGCTAGCCTAGGAATTGAACCCCTAACGGCCAGGGATGCCCCAAATCATGGGTGGCCAATATGCCAAGGGCGTGGGTTTAGTGGTTGCTCTCACCTCACTCTGCGGTGGCCACTCAAATGATGAGAAATTTGGATCGAGCACTCACTCACTGCCCGACAGAGCTAAAAGACAATACTAAATGAGCAATATTAAACTAGAAAGGGATGAGGCCCGAAGCTCACCTGATCGGTGTGAATACACTGATCCCGGTCGGAGACGAGGCGAGCGGGGAAGCGTGGGTACGCGCCCGCAGAAATACAAATATGATATATATATATATATATGTATGCACACACATACGTATGTAAGAACACTTCATCTACACATTTTGCCGTGACCAGCGTGTGTTCGTGTTTACGTATGCAAGCACAGGTAACAAGGCCAGGTCGAGATCGTCGTCTTCTTTGGGCGTCGAAGTCTCGAATATAGCCCTTAAGAACTAGTGCACCCGAGCATATCGCTCGGCTCACCCTTTGCCCGCACTACCCGTGGGTGGGGAGCATTTGTGGACGTGTAAAATTGCATGTCCATATATCCCGCTAAGTCTCACACCAACGACAGAACTGAGCGAAGCCCCCAAAAAGATGGAACACCCAGACTCCGAGGAATGTTACTGCACTAGCGGGGAAGTAGGAAATAACTCCCTGAAGATGTACATTGTTGTGAAGCCATCTTCAGAAGCACGACGGTGAAGAAGAAACGACCCCAGGAAGCTCACAACCCCTGAGTCCCTGAAGAAAATATCAACGGACTACAACCATGGCTGGTAAAGGGTTCAAACACCTCTCTAGTGGCACGCTTTGAGGTGCCTCTAGCGGCACACCCTTTGAAGCCCCCCTCAATGGCACACTCTTGTGCCCCCCTCAACGGCGCACTCAACATGCCCCTCTACGGCACACTAGTTCGTGCCCTCCAGCGGCACACCCTTGTAAGTGCCTTCAATGACACACCCTCAAAAGCTCCCTCAACGGCACACTAGTGGAGCCACTCTAACGGCTCACTAGCTTGTGCCCCTCAGCGGCACACCCTTTGAAGCCCTTCAATGGCACACTCCCTCAAAGCCCTTCAACGGCACACTCCCTCAAGGCCCTTCAATGACACACTCCCTCAACACCCTTCAACAGCACACCCCTGCAAGTGCCCCAGCGTCACACCCCCAGGCACCCTCTCAACGGCATGCTTCAGAAGCCCTCCAGTGGCACGCCTTGAAGCCTGCCCAACAGTACGGTCTCTTGAGCCTCTAGCGGCACGCCTTTCAGCCCATCCACCCGATGCAGCTTACCTTGTTCTTCACCCAGTGACACTTTGCACCCCTTTAACCGGCGCGACTGGTAGAAGGCACACTGGCCATTACCTATGGCCCTTGGCGCATAGCAGGAGCACGTCAAGCTAGTTGAGGTGTCGCCCTCTGATGCAGGCATGCAAAGCACCCTCACGATCAGAGACGGGACCGGAGTCAACTCCCATTCATGCCGGCCGTCATCAAACGTCACCGCCACCACGGGTATAAAACCCCCCCTCTCTTCGACGAAGAAGATAGACATATAGATAGATAGACACACAGACAGACACACATACGGAGCTAACCAGAGGAGAAGGAGAGGGCTGCAACTACTGGTCCAAGGTTGGAGGAGTTTGAGGAGCTCGGTGGAGAAGAGACCGGTGAAGAGAGCGAGAGTAAGCAGCAGAGAGAGAGTGTGAGAGAGAGAGCCTATATGTAGCTAGAGGGAACGAGAGAAAGAAGGGGGCCGTCGCCCCTCCTTAGCCCGTCCCACTCCTCAGATCATCTCCCTCATTGTTTTCCTGCTCCCCCTCCCCTTCTGCTGGCTTGCATTGCATTGTATTCGACCCCCCTTTGGTCATGTTCTATGCCACCCCATTCTTCATGAATGAAGAGAAATATTTTTTTTATTCTGGCTATCTTGGTCGTTCTCCACTCTTCATGGCACCCCATGGCCTGTTACTTCTCCCCGCTAGTTTTCTTGTGAGGGCCTGCTTGCTCTCTCACACACTGCAGAGCTTATCCAACTAGATGGATAGTGTCATCAGCTGAGCGGCGTGAAGTTGGTCTCCTCTTGGTGGTTTTTGCAATGGTGTTATCTCCCATGGTTTCCACTCCTAACGCTTTTACCCAATACCTGGAATGCAGTCTGGTTACCCCAGTCTGCATTCCATACGAATAAGGCCACAGCGTTATTTACATCCCCCATATGAGGGAACACCCTTGATTAGTTGTCAGAATTAAGGACCCTGTAGCCTAAAAGAAGTAATGCTGACTGTAGGAAGATAGGGGAAACATAAATTATGCCAGAAGCCTACGTCGACACACGAGCATTGAAATTTGTCTGTCACTCAGAGACCATTTCATGTTCGGATGAAAGCCTGTACTTGAAGCACGACAGAAACGGAAAATGGACCCGTATAAATGTCTTTGCCATTTTTTATTATTTTAATTTTAACTATTTTTTTATCCATTTTCTTACGCAGAAGCTCTAGGCAGTCACTCTATGACCGTTAGAAATGGAATTATGGGGGATAGAAACGCTCTGAACAAGACCGCTTAGAGAACAGAACGGTCTCCACCAGACCGTGATGTGGGAGTAGACTTATGAGGACTAAAATGGTCCTCGCAGGGCGACTTAAAGAACCAAACAGTTTCCAACAGACCGTCAACCAGACAAAAACGGCGTGTGGATGACCGTTTAAACGTAGATCATCGAGGGATTTATTGAAATTGACAAACAGTCCGAGAGGGACCACTGGGGATATCAAATGGTCAACATAAGACCGTTAAAGAGATGGAAAATGGCCCTATGGTGGTCGCTAACTTGACAAATTGTATTTTTTTTATTTTATTGGTGCAATGCATGACTTATTATGAAATGAATGACTGATGTAAATTGTTTATATGTATGCAGGGAAAACACCAGACACGGATCTCATGGCTACAGGTCCGCACAGTGTACCTGGCACTGCCGGACTTCTAGAGGGAGCGGCTCATCGCCATGGGGTTCGGAGAGTTCCTCGACATGGAGGTGGCGAGACTAGACACGACTCTACTATACGCGCTGCATGACCGGTGGGACTCGATCAGTCGGACGTTCATGTTCCCGTGGGGACACATGGTGCCGATGCTAGAGGATGTGGCGTGGACCACCGGGCTATGAGTACATGGAGCGCCGGTGAGTGGGAGGACACTGACCGACTACCGAGAGCTGGCCCAGAGGCTGTCGGGTCTGGAGCTGCACCGGCCAGAGCGTCACTCTTCGACCTTACCAAGGGCGGGGCCACAGGAGAGCTTGGGCCTGCGAGGAGCCAGGATCGCGGTTGGAGAGCTGCTCAAGCAGAACTTGGGGCGCCTGACAGACCAGACACGGCCGCAGGTGGCAGCAGAGCCAGGACCAGAGGCAGACATGGTCCTGCAGTGATTCCTAATGTTGCTGTTCAGCAAGCTGCTATTTGCCACTCGGGTGAACGGGGTGAGCTGCAGATTGCTGCCCTTACTGGAGGAGGTAGACCCCTGTTCCGCCCCCAGGAGGGTTCCGCCGGGGCTGGTGTGTGCGGTGATCAGAGTAAGGGGTAGGACACAACCACGGGAGGGATGTCGGAAGTTAATGGGCCTCAGGCACCCCCTCTCGTGACTAGATCCACCTCAAGGCAGCACCGCGCACTCACCTTTTATGGAGAGTCGAGGGGAGACCGAGTGGCAGGGGAGGTTTTCCTGGTTAACAGGAAACGTGGCTGGGATACGGGCGTGCCAGTCAATTTCTTGACAATCACCCGAGGAACCGAACGTTTAACTGGGGATGCGTCGCCAGGGCATGGCACGTGGACTCGGGGGATGAGCGACACATGGAGGGAAGAACGGTTCTGTGGGTACGAGTGCACAGGTGACTGTGGGGAGTCGTGTATAGGACGTCTTTCCCCACCGACCGCAAGCAGTCGATGTTTATTTACATCGGATTGAATCCGAAGACCTTCGTTCCGTGCCGAAGAGAAGTCCATATGTTCCTGAAGCCCGGGGTGAAGAGCCGAGAGTACTTTGCAGCTGTAGGTTTGTCTCGGACTGGGTAGTGTTGGCTGGGGGTAAAGGGTGGTGGAGGTTCACGCTAGGTGACACAGAGGGTAACTGGAGGCCCGAACGTGGATGCGAGAGTATACGTCTAACTGGCGGTGTAACACTGAGATGTATATATTTTTACAGGCAGGCCGTGACGGCCCGGGACAACAGGGGCATGCCTCGGGACAATTTCGACGTGCTAATCGGTCCCCGGGTCGATGTGTGATATGTGAGTACATGTGTGTTTTACAGAAGGTTCCTCCCGTGGCGTGGGCCATAGCCGCGGTGCCGAACGGGGGCTTGTGGCTGGCTGGGTGACTGAGGGGATACATTGATCCGGTGTCTGGGCAAGGGTCGATCACGGCTCGAGTTGAGCGGTCGACGTGGCCTCATTATTGGGAGGGAGCAAGATGTCGTGACACGTGCATGGTCGCGGCTGACGGGCACATGAGGGGTGGTCCCCGCATGAGGGGATGCCCGTCCTTGTCATTGCGTCTCACATATGACGCGCATGGGCTTGTGTGTTTACGGCTAGTTAACACGTGAGGGAAGTGCGAAGGACATACCCTCGGCGTGCTAAGCCGATTGACAAGTCACACACACGCAATTCTCCTCGGCCCGTTGTGGGGAGCCCGCTCGAAGCCTTGGAGTCGTAGGCCCTGGCATGATCGCAGGCCCCTCTCCTTCCCCAGGGAAAGAACCCGGTGACTTTTCGACGTCCTCGTCGAGCAGGCGTAAATCTTACCCCGCGGTATGCTGGCAGACTACACTCAGTGGGACTTTAACCACCCCCAGTATTGCCCCTTTCATGCATGAATCTGCCATGCGATCGAGTCCTGTGAGGAAGTGCAACACCTCATTGAGGAACAGATCCAGTGGGAATAGATCAACGCCGAAGGGAATTCCATGGCACTTGCTCGGCTGCGACAAGCTGTCGAAGAAACCCTGAACACTGCCAGAAATACACTAGAGTAGCCCGATCCTCCCCAGGAAAATGGGCACGGGTTGCCTTTCTAGCATACTCCAGAATGGCTCAAGTTTCAGACCGATAATTGGGAGGGTCTCGAACGACTACAGAGATGCAGGGAGCAAGATGCCAACAAAGAGGCGGGGCCGAGCACCTTCTCGGCCAACATCGTTCATCCTCCTACTCCCCTGGTCTCCCCTGATTCCTCGGCACCACAGGCTGGTCAGCCAGCCCCTGCCACTCCGGCCGCATAATGGCGACCCTGGCAAGAGCTAGAGTCTCTGCCCTTTTCCAGGGAAGACACTGCAAGACTCCTCCGAGTCCTTCTTGGTCGAGAGGACATCCTGGTGGGCAAGACTACTATGGGCTCCCCAAGCTCTCCTTGCCTCCCCTCTGTTCCACTTCTGACTCCAATGATTGAGGATAGGAAAGGAAAGCAAAAGTTGAGGGAGACTGCAGCTCAACTGAATCAGGTCCTCCCAACAGCTCGTAAGTCGGGCCCGTCATCACAAAGGCCCTCTGGCGTGGGAGATCAAAACAGCCACCGGGGGCAACAAGGCCCCAAGATGTCATTAGGTGTCACCCGACCATGCCCTCAGCTAGACCACAGGGGTCAGACCGTGAAGCAAGATATTGGGCATGCTCCTCGGGCCCCTCCTCAGCAAAAATTTCAGCCACCGCGGCTAAGGCATCAAACCGCACACATGTCTTCGGACACCATCCCCAGTACACCAGTTCAATAGGGAAACCCTCCCTCGCCACCGTGGCTAAGGCATCAAACTGTGCATACATCTTCAGATGCCAACACAAGTCAACCGGTTCTCGGTAAACTCTCTCAACAACCGTGGCTAAGGTAACAAGCCGCATCCACATCTTAGGACGCCGGTCCCAACATTCTCGCTTACCAGGAACTACCACTCAATGTTATCGAGCAGGCAATCAATGCTACCTTCCAACTACAACAATGGAAAGGTGCCTGGATCGAGATCCTGGCAAAGAGGAGTCACCGACCTCACCTCGCAAACCCATCGGCTCGACGACATCCCCATGTGGACCCGTCAACCCCAGTTCCAGTGCCTCCTCCTCCTACTCCCCTAGAGGTAGCCATCGCCAAGAAACCGGAGAGGAATAGAAGGAAGAACCTGAAGAGGCGACTCAAGAAGCAAGCCGAACAAGCGGCTGCCTTGCAATCCTCGGCAAGGCTAACGCCCCTCCAGAGGATACAGGGACTCATCGACAACTTGGAAGAATACATTCCTCTCTACCCTATCGGCCCAATCCCACTCGAGAGCTACGTCCCGTGGGAAGACATGCAAAAGCGTGCTCACCTCCGAGACTGGGTCCAAGAAATGATCCAGAAAGTCAAAGAGGGCGAAACCCTTCACATTCCAGAAGAACTCTCCTTGTTCTATAAGGGCAAGGAGATCACGGTGGAACAACTGGAATAGATGCTTCACGACTGTACTTGCAACATGGTGGCTATCCCACCTCCAGACAACATCAACACCTCCGGGCGAGGTGAGCCGGTGGCATCCAGAACTAGACAAAGGGCTGCGGCTCCACTCAGACTGTAGCCAGTCTTAGAACACACTGGCCGTGGCGGAGATCATGGTCGTGGATGCGATAGAGGTCGTGGAAGAGTCCCTGAGCTATCTCTCCACCCGTCTCCCTTCAATCCCGAATGGGTTATCCTCCTCCGAGGAGAACAACCTACCCTGATCCCACCGGTGTTGATCCAGGGGCAACCCAGCACCTTCGACCCAGCTGGAGTCGAGGAGATTGCCGCCAACATTATGGTCCCAGCTCCAGTCCCGACCTGTCCTATAGAATCAGTAGGGCCATCCGGCAAGGATGGGCCAGCCCTTCAGTCTCCCTCGGAAGAGCCATCATTGGCTTCTCTCTTTCAAGAGTCGGCGGTTCACCTTTTAACCCAAGAGGACCCTTTTACAAGGATAAAACCCTAGTCGCCTTCCAGTGTGGCGGGGACTACCTCTTGGGGGTACCAAAAAGGTTCATCTCACATCTACAAAGTGGTGGCGCTTGTGGGAACCCTGAGCTCGCACTCGCTTGCCCTCTCAAGGGGGCGCTTGTGTAGAGGACAAAGGGTCACGAGATTAGTCCCACATTAGATGTTGAGAGAGCAACCAAGTGCTTATAAAGAAGGTCTTCACCTCTTTACCAAAAAGGGTCCTTTTACAAGGACAAAACCCTAGCCGCCCTCCGATGTGGCAGGGTTAATATCTCTTGGGAGCACCAAAAAGGTTCATCTCACATCTACAAAATATCGAAGCCCACATTGACGACATTCCTATCAAGAGGCCAAAGGCTGAGGATCATCTTACCGACCTGGCTGAGACCTTCGGCACCCTCCTCAAGTACAATATGAAGCTCAACCCCGCCAAGTGCGCCTTCGGAGTCAGATCGGGGAAGTTCCTTGGCTTCCTGGTGACCAAGTGCAGGATTGAGGCGAACCCCGACAAGGTCCACGCCATCTTGGACATGCGGCCACCCACTTGCGTCAAAGACATCCAGCGTCTTACTGGGTGCATTATCGCACTCAACTGCTTCCTCTCTCGGGCGACCGAACGATGCCTACCCTTCTTCAAGCTGTTGAGGGGACCTAAAATGGCATATGCTACGTTCGCCTGGGATGAGAAATGTCAGAAGGCTTTTGAGGAGCTCAAGGAGTTCCTGACCTCGCCCCCAGTACTATCAAATCCGGTCCCGGGTGAAGCCTTGTAATTGTATCTCTCAGCAACTCCCTCTACTGTAAGTTCGATCCTAGTCCAAAATGACGCGGGAATCGAGAGGCCGGTCTACTACACTAGTAAGGTGCTCAACGAGGCTGAAAGGAGGTACCCTGCAACCAAGAAATTTGTGCTGGCACTGGTTACCTTAGCCAAGTGCCTCCGACCCTACTTCCAAGGTCATTCCATCGTCATGATAATTGGTGAACCTTTAAAGAAGATCCTCTCTCACCCCAAAGCCTCGAGGCGCCTTGTCAAGTGGACCATCATGCTCGAGGCTTACGACATCTCTTATCGCCCCCACGTGTCCATCAAGGGATAGGCCCTAGCGGACTTCATCACAGAGAGCACGGTCCCACTCAAGGAAGAACCTTCATCCGCACAAGGACCCATCTGGGACTTGTTCGTAGATGGATCATCCAACTCGACCGGCAGTGGTGCTGGCGTGCTCCTCAAGTCACCCAAAGGAGCTAAGTTACAGTATGCCTTAAAGTTCAACTTCCAGGCATCCAATAATGCTTCCAAGTATGAAGCCCTCATTTCGGGGGCCAGGATGGCGTGACGACTAAGGGCCGAGCGAGTCAGAATCCACACTGACTCCCAACTAGTCGCTAGCTAGGTCAACGGTGATTACGAAGCTCAGGAAGCACTGATGATCAAATACCTTCAAATGGTTCGAGGACTAGTCTAGCTATTCGAGAGCTTTGAGGTAGTCCAGATAGCTCGGGAAGAAAACTCTTGCGCGGATGCCCTCTCTCACCTGGCCTCCTCCCTCGGATCGGAAGGCACTCGATCGGTCTTCCTCGAAGAGCTAGAATGACCAAGCATCAAGTCCGAGCTCATGATCATTGACCCGGCTACACCGAGCGATTGGCGGACCCTGTACCTATCCTGGCTCCGAGACTCTCAAGAGCCCCCCGACCCTCGGGAGGCTCGGAGGTTGAAGTATCAAGCTTGGCGCTTCATCCTCCTAGATCACACCTTATACCGCAGATCTTTCTCTGGCCTCCTTCTAAAGTGCATCAGTATTGACAAAGCCGCTCGAGCAGTTCAAAAAGTACATGAAGGGATGTGTGGGGCGCATCAGGGAGGGAGGTCACTCACTAGGATCTTGCTTCAGCAAGGGTATTGGTGGCCCACTCTCCAGTGCGATTGCTCTGCCTATACACAAAAGTGTGACCGGTGCCAGCGCTTCGACCATCTGGTCCACCAGCCAGCATCAGAGCATGTCACCCTTACCAAGCCTTATCCATTCACTCGGTGGGGGATCGACATCCTCGGGTCATTCCCTATGGCTCAGGCCCAAAAGAAGTTCACCATCGTCACCATCGACTATTTCACCAAGTGGATCGAAGCCGAAGCCACCGCTAGGATCACCGAGTCAGTCGTATGGAGCTTTGTTAACTCCCCCCCTCTCTCAACTCTCCCCCACTCGTCTCCCCCCCTTTCTATAGGTTCGAAGCACCAAGGAAGGCGCCCGATCATGGCCGGCGAAGAAGCTCCACCGCCACCATCAGTGACCATGGGAGAGCTACCGCCCATCCCTGAGGAGGACACACCGGCTGCCATTGTGGAAGAGGTAGCCCCACCGCCTGCGGCCGAGGAGGACGCCGGACCACCAGTCGTCGCCGGAGAAGAACCCTATGCACCGGAGGCTGCGGCAGCGATGACCAAACCCCCGAAGACCGACGAGGTAGGCCTAAAACCCCCCCCTCATTTTTGTTCTTAGTTCATGCATGCTAGTCTAGGGGATGGAAAGGGGGCATTCAACCCCTTAGGGGCCGGTTGGGAGGCCATACGGCCGTCACCACCAGTGGGGGAAGGTTTTGACGCCGTCGGGGAAGACGGTCGAAGAACGGTTCAACAGGAACTGCCTATTGAAACTACACAGCTCATATAGAGCCGCAGAAGACCTATACGGCATAGGGGTAACCGTCATAGGTCTTCTGAGCCGACAGGAGAATAGGCCAAGAATGGTTTGTGGAAAACCGTGATTGACAAGGATGGACTATGTTGGTCTATTCAGAATCCCAAACATTTGAGAACTGAGTGGTCTAAATAGGACTATGAATGGCAACACGGTTAGGCTCTAACCATGTCAGTCCAGCAAATGAGGGGGCTGAGAGGGGGCAATACGGTAAGATGGTTACCGTGGAATTCATTGGGCGGCCAGAAAGTGGCCGCAGGTGCCTGAAACGGGGCATAGTGGAACAGTTAGGATGAAACTGCGAGACAACTAGGCAACTTGGAATAAGCCATCCATTAAGCAGAAACTTGGGAAACTAAGTGGTCCAAATCGGGCCATGAAAGATATAGAGTGGTCCATGGGGAACCAGTCGGTGAGCAGAGTGTGTTTTCTTTTATTTCTTTGTTGAGTGAAATACATGAATTTACTATTATTAAATGCATGCAATTATGTGAATGAATGTAGGGAAAATGTAGGACCCAGGTCTCTTGGCTGCAAGTTCAGGCAGTGTACCTTGCACTGCCCGACTTCCAGCGGGAGAGCCTGTCGGCCATGGGTTTCTCAGAGTTCCTAAGCATTGAGGTTAGCCAGTTTGACACACCGCTCCTTTATGCTCTGCACGACTGCTGGGACCTAGTGAGTCATACGTTTCTCTTTTCGTGGGGGCACATGGTCCCCATGTTAGAGGACATGGCCCGACTCACTGGCCTGCGGGTGCACGGGTCCCTGATTAGCGGGAGTACATATCCTAACTACCGGGAGATGGCCCAGGAGCTCCTGGGATTGGACTTGTTGCACCCTGAGCGGCAGTCCACTACCTTGACCCGAGCAGCACTCCAGGATAGCCTGGGACTTTGGAGGGCAGGGATCGCGATAGGGGAGCTGCCCGAGTAGCATCTTCAGAGATTGGTGGACCGGGCGAGGCTGAGAGTCACAGCAGAGGCGGGACCGGAGGCAGACCGAGTGCTGAGGAGAGTCCTGATGCTATTATTCAGATGACTCCTTTTCACGATGCATGCAGATGTCATCAGTTGTCACTTCCTGCCACTTCTCGAGGACCTGGACCAAGTTGGTGACTTCGCGTGGGGAGCTGCTATCCTCGCTTTTCTCTTCGACACCCTGAGCTCGACAAGTCATCGGATGATGCTCGAGGGCTTCTCCTCTCTTCTCCAGGTACGACCTGACCCCTAGACTTGACTATGCAATTCGTATATGCTTCTATATGCTGACATGTAATGCAATGCAGGTGTGGGCCTACGTGCGACTGCGTGGGCTGGGTAGAGGCGAGGAGACCTACCCCGACCTATTATCGATTGCTAGGAGGTGGACCGCACCTTGGGAGACTAGCGGCCTTCAGAGACAGGTCCGAGGGCTCTAGGACGACTTGGACTCCCTACCTTATGCTTCGGTACAACTACAAACTCAGACTCTTTAATTAAATGCAATCTATATGCTTATGACGCTGATGTGTCTTTCTGTTTCGACAGGTTCGGTGGACTCCTTATGCAGATGAGGGGCACGAGGGTCAGCCTTGGGTAGTGGGGGCCCTCGCCTTCTTCGGGCGCGATGTGTGGCTTCACTGCATGAATGTAGTGGAGCCACTCCATTTCAGACTGGTGATGAGGATGATTGGCGTCCCTCAGCCAGTAGCAGAGTTCCCAGCTCCGACGAGTGCTGAAGTACAGACAGGCTAATCATGCACTGTCACCCGTACTACAAAGCACCAATGGCAGTATAGGAAACTACCAACAGACTCAGGACAAGGCAACTAGACCTACTAGCATAACGATACTCGAGTCATCAGACTCTAGGCCAAGATCGTTGCTCACAGCGGAACAACCGCCAATCATTCTAATCCTAAGCCAGGGAAAATGACACTCTGATGAAACGACTCACGGAGACCCAAGGGGACACCGAGAACTCTCAGCACACTTGGACATGTAAATTGAGATAAGACGATATCTCGAGGCATCCAGAAACACAGCCTCGGATTGGACAAAGCTACCGAGATACATACAAGGTCGCCTGTCAACCCCTGGTCTCACCAGGTTGACCGGAACCAGACATGACACACACACACAGATACACACATTGCATGCACAAGCACTCCTGACCATCCCATCATGGTCACTGCCCTTATAGGATGTCAACAGACACCCACGGGTCATGGGCAAACCACGAGATAAAGCCAAGACAAGCAGAAATCGGAGCGGTGGACGACAACAGCACTCTGGGTAAAGCGAACCATCACTCAACCGCTAGGTGAACCCGACATTCAAGAGGCAGCCGCTACACAACCAGAGGCAACGACACTGGTAGTTCTAGATTGAGTCGTTAGGGTACTGTCGTAGTCAAGGAAAAGATCACACCCAGTCACCTAAACCGATCAATCCAGAAACTACCGACAAACAGACACCGTCCTAGATCACAACCTAAGATTGACCAACACACAGAATAGAACGACGACCATCACGGCCAACAACAGAACCACAACGCACTAGCATAGGGGCATTACCTACTATAACGCACCAATGAGGGGCACCATCGCAAACAGACCTAAAATCCAATGCAGACCATGTAACGCACCAGAACAGGTGCGCCACATCAGCATAACGCATCAGGACAGGGGCGTTATGGCCAACGGACCAAAACTCAAATGAAGGGCATGTAAGGGACCTCCATAGGTGCGTTACACAAGCCTAACGCACTAGGACAGGGGCGTTAAAGCCAACAGACCCAAAACACTAACAGGGACAAGAGGCATATAACGGACCAGGCTGAGTCCGCCACAGCCACATGGCGCATGGGGGTAGGCGCATTACACCAACCACCATAGCCAGATAAACGCCAGTCAAGTACGACATAATGGTCTCACACTGGTGCGTTACCTAACCTATAATGCACAGGGATAGACCCATTAAATGAACCAACTGACTCGGTCTTTGAGGAAGCACGATCGTCGAGGGTCTGACACAGTAGTAGGCCTCGAAAATCACAGCACGTAACACACCAAGCCAGGCGCGTTACAGTCATGTGACGGTCCAGTACTGGTCCATCACACGACCCCAACCTTGAAGAACGCAAAATGACCTCAGTTGTGGAAGTCTATCAGGGGACCGTCACACAGTGTGACGGTCACTGGAGTGACCGTTACACAAATTCGGCGAGCAAAATAGGGGAACGGCCGAATCGGCCCGTTCCACGCCCCATTCACGCCGAAGCGTAGGGGAAACAATACCACGTGATGAAAAATAACCCCTGGAGGCTAAAAACACCACATGCACGTATTAAAACGTGAAATCGGGGTGATTCTGACGAATCGACCCTAAACAAGTCATCGGGGTTCCTGGACTCCTCCCGGCCCCAAATGACAACCGATCGACACGAAACTGGTGGGGTTGGGATCCTGACATCCCAGCGGTCGTTTTGACACTAACTACATCAAGAATGGTTGCCATTTTTTGACGAACTCTATAAACCCCAAAAGCTATGATTTTCACTAAACTGGCCCGATCTCCCCCGATCGAGCACCATTCTACTCGAAATTACAGGAAAAACGTAGAGGACGAAGTGGCGATCCATCTCCCTACCTCCACCGACAAAATCGAGCACTGAGGCGACTAAACCGCGCCAAAAACCACCACGCGAATCGAACCATCGGCTTTGAATCCACTGTTCGGGGTCGCGCAACAACCGCACCAATTCTCGCTCCACCACGCATCTCAGCAGCCTCCCGACGTCGTCACCTTGCCCACGATCCCCTCCGTCTGCAACCAGAGGCGAAGAGGCAAGAGAACGACAGAGAACGGGAGAGAGAGTGAGAGAAGAGAGAGAGAGGGTGGGGGGTTAAATATAAGGAAATTAGAAATTTTTTCTAATTTCTGAAAATCTATAAATGTATGGATTTTTGAAAATTAAAAAAATTTCTAATTTCCTTATAAACCCCCCCACCCTCTCTCTCTCTTCTCTCATGTCATCTCACTCTCTCTCTCATGTTCTCTCTTGTTCTCTCGATCCATTGACTCCGACTACAAATGGAGGTGACCGTGGGCGAGGTAGCGACGCCGGGAGGTTGCTGAGACGCGTGGTGGAGCGAGAATCGGTGTGGTTTTGGCGCGATCCTGAATGGTAGATTCAAAGCTGACGATTCGGTTCGCGTGTTGGTTTTCGACGCGGTTTAGTCACCTTGGCGCTCGGTTTCATCGGTGGAGGTAGGGAGATGGATCGCCACTTCATCCTCTACGTTTTCCCTGTAATTTTGCGTAGATTGGTGCTCGATCGGGGGAGATCAGGCTAGTTTAGTGAAAGTCGTGATTTTTGTAGTTTGTAGGGTGCGCCAGAAAATGCCAACCATTCTCGATGTAATTAGTGTCAAATTGACCACTGGGATGTCAGGATCCCAACCCCACCAGTTTTGTGTCGATCGGTTGTCATTTGGGGACGGTAGGAGAATGGAAACCCCGGTGACTCGTTTTGGGTCAATTCGTCAGAATCACCCCGATCTCACATTTTAATGTGTTTCGATAGATGCATGTGGCATTTTTGACCCCCTGAGGTCATTTCCTGTCGATTGGCTTTGTTTCCTCTACGCTACGGCGTGCATGGGGTGTGGAACGGACCAATTCGGCCATTCTACCATTTTACTCGCCAGATTGATTTAGCAGTCCTTCCAGAGACCATTATAGGGCATAATGGTCCCTCGATAGACCATTATGGTTCATTCATTTTTGTCATTCGAGGTCATGGAGCATAATGGATCAGCTCTGGTCTGTTATTTGAGTATAACGCCCCTGGCTAGGCGCGTTATATTCAGGTTATTTTCGAGGCCTGCTGCTATGTCAGACCCTCGATGACCGTACTTTCTCAAAGATCGTGTCAGTCGGTTAGGCATAATGGATGCCTCCTTGTGCGTTATGATCAGATAACACCCTGGTGCAGGTCTGTTATGGTGCGTTGACTGACGTTTTGTCTGGGTATGGCAGTTGATATAATGCACCTAGCCCTGTGCGTTATGTGGCTATGACGGACTCATTGTGGTCCGTTATATGCTTCTTGTCCGTGTTAGTGTTTTGGGTCCTATGGCTTTAATGCGCCTGTTGTGGTGCGTTAAGCTTGTATAACGTGCCTATGGAGGTCCGTTATATTCCCCTTGGTTTGAGTTTTGGTCTGTTGGCCAAAATGCCCCTATCCTGGTGCGTTATGCTGATATAACGCCCCTGTCTTGGTGCATTATATTGTCTATATTGGAGTTTTGGATCTGTCTGCCATAACGCCTCTTCTGTGGTCCGTTATGGCAGGTAATGCCCCTATGCTGGTGCGTTATAGTCCTGTTGGCCGGGATGGCCATTGGTTGGTTCTATGTTGTGTGTCCGTCTATCTCAGGTCCTTGTTCTAGGGCGGTGTCTGTCTGTTGATGGTTGTCTGGATCGATCGATTTAGGTGACTGGGTGTGGTCTTTTCCCTAACTACAAAAGTACCCTAACGACTCAATCTAGAACTGCCCGTGTCCTTGTCTCTGGTCACGTAGCAGTTGCTCCTTGATTGTCGATTTCGTCTAGCGGTCGAGTGATGTTTCGCTTTGCCCAGAGTGTTGTCGTTGTCCACCGCTCCAGTTTCTATTTGTACATGCAGTGTGTGTCCATATGTGTTGTCATTGTCAGGTTCCAGTCAACTCGGGGTCACCCAGCAGTTGACAGGCGACCTTGTTTGTGTCTCGGCAGCATTGTCCAATTCGAGACATTATTTCTGGATGCCTCGAGGTATCGTTCTACCTCGATTTGTGTGTCTAAGTGTGCTGAGGGTTCTTGGTGTCCCCTGAGGTCTCCATGTGTCGTTTTCTCGGAACGTCATTTTCCTTGGCTTAGGATTAGACCGATTGGCGACTCGTTCTGCTATGTGTGACGATCTTGACTTAGAATCATAGGACTCAGGGACCGTTGTTGCTGTAGGTCTATTTGCCTTGTCCTGAGTCTGTTGGTAGTCTCCTACGCTACCTTTGGTGGTTCGAAGTACGTATTGCAGGGCATTCTCGCCTGTATGTACTTCGACACCTGGGTTTTGATGCCTGGCATTGTATAATACCACTTTAGTTCACCGATAGATTAGTCTCCTCATCCTTTGTCATGGAGTTTAATTAATTATTTAAGTCATGAGATGATTAAATAATTATTTCTATGTTAATTAATAATGTAGAAAAGCTAAGAAAGAGTTCTTAAGCTTATTGGGCCTAAAACCAGACTGACACTGGGTCTAGAGAGTCACACACATTAGGGTTATGGACGGTGGAAGTGTATTCACAATATTAGACTTATCAAAGTTTTTGTGAATGACTGAGAAGTCTATAAATAGTTACGATGGGAGAATCTTGGGCCAAGCATCTATGGTTTCTTAGGTCGCTCCCTCTCTCTCTCTCCTCTTCTGGAGGGGCACCCCCCTCTCTCCTGTCTCTTCACCCTCTCGTCTCTAGTGTAGAGACCATGGAGGTACTGTAGAGGAGATCATTCATGAAGCATTGTGGTGAGGAGATTCCACCATCCGTGCCCATGTGGATACCGCTAGAGGCCGTGCACTTGCACGGTTGATTACCGCCACGAGGGATTGTTTCCACGTCACTGCGATCTAAGCATCGCAGAGGTAAAATCGAACCGTAGTTGTAGATAATCATCGAGAATCACACTGGAATGATCAACTTGGTTGGGTTAAAATTTTAATTTCTAGTTTTCGTTGCATTCTTTCCAATCTCGACCTAGTTCCTTACACTACCATCCCCAAACAAGTGGCCAAGTCTGATGCGAGATGACACGTGACTCTAAGGACAATGCAACAACTCCTAACCCTAGATGATGACGCGATCAGCAAACACGCAATATGGCGAGCAACCAAAGGTAGGGCCCTGGTGAGGACTCAAGGGCTGAACACATCACTAATGAGAAACCACGACACACGATCATCCCTAGAGAGGGAAATGTGGGATCTACGCGGTTGAGGAACCTCACCTCCAGAGTCACAGGGTAGTCACTCTCACTCGTAGCCTGGACGGAGACAACGGGACGGGTCCACTCACGCTCACCAGTGGTGATAGAATTTGACAGGCTAGGATTCCTACTCTTACACAAGAGCAGCGACAGACAAGCGTGTACACGGAACGAGCAAAGTGCAAGAGAGGGAGTGGAACGCGTACCTCCATGCTAGTGCGTGGGGAAGACAACCCCGACTGAGACACGCAACCCCGATACAAGCAATAAAAAATAGTATAGATCTGAAATGATTTTCCCACTCCTAGTAGAGAGGCAAAAGGCTACAGCACAAACTCCAGGGGTTGGCATGCATTGGTTGACGGACAGCAAGCCGAGGGTGCTCTGGGTAGCAAGCAAGTTGTTGGTCCGATCTGGGTACAGTCTAGTCTGCAGGGACAACATGCCAGTTAGGGATGTCGTATGGTGTCGAGGGAAGCCAGGAACGGCCACTGGAATAGCCAATGCAACACATGAAGGCCGCGGTCAGGTGACTGAACGTCGGCCCCCTTCTGATTAGATCTTGCACCGTGAGCAGGTGCAGTCTGGGCCTGTGCAGGGAGGGACAGACGACCAGCAAGAGAGCGGCCATGAAACCAAGGCCTCTCAGGCAAATCCTCATGTGAAACTTGGTATCAGCAAAGATGAAGAAGTCGACAATGAGCTGGGTTGGCTAGCGCTCGCACTGTTCAAGTCAGGGGACCCGGGCAGCCTCGTGTAGGGATGAGGGTCTGATCTAGTCACAGACTAGGTCTGTGGCCAGGACAGCAAGGAGAGGGGAACCATGGCGGGTGTGAGGGCGACCAAGATGGTTCTAGGGTGTGAAAACTCGTGGACAGTGGGCTTGGGCATGTGGGGGGGCTGATGGCGGTGGTCTGGATAGAGAGGGGAGGAGTTGGGGGCATGGGTAAGACAGGAGGTGGGAGGGGAAACCTGTGTCTGGCCTGCGGGTGCAAGTTGCTACCAACAAGGAGGAGGCCAAGTGGGGAGGAGTTGGGCGGCCAGGGGTTACTGGGCTGGTGGTGGTGGTTGAGGGGTGCAGTAGAGGGGTGAGGGGGGATGAAGCGAAGGCGTGAGGAACATCAGGGATGGGGACAGTTCAGACCTGGTTGCAAGTGGGCGTAGGTTGGGTAGCAAGTAGAGGGTGGGGGCAGACTGCACAACCGTTGGGTGATCTGTCTAAGTTTGGACAGTGAGCAGGCGAAGCAACAACGTAGCAGCGAGGAAGAAGAGTGTTGGTGATTCATGGTGCAGCAGTTGCAATGGTTGATGGCGCAAGGGAGAAAAGGTAGATGGGCAGGGCCTCTCACCCAAACCCTAGGGCATTTCACTCTAAACCCTCGGCATATTTTCTATCTGATCATGACAGAGCAATGGTAATAAGGTGTTGAGTAACTGGGGATTCTGGCCTCTGATCAAGGTGTCTCCTCACATAAAAAGTCACCTCTCTTACTACATTTGTTCTCTAAAGAGAGGTAATGTGGTTCTCACACTGAGTAACTGGGGATTCCGGCCTCTAATCAAGATATCTCCTCATGTCAAAAGGTGTGATATACCAAAATTACTTATTAAACTTTATGCTGCTCTTACAAGAAACTTCAGTCAAACCCCCTTCTCTTTAAACCAGCTTTTGTGGATTGTTTGTCCTCAATACCTCTGGAACCATTTCTGTGGATCTGTCTCTTGCAGTCTAATCAGTATGATTTTTGACAGATCCTTCTTGTCATACTTGTTTATCTTTGATCTACCTCATATCTTATGTATGTCGATATACTTCGCTCTCACTCTTGATCTCTCCTGGTTATTAGACTTCTAGAATCTACGCTTACTTTTGTTCTCTTTCTTAATCTTTTAAGAACTGGGCATGAGACATTCTACTCTGTGGACATATTGTACTTCCTTTCAATGATCTTGCAGCTCCATCTCTCTCTCTATTCTTTTTAGTGATGTCAAAGGGGGAGAGATATTTGTGCATGTTTTTGAGTTTTGAGCTTATGTGAAATAGTAGATTGTCAGTGAAAGGGGGAGTGATCTTGTGCTTAGCATGACCATGATGTCAGGGGGAGTCAGCCTGTCAGTAGGAGCTAGTCCGTGATATTGCATGCACGATTGACCACTCCTTTTGATTGCATTGCTAATGATTGACTCATAGTGTTGTCATCATCAAAAAGGGAGAGATTGTAGCATCCCTAAGGTTTTGATGAGGTCAAACACCATAAGTCAATCATCTTTAGTCTCATGCATGTTCAGGAAGAGACATGTCAATGTATTAGTATGACTAGTCAACGCTCAGTCAAGTCAGTGCACATAAATCTAGGTCAATGCATCTGCATAAAGTTTATGTGCGTGTCATTTATGTGTGTATGTCATTTTATCGAACAGTTTGTGTGCATGTCATTTCTGTGTGCATGACATTTCATCGAACAGCCTGTGTGCATGTCATTACTGTGTGCATGTCATTTCATCAAATAGTTTATGTGCATGCTATTTTACATTGCACATATCATAAAGTCAATACGTATTCTGAACTAAGGTCGATGCTAGCTATGACTTCAGTCAGACTAAGGTCGATGCTAGTTATGACTTCTGTCATACTAAGGTCGAAGCTAGTTCTGGGTTTCATCAACTAAGGTCGATGCTTGTTTTGGTCCTTGCCATTTAAGGTCGATGCGTGTTTTGGGTCTATTGCATTTAAGGTCGGTACACATCACTGTTCAAGGTCGATGCATGTTTTAACCTAATGCATAGTTAAGGTCGATGCTATTCTTAATAGCACGCAGGCAAAGTCTAAGCATGTTACTATTCACAACACCAAGGTTGAAGCATCTCTTCTCAGCATAGTAATTGAGGTCGATGCTACTTCGAGCCTCCAGCAACAGAGGTCGATGCCACTTCGGTCGCACAGAAACTGAGGTTGGTGCACAGTTGGTGGGAAGCTTTCAAGGTCGATGCTAGTTCTGCCCTTAAGCTTCCAAGGTCGATGCTCATTTTTGCTACATGCACATATAGTCGATACATGACACTGTAGCTCAGGTCGATGCACATTCTGGTCGGTGCAAGTTTTGCCTTGTGCTAAACAAGGTCCGTGCATTTTTTCCCTTATGCAACCAAGGTCGGTGCACCTTCTTGCCAAGATCGTAAGAGTCGACACTTGCCTTGCTGGGTTCTATTTAGGGTGTTGCCAGAACACCTTGATAAGAATGTCGACTCTAAGAGTCAACACCTTCTTTCATCCGTTCGGGACTAAAATAGCACGTGAGCTCGAACTGAAGCAGGCATGTGTTCCCACAAGGCTGGAGGTTGGCACGTGATCCTAGGGAACTTATGACTGGGCACGTGATTCAAGGGACTATAACAGAGGAATATTCTCATCTCTGCCACGTGGACCAATGGGGCTTCAGTAGGTTTCTATTGCCATATCCATACGGTGCCCCTGTTTCTATATAAGGATGCCTTGCCCCCCAAGAAGAAAGTGGAAAGCTGCTGCAATTGCTGCCATCATCTCCACCTGAAAAGAGAGCATCTCCAGGAGGAAGAGAGAGTATGAGAAGTCCAGTTCAAGCCAAGAGAAAGAGAAACGAAAGTATATTGATCACTTAACATTCAGATAATGGTAATTGAGGAGAGTAAATCTGGCTCGGCCCATAACGGACCCATCTACGACGAGCCTGGTACCACCCAGGGCCTATAGCTCGCCCAAGGGCGCCCGACGATGGCGACTCGTGAGGGCACGGCCCACTACGACTTGACATTGGATTCGACAGCGTTGGAAGGGCTACAGCCTAGGCACAATGACCGCTGGAAGACCCTCCGACGACCGACCGTTACCCCCCACGACGTTGGCTCCTATCCCACAAGAGGCGAGCACGTCCCATGAGCGCAGTAAGACTCGCCCAGGGATCAGTCGACTCTTGGGTACTCGCCTCTCAAATGAAAACTCCCGCCACAATCGCGGGAGACGTTACTCCACTACTTGCGCCCTTCCCTGTTAAGGGATAGGTCTCCAACTCCAGGATAACCCCCTATAAAAGGGACCTCGACAGAGAAGAGAGAACATGGTGGAATTTCTGCCAAAAGTTACATACAAAGAATAGAGCCACTAGCTTGCTACTGCGATAGAGAGGTCATGCGCGCCTACTTCTCCTGAGAGAAACCTCTCTTGCACGACCTTACCAGCCAGCGAGCACTCTCTAAGTGAGCACTAAGAGCGGTGAGCACTCGTCTGGAGGGCCTACGTGTCTCTCAGATCTACTACGATGGCCTCCATCCTTCTCTCTCTCCTCTGCTCTTCTCTGTTCCTTCTTGAACCGTTGCTGACTTAAGCATCAGAGAGTTGTTCCCTGGGGTAGCGTCCAGGGCTCCTTTTGACGTCCTTTTTGACTTCTAGTGTTTACAGGCTTCCAAGAGTGCCGGATGACTTTCTCAACAAATAAATAGAGAAGGTGGTATGTAGCATAGAAATCATATTTCTTCCTCTACACTTCTTAGCGCCATCTGTGGGAACTCCGAGCGAAAAGCCATGGCACCCCGTGGGAGTCTTCGCATTAATGCCAGCAACCGAGGGCGCGGTTCTCATCCGGGAGCCAACTGCCGGCATGGATCACAAGAAGCATCTTCTACTCATCCACGCCAAGAAGTCACGCCAGGCGATCTCGATGAGATACGCTAACAGATTGAGGCAATGACAGGGCTATGTCAGGACCTCTTGAACTGGCAAGCTGACCCCCAACGCCCTCCGTCCAAACGATGTCAGAATGAGGAGGCCCAGATCATGCCAAACTCTCGCCAAGTGCGGGAAGCCTCCCACGTCTCCGTCACAAAGACGCGACGATCGCGCAGCTCGCCCACACCAAGGGTGCGCAGTCTGTTACACTCTAACCCAGAGATGGATCTGTGGCTCTAGCGCATCGATGAAATTGAGAACAAGGTATGCTACCTGGACAATGTCCTCCTCGCTGCCAAGAACCGGGGCCTCATCGACGAGGACCAAGACTTCCAAGCTCCCTTCTCCAAGGAGATCATGGAAGCCCCCATTCCGCCCAAGCTTCAGCTATCGTCTTTCACTCCGTACGATAGCACCACTGACCTGGTTGACCACTTGCACAGCTTCGAGTCCCATCTGGTCTTCCACCGAGCCTCAGACGCTATGAAATGCCTGGCATTCATTACGACTTTTCGGGAGAATGCCCGGGCTTGGTTCGAGTCCCTGCCGATCGGGACTATCTCTCCTTCCAGCAGCTCAAGAAGCTATTCAAGGAGAACTTCATTGGCTGCCGAAAGGTAGCCAAGTCTGCAGTGACACTGCTCGCTCTCAGGTAGGGGAGAGAAGAGACGCTGTGGGACTTCGTCTCCTGTTTTCGTGCAGAGGCACTCGGGATCCCACACCTCGATGTCAGCATCGCCACCACCGCACTCACCCAGGGGACGCGGGACCACATCCTTCGACGTGCTCTCGAAGTCGAAGCCCTGACGACCCTCACCGACCTCCTCGTCTTGGCACGGAAGCACGCCCGGTGCGAGGAGAACACCGCGGCCCTAGGCCGTGCAGTCAGAATTGAATAGTTCGACGAGAAGAGATCCGTTGACTCGCCACGCAAAGGGCAAAACATGCGGGAACGATGGGACTGAGACTGCCATGACTGCCCAGAAAAGGAAAGGGGCAACTATCGCAACTATACGCCCCTAATAGCTCCTCCTGACCAAATCTTGATGGAGATTAGTGAGGAGCCGTTCCTCAAATGGCCTTCCCAGATGAAGTCCGATCCAAGTTCGAGGAGCAAGAGTGTTGGATCCCGGGGCAAGCGAGCGGCCGGATCTCGAGTCGTTACAGATGGTATCAGAGGTATGGTTGTGGAAGTACATGAGAATTTGGAATATTGCAGTGATCAGAGTCCGTGAGGTCTAGTACAGTCAGCAGCTGGCATAGGATTTCGTATTTATTTTCCGCTTGGTTTGTCGCGTGAGAGCGTAAGTGTGCGGTGTTGGCGCTGTGAAGGTGGCTGCTGCTCCGTTGGTGTGCCAGCGTGGGGTCCGAGGATCGAGGTCGAGAGCTTTCTCCCTCATTGGTGGTGGCCCCGGTTGTGTTACGTTGGGCAGAGGTTGCCGACAGGTGTGTTACTGCGGTGCGACGTTCGAGGAATCTGCAACGAGGTCAGGTGGCTGGCGAGCATTGTCCGTGGTTAAGTGGCCGTGAGTGTGCTCTGAGAGAGCTGTTATTGGTGTTGGTCACTCCAGCTGAGGATTTATCAAGCCCCTGAGGCGTTGAGATCGTGGTTCGAGGTGGCAGAGTGGACGCTCTGGTTGAGATGTGCTTGGATGAGCAAAGGATCTTTCTAGTGAAGTGCTGATTGTCGAGCCTGGCGTTTGGTGTGTTATTGGTTTCGAGGTCAGAGGCAGGTGTAGGTGAAGAGCATGTGGCAGTGGCTAGCTCGACCGTTGTGGTGAGTGTGTGGCTGTTTGTGTGAAGCGTTGTCCATTCCCTGGTGTGTAAGGGTGTGTTGGCGCTGCACCGAAAGGATGCGTGCCAGCTGGGCAGTGTTCATGAGAATTCGTGGCTGGTGTTGTGTTTTCTGAGGTGTTGTGGATCGGAGCTTGTGGAGTTGCAGAGGATGAGTGGAGCATCGGAGGATTGGTTCCTCGGTGTGTGGTTGTCTCGGGTTGCTTGAGACGTGCTGTTGTCATGTCGTTGCTTGAGGCATTGTGATTTGTGGCACTGACTGGATCGAGAATTGGGGAATATGTTGGCAGAGCTACCGCAAGAGTACCCTGTTCTTGTGTTGGAAGCTGTGTCCTTAGGTGAGATCGTATTTTTGGAGAAGTGATCTCTGACAAGATTATGGGTCCCGGTTGGTTGCCGTGAGTAGCTGGTGAGGTTGATCGAGTGATCGACCATGGTAAGAGGTGTATTGTCTGGGGACCCGTGCGCATTGGTCGTGGCGCTATCGACCAGCTTGCTGTGGTAGCAGGTGGCACTTGTTAGTTCTAGAGAAGTGTGTCGTGAATAGTTTAGGTGGCGTCCCGAGGCTCTGTGGTAAGAGCGGAACCAGGATTGGCAAGCGTCCCTTTTGGATCATTTTGAGACGAAGGATTTGATGAGATAAGAGGAAGGACAGTGCCCGTGTGCGGAGATCTCTGATGAGACGTTGACGTAGGATGTGGTGATCCCTCGTTTACGGCCAGCAAGGGAGGATTCCCTGTGAGTCTGAGTTGAGTGACGAGAGGATCGAGGATTGTGGAATCCTGTCATTTGAGTTCGCTGTGCTCCCCTCAGAGGGTGGAGTTGGCGTGAGGCTCGAGATCGGTTGCGGTGTCCGAGCGAGATTTGGCTTAAGATGTGGTGTTGGTCTGTGGGAGAGTCAGCGGATGGCCTGTCATGATTTGGAGCGTGCCTGTTGGGCCGGTGAAGGTTTCCCGTTGACGCGTATCTTGTGACCAGTGGATGGTCTTCACAGACAGGAGATGCTGGTTGTTGGGGCTCGAGAATGGCGTGAGTCGTATGCCAGCGGGGCCTTAGGTGGCCGATTATGGGATGTGCTTTTCCCGGATTGGATCTGGGGTTTGTGAGAAGTTGTCTTCTGGCAAGGGTTGGTCCGGTGCTGTTGTAAGTGATCGTCTTGCCAGGTGTGAGCTGGTGGAAGCTCAGTGTTGGTTATCTTTGGTACAGGGTGTGAGATCGGTCAGCGAGTTGTCAGGCTGACGTTTGGTTGGTCCGTCGAGCATGGGCGTTGACCGGTGTTGGTTCTCGTGATGAGGAGCGCATGCCCTCCGTGAGCGAGATCGTGGTGGTGTTGTTGTGGCTGGTTTTTCGTGTTGGCTGAGGTGACGCCAGACTTGTACTTCTTGTATATGCCTACTCTGATGATTGATGTGTCTTGGTGGTGAGCGAGGCATTCTCCGTAATCATTGTCTGGCCGCGTCCCTCGGGATCGTGGTTTTTGCGAGTTTCGAGGTTTGGTTGGGGCTCTAACAGTGTTGTCGATTGGTCCAGGCATTCTCCCCTTGTCGCTTAGTGCTTGTTCTGAATTTCGAGGACGAAATTCTGATCATTCACGACTGTTAACTGCCACGTTCCGAACAATCGACACGTTCCGTTGCCATCGGTTCGGGGCGTGACAGATTCACCAAGGAGTCAATTTTCTTCTTTAAGACTTTGTTTTCTTTCCTGTACAGTTCATACTTATCCATTAACTCAAAGTAAGCTTCCTCCCAATCATCAGTAGTAAAGTGTTCAAATGGGGAGGTTATCTCAGTGTTGTCTCCTTTGGCCATCAAACATAGATCTCCATTCTCCTCTGTAGTGGAGCTATTTTCATGTTCTTCCTCTTCCTCATCACTCCAAGTGTAAATCATGGCCTGCTTCTTGTTGCCCTTCCACCTGGGTATTGTCTTCTTGGCTTCTTATGGATACTCAGACTTGATGTGTCCAAGTTTCCTACAAGAATAACAAATGAGTTTGTCAATTTTCTTAGTGTTTTCAGGTCTTGGCCTGAAACCTCTTTTTACCTGAGGCTTCCTCTTTGTGAAGCCTTTACCTTCCTTTCTTAGAAACTTCCTGAATTTTCTTGTTAACATAGCAACCTCATCCTCTTCAGAGTTGCCACTTGAAGGTTCTTCATCTTCAGAGGTGTCCTTGGTACTTGGCCTTGTTTTGAGAGCCAGGGGCTTCTTCTTACTTATCTCAGCCTCTTTGTTCTTCAGGTTCATCTCATAGATCATCAGTGACCCTATAAGTTCTTCTACCTTGGTGGTAGCCAAGCCTTTTGATTCTTCAACAATGGTTGCCTTGGTATGCCATGCAGGAGTTAGGGACCTGAGAATCTTCCTTACAATCTCCTGCTCAGAATAGGTCTTACCTATCTCAGTTAAACCGTTAGTGAGCATAGTTAGCCTAGCATACATATCAAAAATAGACTCTTCAGGTTTCATTCTGAATTTTTCACATTCAGACACCAGCATATTTGCTTTAGTTACACGTACCTATTGTGTCCCTTCATATATTACCTCAAGATGGTCCCACATTTCTGTTACAGTGGCACAAGTGGACACTCTTGATAACTCTGTTGGGTGAAGGGAGAATTACATTATGTGCTTGGCACCCCAGTTCAGTGTAGATCTTCTTATCTGCTCCTTGGTCCATGTATCCTCATCTTCAGGTAGTTGAAATGGACCTTTGCTAATTACTCGCCAAATTTCATGATCCTGGGCTCTGATAAAAACCAGCATACAATTTTTCCAGTAAGGATAGTTTGTCCCAGTGAAAAAGGGAGGCCTATTTATAGAATGCCCATTGGGCATAGGACTCTTGGCAGCCATATTACCACTTCTCTCAAGGTCATTAGACCACATTCAGAGAGACTAGCTCTGATATCACGTGATGCATAGTGATAGGTAGATCTAGAGGGGAGGGGTGAATAGATCAGCCCCTTCTATACAGAAATAACAACAATATAAAAACTAAGGAACAATAACGCACGAACAGCTACAAGTTGATGAGCAAGATGCACAAACGATGATTATGAACGGCCCTACACAAGCATCTAGCCCCAAACCAAGATAGAAGGCAAGCCACACAGAGACAAGATTTTAAGGTGGTTCGGTCTCTCTCTAGAGATCGACGTCCACCCCTCACTTCAACCAAGTGAGGCTCCACTAGTGCTAAGGCACTACCGCTGATTCACAGCTTCTAACAGTGAGACAACTCTCTCCAACTGCTGCCACATAGCTTGAGAGTATGCAACCCAAACACCCACTAACTAGTGACACACTGTCTGTCTTCCTATACGCAGGTAGGGAGCAAATGTAAGAGTATTATTTTGAGAAAAATAAAGTGAAAAGGGTAGCAGACAGGGTATATCAATAGAGATCTGTAGGAGAAAGAAAGGCCATGCCTGGAATCTGGATGGCGATCCTCGCTTCTTCCAGATGGAATGCTTCCTAGAAGGGCAGGCTCTCCTTCATAGGAAGTTGAAGCTCCTTCCTCTTCTTCTCGAAGGATGAAGAGAGAAGATGAAGATGTCTGTCTTCAGATGCTTCTAGGTTACAGTAGGTTCTTCGCAGTTGGCTTCACGTCACAAGGCTTCTTCTTCCTGCTGCTTGCTTCCCACTAGCTCTCTCCTTTTTTCTATCTTGTCTTCACCTAACTTCAGCTGTCTCTTCCTATCCCTTTTGATTTGCCGCTCCTGCTGCTCCTTATATGCTCCAACTTATCCTCATTCCTTCGTATGCTCAATAACCCTTCATTCTTGCCGCGTTTCTTTCCATTTTTGAACAAATCAACCCCTTCTCTTGTCCTCTTGGAGATACATCGGAGGCCTGCTCGCAGCTGTGGACCTGTAGAGAACCAGTCACATGCAGCTCTGGTCACAATATCATCCCAGCATCCCTGAAAGCCCAAGAGGTACCTTTGGAAGCGTCTCCCTGTCTTATTCACAACAGCAGTGGTCTTGTCCCATTCTGAGCTCGTGGCTGCCTGGTGGAGCCAATCTCCCCCGACTGCGCGTCTTCCTCCAGACTGTCAATCTGAAGCTGGGTGCAGAAGCTCCCACGGCCGGCCATCTGAGGATTTGGAGGCGGTGCTTGGCCGAGATCTTCTACAACAAGTCGCCTTCCAGTACCAAGAAGCGGCTTCTCGATTGGACCCCGGACAAGTGAGTTCTTAATTTTCTCCCCAGGGTGCGCAGTTCTGTCCCCTCCAGGACTGAACCGACACCTGTCCACTGTTTGGGCTCTCCCAATCTACTCTGACTTCCTCTGGTGTCCCCGCAAGTCCCATTTCAAAGAGTACTCGACAAAGGATCCAACGACTCCAGCCACGCCTGAATCAGAGCCCAGGAGCGCCCGGGGTGACCTTGCCTTCCTGATGCAGTGGTGCTGAAGCAGCCAGAACCAGAGCAGTCCAGCCCTGTTCCAGGTCCTACCCTGACCAACAACATCATCAAGGGAATTCAATAAAATTCAGGCTTCCTCCTGGCTAAAGTACGAGACTTTCTGAACTGGTTTCAGCCCATTTGGAGTTCGGTGGCGTCCGTGGCGGTGACATCTTTGACTGTCTGTCCGGTGGTTCCAGAAGCTGGCAGCATTGGTGGAACTCGACACGACGATTTTCTAGCTTCACTTCCCCTCCCCGCCTGGCCGGCTTACAGGCCCTCCCTGTGTGGAGGTAGTATTTAGTTGTAAATCTCTTAACCCTCACCCCGAGATCCCCCCTCCTGCGAGAGGTGTAGTGTTGTAACCCACATATTTTCAGGTCAAGCGCTATCACCGCGGCGTGCGGGCGTATGCCCACGCTTCCCGGCGCGCCCTCATCTCCAGTCAAGATCAGTGTTTTCACACCGATCTGGTGAGCATCTGATACCCCCTTGTCTGGTTACAATCTTTGCTTATTTAGTATAGTCTTTGCTTGTCGTCGGTCAGTGAGATGAGAGCCTGGACTCACACACCACCTTAAGTGTACCCACCGCGGACTGTGAGTGAGTGCCTCCCAACCCACGCCCCGGCGTGCCAGCTGCCCACGAAGTTGGGAACCCCAGGCCCATTAGGGGTCAGCCTAAGCCTGCTAGGTCTTCAAAAATTGACTGGGTCCCACCTAGGACCCTCACCATCATCCCCCGGTCACCATCGGGAGATCGTGTGCACCGTGCGAGTGAGCCGCTAGCGTGAGTCTAACTTCTTCTTTGTATGCTTGCGGGTCTAGGTCTTAGGTTCAATAAGTCATACCTTCTTATCATTGGGCTGTGCCACATCACGACCCATTCGAGGGTCACGAGTCAAGAGGTCCCTCCACTCACCAGAATGGCGCCAAGCTCAAACACCAGCAGAGTGGTTGTTGGCTCAAGATCTTACTATCCAGTGAAGCATCTAGCAAAATAGACTTAAGTCCCTGGCAGACCAGGGGCACCAGTTCATCCGCAAGAGCACCTCATGAAGGAAAAGGGGTAATGCGAATTATCAGTAACACTGTGAAGGTATTCACATGCTACCCCCACAGACATCGACCAGTAACTCGGAAGGCCACACTACCTACGTCAATCAACGGTTTGGGATGAATCCCGCCGACACCCACCCAGTAGTTCCGCAGAAACTCCACTGGTGTCAGCCAACGACTTGGCAGAGTACCTGCCAATGTCAGCTGGTGACACCGAAAAAGCTCCATTGGGTCCCCACCAATGGCTACCAGCAAACCCTGGTGGGAGGTCTATCCCTTCAGCACTTGTCGTGTCCCAAGGGGTAGTAATGCCCAGGCGGACACTCAGTCCAAACTCTGCTTCGGCCATCATGTTCATTCAGGCCAAACCACCCAGACCCCAGTCAAAGTCCCAGCCATCTACAACAGGAACCAGCCAGTCTTTGGACTCACCCTAATGCTCCGAGCTACTCGGTTGAGGGTGGATCCACAGTCACTTCTACGATAGCAACAAGTCACCGATGGTGTAACCTACAGGCCATGTCCCCTAGCAGCAGCAACTTAAGGACGACAGTCGCAAGGCTCTCAGGTATTAAAAAAGAGGAACCTTCTCAAGTCCATGTGTGACTTCTCCCAGTTGCTGGCATCCACGCAGTACACGGTGCGGGACCCTCTTTTAGCTCTCTCCATGAATTCCTCTAAGGACTCGTTATCATGTGGACGAATGTTAGTAAGTCCCAATACCTCCATGATAGATGTCCTGGCCACTGACCTGTTCTTTCGGTCCTTTAATTCCAACCCCAGTAACTTTTGATCGCTCTCTCGATAATCAGGGTAGGTGACCCCAGTCACCACCTCACCATCCACTCTGAGACTGGTGATGCGAGTGATATCCTCCAAATTGGGCACCATGTGTCCCCAGGGCATCAGAAAGGCCCGACTCTCTAGGTCCCACCTCTCACGCAACGCGTGGATGAGAGTGAGGTCGAACTTAATTGGTTTGACACATAGGAAAGCGTCGAATCCCATCGCATCCAACTGAGTCTTTTGGAAGTCTGGAAGGCCCCGATATTCAGCTACCACCAATTCCCATGAGATGAGTGACCTCATCATACTCTGCACGCACAAGAAGTGAGAAAAGGGCACATAAAAGAAAAGAAAGGAGGAGAA
Source organism: Amorphophallus titanum (assembly GCA_024336825.1). Taxonomy (NCBI): domain Eukaryota; kingdom Viridiplantae; phylum Streptophyta; class Magnoliopsida; order Alismatales; family Araceae; genus Amorphophallus; species Amorphophallus titanum. Next base: position 61,762 of record JANBPO010001112.1, read on the forward strand.
TGGATGACGAAAGAAATGTAAGGGTTCGAGAAGATAGGATGATGCTTGTTTACGAGCTGTGATTCAGTCCTCTCACTAAGGTACCCTTCGATATCGGAGAGTCTCCTGGAACTACCATTGGATCTACTCCTCTTCGAGAAGCAGGAAGACTCACCTTCCACCCTGAAACTAGACTCACCCTCCATCCCAAAAATTAATAATCTTTCCCTTTCTTAAACAAAATTCCACTCTTCTAATCAGCCTTTGCTGCTTTGAGTCTTTCAGGAGGACCACAAGGGGCCATTTATAAGATTGGTAGAGGTCTGATCCAAAGCTATCGCCATAACCTCTAGTAGAGGCGTTTGTAACAAGGCACCCATTTTTCACTTTCATGTGTTACTTCGCCGTTCACTCAGAGTAAATAAGGTTGGTGGCATAGCTTCGCACCCTACGCGGACAGAGGTTCCCTAAGCTCGTCATGTTGCAAATGAATTTGGGGTGAGCTCATCCACACGAGAAAGACGACTAGGGGTCGGCATCGTCGAATTTGGTGGTAGACTCATCCATAAGAAAAAGGACTGGAGGTGGTCATGATTAAATTTAGGGGTAGACTCATCTACAGGAGAAGAGATGACCAAGGGATGACATCATTAAATTTGGCAGAGAACTTTCCCGAAAGGAATGCTTAATGATTCCAAGACATGATCCGTTATTTTAGGGTGTAGTTCTGTCAAACGCGTCATGTGGGAACAGTGTGAAAAAAAAAGAGGCGTAGAAGAGAAGGTAGTGCAAAGGGCAGAGAAGTAACACGAAGGTAAGTCGTTCCGTTCATATGTCTATATAAGCCGTCATGTACACCATAAGGAAAGGGGCGAGTGCACAAGCAATTCACTCACCACCACTCTCGGTTATCTCTCCTCCCTCCTAAGGCAGATGTCCCTAGGAAGTCTCATAGAGCTTTACGAGGCAGTGCCCGCCTCACCCCGCAGCGCTCGCTTAGCCTTGGCAGCATGGTGCTCCTCTACTGAGGAAACGAAGAAGCTACCAATTGAGAAGGAGTCAGACTAATGGAGGCATGCCATGAGCTCTTGTCCCCTTTGGCAGTACTCCTCACCGTCCTCCAGCCTCTACTTCGTGACCCCAAGGATCAACCGGAGCTCCATCACCTGAGCCTCTAGTGCCCTTCTCTCGTCCCAACTTCGATGTCGCTCCGCCCTCCTCTTCTCTTCCCCCCTCTCTCTTTCCGCCCTCTCGCAGTCTATCTCACCTCATCGTGTGGAGAGAAAACCCTCAGTTCTAGCACATCTTGGGACAACTACTCGTGACGTTGTTGCTACTCCTCCAGCTCCACCATTCGGGCATCGCGCTGTTACCTGAGCAACATGTTCTCCTCCTCGACCCGCGCTACGTGAGTCAGGACATCTCAAATCTCCACTGCCGGCCAAAGCCGACCATTTCACAACGTCAAAAAAAATGGAGGGGTGAAACGCGTAGTCGAATTTCAAACCAAATCACACTCACATGAGCTGCGAGCTCTCGCTCTACCTCCTCAGCACGGGCCACTGCACCAACAAGCCGTTCCCGGAGGGAGGTGACCTCCAGAGGAGAAGCCTGGGGACTGGAAAAGGCTCCGTCGGACATCCCTACTGCCACTACCTGCCAGGCACACTGAAATAAGGGAGAATCCATAAAAATAGTTGAAACAATCCTGGCGAAGAGTACAATATGACTGCAGCGACCACGAGTCGAGAAACTGAAAAGTAAATGGGCCAAAGTGTTCTTGACTTAGGAGCTACAAAAGCAGTCTGAAACCCTTCTAAAAGGATCCAAAAATCCAATAAAGATCTAGCAGGACCCAATAAAGATCCGCCAAAGATCCACGGTATTACAGTCCTCCCCTCCTTTAAGAAATTTCATCTTCAAAATTTAAGGACCAACAAGAGTAAGGTGGGGAAGAACATCCCGATAATTACAGACACAAAACACGAGAAACAGAGTTCAGAGGAACAGCGTTAAGCTGTTGTCAAGGATACACGCTCAGAAGTGAGCACGACCACAAGTGAACACAAGTCCGACACCTCTGAAACAAGGCAACGTCACTTACGTCTCGCAAGGCAAGAGACACGACTGCCAGAGTAAACAACACCAAGAAACGAATCGACAGAAGCGATAGGCACAACCAACATCAGCTTACACAAGGAAACATAGTCCTCTCAGCTGACAGCCTGACGACATCATCAGCTCTAGTGCTAAAGGAGACAGGGAACTCCAGGCGCACAGGGTGCCAATCGACAAATACGTGGAGGAACGACACCAAAATCAACAACACTGGACCACACACAACATTTAGTCAGTCCTCACTCAGATATCGCATCTGATCAAGTCATGAGCCACTCCACCGGGAAAAGGGGCACAACAAGCTACAGACGAGACAATGGTCCACCACATAAGTGCAGAATCATATGAAAACAGCACTTACAAAAACAACAGCTAATGACAACAACACCTGTAGGATTTCGGCTCTGTGCAGCACACAGAATCACAGAACACACTACAAGTAGGGTCATATCACGACACGCGATAGCTGAGCACATGACTACAGGGAGCGAGTCATGCATCAGGCCGTTCACCAAGGAAAGACCCACAATAATTGTAACCGATCGCAAAACGACAAGAGAAACTATAATCTCAGGGAACGCATCTCAAGGATTATGAACGTGCCTTGAGAGCACAACACCCACGAGAAGGAATGCAGAGTAGAGGGTACTTTCTCTGCAGGGAAGCCGATGATTTCCCCGAATGCTCACAAAAGCCAACACCAAAACTCGAGAAATGACCGACAACGACACGGTCACGATGACATCTAGGCACGTGTAGCTAAGACGAAGTCACATCGAGAAGGAGTAATTCTCTCGACTAGCCAGAATCGTATGAAAAGATCCTCGACTCGTGGGTCATCAGCCCACACGCTTCTACTATGCACTCAACAACGCACGAAGGCATCCGAAAGAACCTCGACCTTCGCACCTCAGCACACACTAGGCGTCATCGCAATCTTAAAAAATCATAATGTAACATGCCTCGAGCACTGATCCAGTGAGCAATCGAGCAGAAAAGCCTAAGTGCAACAGAGAAGAGCACCAGCTTCAGCACGAAGCCCAAGAAAAAGCACTAATCTTGGCCTACCTTTACGTCCTAAAAATGACAAATGAGCCTTACATCGCATCAGTCGTTGGACACGGCACGACGAGAACACGGTACGTAACGGCTCTCGACACAAAGGTTAGGTCCAAAGCTAAGCAACCGTAAAGCAGAGAGAAGATCAGGCTCAATATAACGACTGTCTGCACTTAACAGGCACAGGACAAGATATTACTGAGACGGCGATTCCAAGCAATTCTTGAAAAGAGCCCACCAAAGTAGGCGAGAAGCAACAAGCTTACTAATAAAAGCTCACCAAGAAGGGAAGAGCCTAGTTCGCTCGAGCAACCTCCCAACCAAGGGGGCCCAATTGAGCACTTCCACCGAAGTGAGACTCATTAGGAGCTGACAGGACTCAAGCTAGGATGACCAAAATATCGTGACAACGTGTATGGCCATCTCGTCAACTCGCAAAGTCAACAACAACCTGAGCAATTAACAAAGACCAAGTGATAAGAAATCACGAATCTAACACTAGCAAATCCCAACCAGGAAGGGTGATGCAGCAGGAATAATACCGAGAAATTCTCAAACAACACAAACGACATAAAAACAACCACCGAACAACAAAATCGAACCATCTACAAGTTCAGACAACCAAACACAATAAGAAAAGAGTAGAATCAACTACTCCACCAAAAGACACAAAGCATAATGTGGACTACTCACAAGGATGTCAACACCGCAAGTGACAAACCGCAAGGCTTACACATCGAGCCCCAACAACCAGCATCTTCTGTCTGTGAAAGACCATCCACTGGTCACTAGATACGCGTCAACGGGAAACCTCCACCGGCCCAACAGGCACGCTCCAAATCACTACTGGTCATCCGCTGACTCTTCCACAGACCAACACCACGACTCAAGCCAAAGCTCGCTCAAACACCGCAATCGATCTTGAACTTAACGCCAACTCCACCCTCTCAGGGGAGCACGACGAACTCAAATGACAAGATTCCACAATCCTCGATCCTCTCATCACGCGACTCAGACTTATGGGGAATCCTCCCTTGCTGACCATAGACGAGGGATCACCACATCCAATGTTAACATCTCACCAGTGACCTCCGCACACCAGCATCATCCTTCATCCTGTCTCATCAAAACCTTCGCCTCCAAATGATCCAAAAGGACACCTGCCAATCTCGATTCCGCTCTTACCACAGAGCCTCGGGACACAACCCCTTACAATCCAAGACACTATTTCCAATGCAAAGATAGGGTACTCTTGCGGTAACCTCGCCAGCACGTTTCCCCGACTCGCAATCCTGCCAGTGCCACATATCATGAAGCCTCAAGTAACGGCATGACAACAACACGACTCACATAACCGAGACAATCTCATATCGAGGAACCAATCTTCCGACGCTCAACACATCCTCAGAATCCACCCGTAGCAACCGACGCTACGATCCTCCGCTGCGCACTCAGATCCACGTGCACAGCCACCACAATGACAACTCGGGATCCTCCATCTCGACAATCCTCTGCAACTCCGCAGGCTCCGATTCACAACACCAACTACAAATTCTCACAAACACCGCCCGACTGGCACTCATCCTTCCGGAGCAGCGCTAACACCCTCACACATCAGGGAATGAGCAACGCTTCTCACTGGCAACCACCTTGCCAACACACAGGACGTGTCTCGTACGGACTTCATGGCACACGAAGGCCAACCAATCCGAACACATGATGCAAGGCGACGAACCTTAACCCAACGCGATCTCCTCCAATCAAGGGAAAACTCAATACTCCTCCGACCAACGGAAGGTCCCCGTGCTTGACCTGACCTCGAACCTTACACACGTTGGGAACAACGCCTTCTAGCACCGGAAAACCATTACTCCCGTCAGGTCAGCACCTCTGACACACTTACCAAGTGTCTTGTTGAACCACAATCACAACACCTCTCGATGCACCATCGCTGCGACTCCTCGAACCACAACACACCATGCCTCGAGCCGCAACACGAGCCATAATCGGCACCCGCCGACGCTCATCCTCGAGCCGCAAGCTCGCCACTGAGCCTTCACATCTCGAACCAGATTCAGGGCAACCATAGCCCAATCCAAGAAGATCCTCCGCTCATCCGAGCACATCTCGACCAGAGCGCCCGCTCCGCCATCTCGAACCACAATGTTAACACCTCAGGGGCTGCATAAATCCTCAACTGGAGTGGCCAACACCAATAACAGCTCCTTCAAAGCACACTCACGGCCACCTAACCACGAGCAATCCTCGCCAGTCATCTGACCTCGCTGCAGATTCCTCGAACTCAACACCGCAGCAGCACACCTGCCGGCAACCTCTGCCCGACGTAGCACACCCGGGGCCACCATCGATGAGGGAGAAAGCTCTCGACCTCGATCCTTAGACCCCACGCCGACACTCCGATGAGAATAGCAACCACTTCCACAACGCCAACGCCGCGCCCTCATGCTCTTACGCGAGAAACCAAGTGAAAAATAAGCATGAAATCTTATGCCAGCTGCCGACTGTACTGGACCTTACGGACTCTGATCATTGTAATATCCCAAATTTCCATGTATTTCCACAACCATAGCTCTGATACCAGCTGTGACGACCCGGGATCTGAGTATCGGAAAGCAACCAGCGCGACTCGAATCTCGGCCTGCCGCCCACGAGCCCGAGGACTCGGAAGGGCTAAAAGGATAGGTGTGGTGTACATAGAAATAAGAAATAAAGTGGGAAACAAGATATAATAACAAAAATAAACGACTAACTACAACAGAGTCTAGTCCAACAGAAAGTACAGTCTAAAGCAGTAAAACGTACCACATGTCAAGTGAACACTCGGCCCGGTAAGCTGGCAACTAAGAACCTCCACGCAACGTCCTCGAATCTCGAGGAAGAACCGCCACACCTGAAAATCAGGGGTGAGCCTCCTATCACTGGCTCAGTAGGGATCCCGCGGAACCCGATTTGCTTTTGGTCTCGATCCGACCGTTGAATTTGCTGCTGCCCACGACCGGACAGTTAGATTTTGCTACTGGTCACGGTTGGACTGTTGAATTTATATCCGATCTTGATTGGACTATTGGATTTGCTTCTACTCACGATTGGATTGTTCAATTTGATTCTGATCATGATCGAACTGTTAGATTTGAGATATGATCACGATTGACCGTCGGATTGCCATATGATCCTGATCGGACTGTCGGATTAGCATATGACCATGATCTGGTCATTGGATCGACATATGATCATGATGGGCCGTTGGATCGACTTATGATCAAGATTGGCCGTTGGATTGGCATATGATCACAATCGCGTTGTTGGATCAGCATACGATCACGATCAAGTTGTTTGATCGGTATATGATCATGATCAGTCTTTGGATCGACTCATGATCAAGATCGGCCGTTAGATCGCCTTATGATGAAGATCGACCGTTGGATCGACATATGATCACGATCGAGCCGTTGGATCAGTATATGATCATGATCATGTCGTTGGATTGGCTATGATCAAGATCAGCTGTTGTATCGTCTCATGATCAAGATCGACCGTCGGATCGGCTTATAATCAAGATCTGTCGTTGGATACTTGGATTGGCTTATAATCAAGATCCGTCATTGGATCGGGATATGATCACGATTGAGCCATTAGCATATGATCATGATCAGGCTGTTGGATCAACATATGATCACGATCAGCCGTTGGATCAGCTCATGATCAAGATCGGCTGATGGATCGGCTTATGATCAAGATCCGCCATTGGATCAGCATATGATCACGATCGAGCTGTTGGATTAGCATATGATTACAATCAGGTCATTAGATCGGCATATGATCACGATCAACCGTTGGATTGACTCTTGATCAGGATCGACTGTTGGATCGGCTTATGATCAATATCTACTGTTAGATAGACATATGATCACGATCTAGTCGTTGGATCAGCATATGATCACGATCAGGCCGTTGGATCGACATATGATCACGATCAGGCCGTTGGATCGACATGTGATCTCGATTAGTTGTTGGATCGACTCATGATCAATATCAGCCGTTGGATTGCATCTGATTAAGATCCTCTGTTGGATTGGCATATGATCACGATCGAGTCGTTAGATCAGCATGTGATCACGATCAGCCTACTGGTTCAACCAATCAGGTCTATGATGGACCGATTGGGTGCAGTGAACTGTCCAACCAATTGGACTTAATGGGTCTAATGGTCCAATCGATTGGACCTATGATGGGCCAATTGGACATAACGGGCTTGGTGGTCTGGGCCAGTTGGGCTAATTGGACCTATGATGGGTCAATTGGGCATAGTGGACTCAGTGGTCTGAGTCAGTTAACCTAATTGGGCCTAGGATGAGCTAATTGGGCATCTTGGACTTGGTGGTCTGAGCCAATTGGGCTAATTAGGCCTATGATGAGCCAATTGGACATGATGGGCCTAATTGTCTGAGCCCATTTGGCTAATTGGGTCTTATCGGGCTATTGGGCCCAGTGGTTCAAGCCAATTAGGCATACTGGACGCAATGGTCTGAGCCAAATGGGCTTATTGGGCCCTATTGGGTCATTGGTGAGCCAATTGGGCATAACAAACTTGGTGGTCGGAGCCAAATGGGCTTATCGGGTCTTATTGGGCTATTAGACCCAATGGTCTGAGCCAATCGGGCATAAGGACCCGATGCTCCTAGCCCATTGGGCTTATCAGGCCTTATTAGGCCTATGGTAAGTCAATTGGGTATAATAGACCCAATGGTCTGAGCCAATTGGGCCTGTAGGGCCTTAGTGGGCTTAGAATGCGCCAATCTGCATAATGGACAAAGTGGTCGGAGCCCATTGGACTGGTTGGGCCTTAGAGAGGCCTGATGGGGACCTTAATGGACCTTATTGGGCCTGATGGGCCTTGCTAGACTTGATGAGGCCTTAATGAGTCTTATTAGGCATTGTTGGGCCTTAATGGGCCAATCGGGCATAATGGATTCAATGGTCCGAGGCCACTGGGCTGATTGGGCCTTAATGGGCCAGATGGGGGGCCTTAATGGGCTTGTTGGGTCCTTAATGGGCCTTATTAGGGCGTTCATATTTCCTATGATGTTTTGTACAGGATGATCTTTCAGAAATCTAACATTAGTTGAAGACTCACCTGCTTCAACTGGTCTCGCCTGGTTGGGAGCATTTTGTATTTCCAGTGACCTCTTCGTCCTTGAAAAATAAGGAGAGCTCTTCCGGGATTGAGAATTCTTCACCCTCTTCATGACGGTGGACCATATCCAGGAGCCACTGAAGAAGGCGGGCTTTATGCCTAAACTTGTCCCAGGAAATGTATTTGTCTAGTGTGACGACCCTGGTAGGGCGAGGAGGGTATACTCCTCCAGCTCATGTATGAGCTTTTATAATTGCTACAAAGGAGTTGGCTCCTTGGGGGCTTCCATAACTGCTGTTTGCTCAGCTTGCTTCTTCAACCGCCTCTTCAAATTCTTCCTACAATTCTTCTCTTGCTTCTTTTGGCCTACTACCTCTCGAGAAGAAAGTGGGCTTGATTTTGGAGGTGGGATTGGTTTGGCCCCGAAATTTTGCTTGCTACTTCGGGCCGGCTCCTTAGAAGTCTTAGTTCTGCGGCTCCTTCGGGGAACAACCCTAGTCCAATTGGCCTCCTCCGATTACACCTGGAATGTGGCATTGATCGCTGAGCGATTATTTTGAGCAGCAGCTCTTGGAACTCTGTCAATCCACAGTAGGGCCCTTGGGGGCTTTGCAACTCCACCGACTTTGCTTTGACTGGCGACTTTGCTTATTCGAGCTGTTGAGGTCTTTCTACAATTGACGACCTCATTGGCGCGACATAAGACTTGGCTTGAGGCTCCCTCACCTTGGCCTAGCAAGGGACTCGGTACCTCCTCCTGCGGCTTGGCTTTTTGGGCTTTGGGCCTTGACCCCTCGCACCTAGCCTTGCCTTTGGGGTTTGGCTGAGGATTGCCGCCGTCTGTAGACTTGCCCGGCTGGACCTTTTGAGAGGTGGGTTTGGTCTCCCGTGGCTTGGTCTGCTCTAGTTGAGCTTGACAGAGAATTTTCTCAGTGACCTCTTTAAGACACCGCCTTGCCATCGAGTTCCCCTGCACATCAATCTCCTCTCTTTGGATGAGGACTTCAATGCAATCTTAGACTTCCGGACATTTCCCAGTGGGGTGGGACATCCTGGCATGATACATGCAATAGTGGGGATGACTCTTGGCCGTCTCATTGTAGTAGGACGGCGGATCATGCGTCACCACTCGACCCTCTTCCAGGAGCTTGTCAAAAATCTTCTCAGTGTCCTCCGTGGGAAAAGAACACTGATGAGAGGGTCGCCACCCTGGATACCACAGTGTGGACTTGGGTGGTCGAGAACTGACCCCTTCCTCCTTCGGCTTCGAGAGTTGGAAAGCGAACGAGGCATGTCTGACATTGATGGAGAAATTGAAGCTCTCCTGTACATGCGGCTGCGGCGGATTGACCAGAAAGTCGCCCATATTGACCAGCCCTCGCCTAATTAAATCCTTGGCGAGGTCCTTAAAGGGCTGACAGTTATGGATGACATGGCCTATCACCTCATGGTATGGGCAATAGCCCTGATGTAATGCAGCACCTGGTTCTTGCTCACTGGGTGACGCCGAAAGGTTTAATAGACCCGCTCGCCGGCACGCAAAGAAGATGTGCAAGGTCTTCTCACGAGGAAAAGAGTATAACTTCTCTGGCTCCTCACTTTAATATGAATCCTCCTCATCTTCAGATGAATCTGAGGATTCCTCAGAGAGCCAACCCCTGAGCGAAGTCCGGGCAGTGGGTGATACACGTGCCTCCCATATATGGGCTGGAGCTAACCCCCTGGCAAATGGGCCAAAGGGGGAAAGTAGCCAATTGCTCGTCAATACTCTCCAAGAATTGCAGCAGACACCTTTGTTCTAGTTGCAATTGTCGGATCTCCCCTCGAATCTTCTGAATAGCCCTTTGCAGCGCAAGGCATTCAGGGAGGGAAGAAGGAGCGGCTCCGCGACTGGCATTAGGCTATTCATTTGAAGGCCCGGCCTCGGAGGCATTAGAGCTTGAAGCAGTCGCCACCATGTAGATCACATCAGCCGACCGATTTGATCGACTCCAAGCATGAGGCTGTGGTGGGTCGACTGCATGGCCCAGCATATTTATCAAGCCCATCTGAATGAGCTCTTCTGCTATGTTCTTGAAAGCATAGTAGTCCCCAACGGTGTGACCCAACCTTCGGTGTTACACACAATAAGTAGGGTCATCTGTTTTATCCACCTCTGAGGGCTTCCGTGAATCCGGTAGGGTTTCTTTCATGCCCAGATCAAAGAGCATCTTGGTATGCTCTTTTCTGAAGGGGTAGGGCACCTTCAGATGCTCTGCTAATAGAGATGCATTCGCCTTGGCATCGGGCTTTTTGCCATTGCCCTTTGACTTTCCTTCCCCTTTATCTCCATTCGTCGGGAAGAATTCCACAGTATTCGGAGGTAAATACTGTGGACTTCTTCCCGACGAATGGAGATAAGGGGGAAGGAAAGTCAAAGGGCAATCAGTCTTTGGAAGATTTGCCTTTGGCAGAAGCTTGTGCCAGGTGATCAGCGAAGAACATTTCGATCTCCGCCACCACCGTGTTTAGCTGGTCGAAGCTTCTAATATTTGAGCCCAGAAGTTTTTCACTAACTTCTACCGACAGACCTCTGCGGCATAGGGTGATCGCGTCTTCGGGCGTTGGAGGATTATCGCAACGCATGCTGACGTCCCTCTATCGCTTAATGAAGTCTAACGCGGTCTCACATTTTCTCTACCTGAGGGCACAGAGTTCCGCCAAAGAGATTTTGCATTCGGCCGTCTGGAAATGGTCGACAAACTTCTTCTGCAAATTAGCCCAATCAGCCACTGAATTGGGCTTTAACCTAGAATACCACTGGAAGGCGGTGCCTGTCAGGGACGTGGCAAAGTACTGCAGCAAATATGTCTATTCCAACGCCAGTTCACCCATGGCCGTCACGTAGTAAGCCAGGTGTTCGTCTGACGAGCCCTGCCCATTGAACTTCTGGAGTTTCGGGGCCTTCAGGCGGGAGTTCTTGAATTGATGGTGGAGGGGATAAGGCACGCTGTACAAATCAAGGGTAGCCACACCCTCACCATGTTGAGCAAATTGCATTTCCACGATTCGCTCAATCATCTGTCCTTGCATCATGAGGCTTTCTATGGCAAGAGCGGCAGAGGACCACGCATTCGCTTCATGTTGTGGCACTTCATATTCCACCGCCACTGGTAGCTTCACAACAGTAACAGAGGCGTTGGCCATGGCTGGAATGCGAGGAGGTTGTTGTTCCATCCCAGTTGGCGCCACTTGAGGCTGAACATGAACCCACTTTTAACACAATAGCGCTTGCAAGAGGTTCTTAAGTTCCTGGTTTTCACGTCAGAGCTCTTCCAACGCGAGAGTTTGTGCCTCTTTTCCAAGATCTTCCTCGTGTTCGGGGCTGCTGTCCCCATCGACACTATGGACATCTTCTTGGGACTCTTCTTGCCGCGCCGGCTCAGGCTGTGATGTTTCGGCAGCCGACGTCTGCCATATTTGTGCCAAAACTTGGGAGACAGGCCTTGACCTCCTCAAAGACTGGAGAGGCTGGTGTAGTTCTCCCGAGGTATCCTCCGGCTGCTTATCGACAGGGGTAGTGTAGCAGGTGAACACTTTGACATCGTCATTGGTCACCTGAACCACCCACTTCTTCCTAGGCGGTTGTCTTCCAGGCTCGGGCGCCATCCCTAATCTGTCGAAAACAGATACCCGGGATGTGGCCGCCTGGGCCGAGGAATCCTCGTCCGTGTGCGATCAGCTAGCCCATAGAGAGGTCGATCGTATCTTTTTGCCGGCTCGTCGGCGCTTCTGCCAACGTGGGGGCTGAGGTGTGGACCTCGAGGATATCGAGGTCTCAATGCTTGGCGAAATCCGCATTTGTTGCATATCCGACATGCAGAAAGGCCCTTCCACCCTTGCTCGCTTAATGATTCGAGCCTCCTCTTTGGTGACCCATATTTTCTTCAGACAGAGCCGGCACTCCTCAGTTGGGTTGCCCCCTAACTTTGATCGGAGAGCAAATGGTTTGGGTTGTTGCACTGGACCCTGGATTGTCGCCGGTATGGCAGGCTGCTTCGATTTTGCTCTGCCCTCCTAGACTGCCGGAGGAGCTCGAAGCAGTTGGACATAGAGATGGTTGGGACGTGCCAGTCCCGAGGCATAATCGGCTCGCCTCCATCGGGCTGAATGTGAAGATCCCCGACAAGTATAGTTTTGCTGAAGCGAGATGTCGCAGCTGTAGGCTTTACACCCTTGCGGCTATGACGCTGCCCCCATTGAGCAGGAGCGGCGCTAGCGACGCCTGCCATAAGCATGGCATCGTTTTGGCGACGACGTTGCCCCCATTGTGCATGAGCAGCACCTCTAAGGGTGGCCGCAGTAGAGATTGAGCCGTTGTGGCGGCGACGTTGCCCCCGTTGAGCAGAAGCGACGCCAACAGTAATTTGATTGACCGAGAAAACCCAGCAGTTCGCTTGGGCAGAAGGCCTGACACCTTTGGCCATAGTCATGACAACAGAGCGAACTCGACCAATTGTTGGGACGAAGGGCCTGACAACCCTGGTCAGTGAAGAGTTGGTCGGGCGAAGCCGGCTGGCTGCTGAAGCAAAGGGCCTGACATCCCCGACAGTCATCCTGTTGGCCCGGCGGACCCGGCCAGTTGCTAGGGCAGAGAGCCTGACACCTCCGACTGTTGTCTTATTGACCGGGTGGACCTGACTAGTTGCTGAAGTTGAGGGCCTCACACCCCCAGGGGTGGTCTTGTTGACCGGGCAAACCTAGCCAGTTGCTGAAGTTAAGGGCCTAACGCCCCCGTCGGTGGTCTTGTTGACCGGGCAAACACGGCCAATTGGCGAGGCCGAGGGCTTGACACCCCCGACATTGATTGCTACAGGCAAGGCTGAATTAACTTCAGCCACATTCCTTGTGGTTTTAATGATGTCAAACTATGACTCATTGATCAGTTATTTTTATTGTTTTGATGATATGAATTCTATATCTCTGAATTTGTCAAAGAATAGGGGGGGAGTGGGGTCCTATTTATAGAAGCCCAATATTTTGCATGACCGAATTGCCCTTGGCTTACAAAAAATGACACATGCTGTCCAAGGGAGCAAACCAAAGGGCTAATGACTCCAAACATAGGAAAATGACTATAGACCTAGGGACATGACTCAAATACAAGGTAAATTACAAGATTTATGACTCCAAAAAAAAGAAGAAAATACATATTATGACTCGAAATAAGGTGGCGAATGAGACCATGCGTCGTCGACAAGTATCGGGGTCCTGAGCAAAAAGAAGTGGGGGGAGATGTCCTCATCATACCCCTGGGGTGAAGAGAACTCAACCCCGTTGAGTATGGTCTAGCTGTAGCGGGCCTCCCAACTCACCCACGAATCTTCCGAAGGAGGCCGATCTTTCCACCTAACGAAGTAGCACTCATACGCCTTGCTCCGAGCGGGGGTAACCTGTTCACCCAATATTCTCTCAATTTGCTCACGCCGTGCTCTCCGGACTGATGGAGATCTCACGGGGGTGGGTTCTATATTAATGGAGGAAGTAGGCTCGATATCCTCACTGGGTCCCACCGCGGGACCCTTGTGTGGTACAAGGTCTGCCACATTGAAAGTGAGGCTAGCCCCATACTCCTCGGGGAGGTCCAACTCATAAGTATTAGTGCTGTTGCACCTCAAGACCTTGAAGGGACTGGTTCCATGAGTTCTCAATTGTGAGGGGCTCCAGGGGAGAGCCTCTCAATCCTCACCATCACCGAGTCACCCTCTTGGAATTCATGGTGGCATCGGTGAGAGTCTGCTTGCCCTTTGTAGATTTCATTATTCTTATTATTGTGCTTGCGATGTATTGAATGTAGGGATGCTAGTGAATTGAGACACATGGCATGTATGGGTAGGCCAGGACAAACAAACTTGGACCTATCATGCATGTGGTTCCTACCAAGTTTGACCGATGTAGGAGGACCTGGACATCCACATGTGAACCTATCATACAAGAGTTTGACAAATGTCGGGAGACCAGGGCACCCATGTGTGTTCCTGTCATGTAGAGACTTGATTGGTATGGGAGGGCCTGTGCATCCAAACATGGACCAATCATGTATAGGCTTCCTTTCAATTTTGACAAACATAGGTGGACCTAGACACCCAAATGTGGACCTACCATGTGCATGTGACCCTAACCATATGATGGACTTCTTTCTGATCAATCTCCTTTGTGTGGGTGCAAGTAAGGATGGGATTTGATTGGCCCTTGGGTAGCCGACTTGGGGAGGGGTAAAGTGATGGATTTCTTTGAACAGTTGCGGTGGGGTTTGTGGGTTGAGGGGTTCTCAAAATGAGGGATCAAAAGGGTCAAGAAAGCTCAAGCTTTTGGTGAAGTGACCCTCATCTAACCCTTGACAAGAGAAAGCCCATTCTACAAGTTCTCCAATGTGGATTGGGTCCGTGCCAATTGGCGGAACCAATGACATGGTGGGTTCCTCAATTGGGGCTAAGCATAGGGAGGCATATGGTTCGATCCCAAGGATGGGTGTTGGGCCCAATAGACATGTAGGGGTGGGTGTGGGAGGTGATGAGTGGTCGATAGTGGAGTGGGTGGGGAAAGAGATAGGAGGGTGCCATGGTTCCCAATCAGTGGGGTCAAAGGGATCAAAGAAAGCATGGCTTGGGATGGTAAGGTCTTCCCCTAGATGCTCCCACATCATAAGTCCCCAATGTGTGATGAGTTATCCCTAAGTGTAAAGGGAGATGGGACATTGGCCTCAATGGGATGGCTCGGCTCCCTACTTGAGACTACAAGTTTCAGATGGTGGATAAGGTTAGGCTCTTCAGGTGTAGGGAGAAATAAAAGATGGTCACTAGTGTAGTAACGCATCGTACAGACTGAGGTGATGGAGCCAACACATAGGTGAATGAGGCCAGGACTTTTAGGTTGGTCGGTCCCTAGGGTCAACATGCCGGTTAGCTCTAGTTGCCATTCTAGACCCTTGATAAGATCATCTATAGTCTCTACATTGTAGAAGGATTGGATGGTGGTGTGATGGGAAATGATGGGCACCAAAGGCAGGTTTTACCTCATGGGGGGACAAATATGGTCCATGATCTCATGGATCACACTCTTCTCTAGCCAACTAACAAAGGGCCCACTTAAGATGAGTTCGCTCCCAATTAGAGTGGATGTTATAGAGTGGAGTTCAAGATGTGGGGGAGAATGTGGGGCTTCCTCCTTGGTTGGAAGGTTGGCAGTGTGATTTCGGATGTATCCCCATCGTTATGGAGATGTTTGGGGCGTGGAATGATGTTTTCCATAGATTTTACTGGTTTTTGGGTTCAGCATTGTAACGCAGAGCTCCCAGGGGGCACGTTTATTAATGCGCTATATCGTGTGACCGCGTTCATCTAAGAAGATGAATAGTAGGGCGGTAAGGAATGCGGTCCTTGTGTTGGAGGTGATATTGAAGAACGTGACCTAGGTGATGGCCGCGATCTTGGTTAACACACCCGAGTTCTTAACCTCGCTCTTGTCTTCTCGCACTCGAGGCTATGGCCACGTCTATTAACGCGACCTAGGCTTGTGCCGCGTCAACACGTTGATACAATGGAATTGTTGGATGCGTTCTCTTGTTATCACTAACCACGGTATGGGATCATTAACGATCGTGACGCAGGCATGAACCACGTTAATGGTCTCTATTTTGGGGGTTCTATTTGAGTTGTCTCGGGCTCCAGTGAACAAAGGATTCATAGCCTTGTTGGCATTTGACTCGACGGATGCCATGGGTGTTCTGTGAGAGTCATATCTGTGTGTCATGGGATCCCGGAACAGTAGTCTCATCCTGAGCAGTGTACGGTATTTTCATCCATATTTGTTGGATTGACTTCGACCCCTTGATTTTCCTATTGTACGTGGATGTCATGGACGTCCTATGAAGGATGTGACCATGTTATAGGGCATTCGAAAGTGCCATTGCACCGAGTAGTGTTTTGTGTGATTTTGAGGGTCATTATGATTTATGGTCAACCCGATTGTGACCCCATGGTTGACACGTGACCTCGTGAGTGTCTCGGCTATCTTGTATAGATCGAGACTCAGGTTTTGGACACTTGGAGGTATCATCTTACCTCGGTTTGCATGCCTATGTGGTTTGAGGGCTTTGATGCTCCCTCAAGTGCCATGATTTGTGTTATACAGAGTTGAGAGTCCTATGTGCGGCCTTGGGGCTGAGGACTTATGTTTTATCGTGTTTTTGGCCTAGAGACTGTTGGTCCCCGGGTAGGCGAGTAGACAAGAAGGGGGGTTAAATTGTTCCCCACGATGGTGTTGACACCCGTTTTAGCCCACAAGTTGAGTCGTTTCTCTTATTCATCATTTTGATGTCCCTAATTACCTATCATTTTGGAGCCTTCCTTGGATAAATTTTCAGCCCATTCTTATTGTTCCATTCCCTTTTGAGTCTTGGATATCATGATTTCTTAGAGCATTGGAACTTATCTTATCAACTTCCAGCTTCTAATTCGACTTTCGGCCCATTTAGGCCCGCTTCCAGCAAGTAATCGGCTCTCTCTCACTATGTAGTCCAGAAAGTGGTCCTTTTTCACCCTCTTTCTTTCCTCCATTGAAAAGTAATCTTCACTCAATGTTGTTTAGTTTTTCGAGATCTACAACTTCTCTTTCTACGCCGTTGGCCAGTTCTGCCCCGATTGTGAGATATTTGCATTCTTCCGGTAGGCTACACTATTCACCAAGGAACCCAACATTTCTCTCTCTTCCAGCCCCATTTTCTCTCTCTTCTAATCATTTTTTCACCTTACTCTCTTCATAAAAGTTATTCCTCTCTTAGTTATCTACAATTTATCTTTCTATCGCTTTTGCTGATTCTGCACGATTTGGGAGATATGATCCGATTTCTAAAGTCATGCATGAAGGACGTATAACGGATGTGAAAACGACCATTAATTACTAGTAACGGTCTTACGATAGACCGTTAAGAAAACCGATAGTCCCACCTGCACTGGACTCTGCTCCGTTTCTGTGCATCGTGGCCCCCTTGCAGAGCCCATAACTTCTTGAATTATACTCTGAATTGAGTTCCGTTTGTTTCTATGCTTTCTCCTTGATATTATCTTTAATTTGGTCCATAGAACTCAGATTTTAATTGGCTATATCTCTTACAATCACGGATGCAAGTTGGGGGATATGCAGTCCTAGTTCAACACAAACTCTGCAGATTAAGCTCCGGGACCTTCTTCCAAGAGCCATAGCTTCCCGATCCTTCCACTAAAAAGAGTCCCATCTTCTCCTATGTCCTATCTTGACTATTATCTCGAGATTAATTCATATCTCTCGAGATTTGGTGGACTCTATCTCTTAAAACCGTGGAGAAACTTTCTAGGTTTTCTACAGTTTCTATATAAAGAGCCCTGTGCAGACCTTGCGATAGAGGCGCATTTCAGAGGCGACGGTACACATACATGACTCAAATAAAATAAAAATTACATGACTAGACTCAGAAATACATGACGAACACAATGGCACATGCCAACGAACAATCTGAGCCTTGAAAAAATGTAGAGGGGCAAGGGATGCCCCCATCAGCCTCCTTTAATAGTAGACGAACAATGGGAAACTGCTAGACACCGTTTCATCCCTGTTAATGAATTGTAGGGGTGTTGGCGAGCTCCAATAGCCACCACTGCAGCAATTCATCTACTCCCTTGAAGGTTACTGTACATGCTTCCCCCTCTGTGTTTGATGGTTTGCCTCCATAAATCTTGGTCCCCTCTTGAGCCCCCCCACCTACAGTGGCAGGCACGAGTCGTGTCCATCGACCGGGACCGTCTGATCCAAGCTCCGTCTTGTGATGAGCGATGGAATTCTATCATTGTTCCTTTCATAGAGAAGGGGAATCCTGTTTCGATCGTTCACCATAATGGCCAATCTGAGCCCGCCAATGGGGAGGGGAACAACCCTGATTTCTACCATTGTATGCTCTACTCACTATGGGTGCTAGGTGGTCTATCAAGTCATGATATGTTCCCCTGGAAGCCCCTCGCATAAGGTGAGACATAAATGCCATTCACTTGGCTACATTCTGACCCTTCCAGCCTCCCTGGGATCATCACGAATCCTTAGTAGACTAGCCCTCAGGATTCATTAGGTGCTGATCTTGGGTTTTGAGATAGTCCCATTGGGCTTCTCAGCTATTTGTGGCTTGACACTGATTTCCCCGTGTGTTAGCCCGTTTGTTGAATTGAGCATTCCCTGTCATGGGGAGATGGTGCCAGGTTTACTCCAAAAATTTTGTATTGATTCTGCCGTAAAGTGTATACACTCTATGCTCCAAAGCTTTATCATGAGACTGTGAAAAATGATGTGTTCACTTATGCTGGAGTATGAACCTCGCACAGCCCTTAACACTGCAAAACAACTGTACAAATGAGCATAAATTTTTGTTTTAATAAAATCTAATTCAAACTTGGAAAGCATTCTAGAAATTGTTCACATATCTCCTCAGATGAGTCTAATGGTTCATCGATCTGACTTTCTCACAAAGTCCCATATTTGTCGAGCCCCAAACCCCCAGGGAGGAGCTATGTGCGAAGCCTTGTGTGAGTCGGTGGCAGTGCCACTAACTCTCCCCCTTTCTTCGTCTAAATCAGTGGCGATGCCACTGGCTCACTGCCAGTCACCATGAATCGATGGTGATGCCACCGAATCACCCCTCAACCCAAACATGCTTTGACCCCTAGCCCCCTAGTTCAAACCTGCTCGGACCTCCAACCAACCTGCTAGGACCTCCATCCCACTTGCTCCGACCTCCGATCCACCTGCATCGACCTTGCCCATGCATGCGTCAACCTTTGAACCCTGGGGGTGCCTCGACCTTCATGCATGCGTAGACCCTGGCCTGCATGTGCATCGACTTCCTTAGGCCTGCACTGACCTCCGACTGCATCCTGCACCGACCTTTCCCATGCATGCATCGACCTTTGAACCCTGGGGGTGCCTCAACCTTCATGCATGCGCAGACCCTAGCCCGTATGTGCATCGACCTTCTTAGGCCTGCATAGACTGTTGCCCCTGCGTCGACCCTATTACTGGCGCCGACCTTTCCCCATAACATGCTTTGAGTAAGTCGGTGGTGATGCCACCGACTCATGCCCTCCTTGTGCCACCTTCTTATCGAATCATCCTTCAAGCTCCTCTCAACCCCTGTTAACCCCTCAGGTCAACCTTGTTTGATTCTTGGGCCAATTACTACCCTCCACCAAGGGTTCAATAGCCTCCTTGAATAGGTGATTAATGACTAAACCCTTAATAAATCATGAGCCTAATAAAACTCATCATCAATTAGGTGAATCATTGTTTATCACATCTCAATCAGATTATGTGCTGAGCATGGACACATACATATATACATATATATCATCACTTTAATGCATGCTTGCGTGATCGAATCCTCGGTATATCAAATGGCGTCTGGCAAAGGTCAGGTTATGTCCGATTGAAAACTCTCGCTATACGTGATGGTGGTCTTCAGACCTATGTTCTCCGCCCCGTACCGAGGCCCGGACATAATAAATGGTGCTTGCCCCGCATGAATGAATTAATAAACAAATCCCGCACATTATCATTTCCATTTTGCTTTGCGTGCATTTGTTTGTGTCTCAAGCCCCGGGGACGTTCTATTTTGAATAGATGCATGCTAGGAGTGATTTGGGGGCTTCCCCCTTGTTTTCCCCCTCTCCTATGGAGGTATGGGGGCGTGGATAAAATTTTTGGGATTTTCCTGTCGGTTCGCCATCGGGGCGGTGTGGCGGTCGTTCTAGTGACTGCCACAGACTGTGACGCACCATGGGGGGTGCGTTACACGCCGTGATGCGCCCAAGGGAGTGCGTCACATGCGGCTTGGTTGTCGGCAGGGCACTGGTCTCTCTGACGGTCCCACGATAGACCGCCAGAGCTTGTGACGCACCTGGGTTCGACCGCCACAGTGGCGAGTCGACCGTTGGTTTTTGACCGTTGGGGTCACATGCGCTGTGACGCGCCCAGAGTGGTGCGTTACAACATTGTGACGCCCCTTTAAGGATGCATCAGAGTTGACGTAGCTCGTCACCTAACGCACCAGGATTGGTCTGTTAGGCGCTGTGACGCGCTAAGGTTAGTGCATCAGAGCCTGTTTCACCGTTGGCATGGGACGCCCCAGGGTGCGTGCGTCAGAGCCTTGTGACACCCCTGTGGGGGAGTGTCAGAGTTGACGCGTCCCCAACTCCTAACGCGCCTGGGTAGGGCCGTTAGAGACTGTGATGCCCCGAGGGGTGTGCGTCACAGCCGGCTTCATTCCACCTTCTGACGCACCAGCCGCGGTCCGTCAGAGATTGTGACGCCCCAAGCGGTGTGCGTCACAGTGGTTTCTTCTCGTCTTCTGACGCACTGGGCTGGGTGCGTCAGAGACTGTGACGCACCAGGGCTGGCGCGTCACAGCCAGTTTAGCACCGGGTGTTTGACGCACCTGAGTTGGGCCGTCAGACCGCTGTGACGGCCCAGAGATAGACCGCCAGAGCCTGTGACGACCCAAGGTTGGACTGTCAGGCTCTGTGCTACACCGAGTGTGTGTAGTCCCGTTTCTTCGACGATGATTTCCATGAGTCGGTCCTTACTTTCGGTGACACGTCCAGTAGTCGTAGCCTTCTTACGGCACACGTGTGCTGACCCACCCGGGAGTGGTGGAGTGGCTGACCCGAGTGAGACGGTGAGTAGGCTGGTTACCATAGGGCCCCCACGTACAGCCGAGTCCAGACTTGGGGGAATTACCAGCTAGAGGACATGCCTAGGGCGTATGGTCTAAGTGTGCACGAAGCTGAGAGTGTCGAACCCGCGCTGACGAGTGCGACCTCAGCTAGTCCTTGTTTTGTGGTACTTCTGGTTACTATGCGTGTCTGAGTCTCGGGTCCTTGAACACATAACAGTCTTCAATGTGGTGCCTGAGCATCTGATGATATGGGTAGAAATGAGGATCATCTTTTCTCCTAGCATTGCCCGGTCTCTTGGGCTCCGGAAGAGTAATCTAATTGCATCTGGTGGCTATTTCAAATAGGACCCGGGCCTTCTCCTTAGGAAAGGAATATAGCTTCTCCATCCTAGCTCGCAAGGAGGAGCCTTCTTGTTGTTCAGCTGACTTGGCAGGAGGAGGGTTAGTAACTCCTGTATATTTAATCTTCTACTACTCGAACGCCTTGAAGTCGACCGTATTAACTTCTTTGGGCGTGGGCCGCTTATCAACTGGTCTAGTCTTCTAACTTCAGGCAGCAGGGCCGGAGGAGTATCTTGAGAGGAAAGCCTCAATTTTTGCCACCACGTTGTTCAACCGGTCGAAGGACCTGATTTCCAGGCCAATCATCCTTTCGAGGACCTCTCGCTTCACATTTTGTTTGCATATTTGCACTACATCTTCTTGATGTAGCGGGCACCTGCACCTCATACTGAGATTCTGCCATCTCTTAATATATTCCAGGGTTGTTTCATCATTCTTCTACCTGGATGCATAAAGTTCGGCCACGGTTACCTCCCTTTCAGTAATGTGGAACCTGTTGGGACACGGAATGGAGGATCTAGAGGGGGGTGAATAGATCCTTGGGATATTAAAATTGAGAAATAGAAGCAACTCGCAAACTATCAATTAGAAATAACAGAGACACCTAAATTGCACGCAGAACTTTCAGAAGCTAGTAGAGATCTATTCGTTTGGTAGTTCCCAAAGCATGTAACTAATGATAGAGAACAGGAAATGAATCATAGATGCATAGCCAGTCAAACTGATACTAGGCAGAGGTTCGGGTCCTAAAACCTCAAGCTCATCTTAGGTGAACCGCTCATTAGTTGGCTAAAAGAGAGCCCAATAAGAGAAATCATGGCCCATGCTTGCCGTGGGGGCATATGACGCCGACATTGGAGGACATGGCCCGGATCAGCGGCCTGCGGGTGCACGGGAAAGCTGTGACCAGATGGGCGTACGTTGATTACCGGGAGCTGGCCCAGGAGCATCTCAGCTTGGATTTGATGAGGCCGGGGCATCCATCGTCCCAACTGTCATGGTCAGTGCTCCAAGAGAGCTTGGGACTCCGGCGAGCAGTAGTGGCAGTCAGAGAGTTACCCGAATAGCACATCGACCGAGTGATTGAGCAGGCTCGTCCAAGCATGACGGCGGAGCCGGGGCCGGATGGAGATAAAGTTTTGAGACGCTTCCTGATGCTGCTATTCAGGAAGCTACTGTTCGCGACACGAGCCGACATCATCAACTGTCGGCTCCTCCCTCTGTTGGCCGATCTGAGCTGAGTGCGAAAATATGCATGGGGAGCAGCGGTGTTGGCCTTCCTTTTCCACTCTCTCAGCGCCACCGATCGGGTGACCATGCTTGGCGGCTTCTCGCCCTTCTTGCAGGTAAATGCCTTTCCATTGCTTCTAATATGCTTCTAGTATGCTTGAAATGCTGACACTTCTTTAAAATGAAGTTTTGGGCCTTCTTATATTTGCCGGGGATTGGGCGAGGAGTGGAGCTATACCCCGGTCGATTTCCCATCTTGAGATGGTGGAACGTCGCCCAGAGCGCGGGGTCAATCCAGCGGTCGACTTGAGCGATCCAAGAGGATCTCGACTCATTCCCGCATGCATCGGTAAATAGCCCGACTTCCTATATGCTTTTCTATATGCTGACCAACACTGACATGAATGCATGAATGGCCCTTACAGGTGCGGTGGACACCATATCGGGATGAGGACCACACGGGACAGCCATGGGTGGAGGCTTCCCTAGCTTACCGGGGACGGGATATCTGGCTGTATTGCATTAATGTGATCGAGCCCCTGCACTATCGGCTGATTATGAGGACGAGGGGAGTGTGCCAACCAGTGGTGAGGTTCCCGCACCGACATGATGAACGCCCGGGGAAATCTACCAAGGATATTAGCAGCGACATTGACTGGAGCGGCCGAGCCAGGAAGTACACTCATGACGAGAAACACAAGGGCAAGGCCGTGATAGAGCGGGCGGACAACGATGAGGCATATTTGGAAGCCTTCACCCGTCGGTACGGCAGCCAGATCTACCGCGGCACCCAACGATCGGTATGAAAATGCTAAACCTGACTTTTCCTATTCTATATGAAATGAGTGAATGCATGTTATGCATGACACTTGCTTCTCTAAATGCAGCTAGACCCACAAGGCCGAATAGCCGAGCTCGAAGGACTTCTCCACGCCACAGTGCAGCAGCTGGATGAATACCTAGTGGCTCTTGAGCTACTGGTGAGTTTTCTGAACTTCAAAACTGAAATGCTTTATGCAAACTTGACTGACCTTCTAAAATGCAGTGAGCCAAGGGTGCCCAGAGGGCTGGACCAGATGCGCCATCCTCTTTCTCACAGCCAATGGGAGGACGGGACTGAGCGGGATGCAAAATTCACCCGAGCCATAGCCCGTGCCGAGGAGGCCAAGGCTACCCTCACGGAATGGGTAAATTTTGAAACTTTCCTAAAAATGCTTCATGATCATGCTTGCTTTCAAATTGACTAATATGCAAAATGCAATGCCCAAGCAAAGGACCTGGCTGCAGCTCTAGTGGATGCGGTCGTGGTACCTCATCTCCGAGGAGAGGTGGACCGACTCCGGGGGGAGGTGACCCAGTTGAGCGGCGAGGTGACCCGGCTGAGCGGGGAAGTGACCTGCTTGAGTGGGGAGGCAGTGAACGTTGATGGATACTGTGAGGCGCGGGTCAAGATTTTTGAGCTGAAGATCGAGCTACAGATGATGGAGCGGACCGTCCGACTGATGGGCCGAGCACCTGAGCGGGCCATGTCATGAAGCGGCACAGTCGGAGGCTCACGGAGTGTGGCACTGAGTGCGTCGGTGGGCGACATCCTGGCTAGCTCCTCCACCCACCTGAGAAATGAGGAGGAGGAGAGAAGACGCCCGAGGGAAGAGGAAGAACATGGCGCCATGGAGCCGCCGTCGAGGCAACATGAGGGCACTGGGGATAGCGACAGACCGATGGAGTGACATCTTTATTTGTTTTTGTGATTTTTGTAGTTTTTCTGGTTTTTTTCTTGTTTTCTGGTTGACACACACTATGTGACACTTGATATATAAGATGAAGAAAAAAGGGAGCCGTCGCCCCTGCTCGACCCCAACTCCCCCCATTTCTTCTTCTCCATGTTCTCCTTCTACTCCCCTCTCCCTGCAACCCAGATTGGGTGCACTACAATGTACATGGCCGGTTATGGCCTTTTCTCTTCATGAATGAAATCTTCCACCCCTCTTGGGTTTCTTGCTATTGCATTTAGCCCATGCCATCATGTGTGTCCAGTTTCTTCTTCCTTCTTTCTTCAGTGATATCTTCCTTTTGTGCTGATGGTTTCTTCCCTATGGGCTCGTTTCGCCTCCTCACGGGGTCTACTGTCCATGGCCCCTCGATCATGGCTGACTTCCCCTCCATTTGCATGCCCTTCCTGCCGCTCTCAACACCCAGGCCCAACGCCTCCATAGGCCTATCTTCCCCTTTCCTAACTGAAGCCTCCCCCCTTTGACCGGCCAAGTCAGGACCCCTGGTCTTCCCCCCCTCTTCGGCTCCGTCCCACTTAGCCAATCCTCAGCCATCACTTCCCCGACCACCCCAGCCCGGTACACCTCTGGCCCTTCCAGCCCGATGCGCTCAGCCCCTCCTCTTGCTCGATGCAGCTTCCTCAGCCCTTAGCCGGCACGCCCTCAGCTCGGTACAACCTCCCTGGCCGGCGCACTCACCCTTGGCCTCCCAAGCCCGGCACAGCTTGGAAGCCCCTAGGCCAGCACACTCTTGACCCCTCTGGTCTGGCACACCCTGACCTCCCTAGCCCTTCATGCCCTTTCAACCGGTACACCAGCCCCCTCCATTGCCCGGTGCACCCCTGGGCAGCCTCAGAGTTGTCTCCCACTCGTCGTTTCTTCTGGGATTTTTGAGATTTTATTAAGGGTGTTGTCGCCCCTGGGCACGCACATCAGATTGTCGGGTTCCGCCACTCCCTGTGGGCGTGTTCCCTTTATCTCCCTAACCGTCCGAGTCAAGGGGAGATGCTGTCGAATTTTTGCTAAAGAACAAACAACATGTTAAAACACAAGAGGAAGCAACAAACAAACGGAACAACAATATGTTAAAAGACAAATGGAGCAACAAACAAATGAAATGTACAACGGCAAAATGCTTCAATCAAGGCAAGAGGATTGTGGGCAGCACAAAGAGAACCGGACTGAATGGTAATCAAGCAATTTGAACATCTGTCATGCAAAGAGACGGGGGGGAACGATTAAGAGAAAAGAAGAGAAAAAAACCATATGTACTGCATAAAATCAAGGAAGAGAAGAAAAAAGAAGGACATGAGAAAATGAAGAAGGAGTGGCCCCTCTGACCCTTGCCCAGCATACCCCAGCTCCACCTCACCCCTATACACCCTGCTAGGCCCAGTCCGGCACGCCTCGGTCATCCCCTTCACCGGCACACCTTTGGCTCGGTCTTCCCTGGTACACCCTCACCCTTGGCATCCAGCTCGGTACACTCTAGCCCGATCTTCCCCGGCACACTCCACCCCTCATCTTGGCTGGCACACCCTGGCTGCCGCCCTCGTCGGCACGGCCCGCCTCAGCCCCAGCCCGGCACGCCCTAACCATCATCCCCGGTACACCTCCTTTTGAGCCCAGCACGGTACATCCTTCAACACCCTTACCCGGCACACCTTTGGCCGGTCCTGTCCGGTACACTACCTCACCCACGCAACCCTCACCCGGTGCACCCTCTTGGCACTTCCACGGCACACTAGCCCCATCCTCACCCGGTGCAGCCTCTTACCCTCTCTATGCTTTGTCCGGCACACCCCCAAGCCTACATTAATATCCCATTTGGCCCTGGCTACTTTGCACAGCCTCAGCCTCGGATTGCACTGACCTTATCCATGCATTGCACCGACCTCAGCTGCAGCTGCACCGACTTCAGCCTGCGTGTGCACCGACCTGGCTGCACGCATGCACCGACCTCTGCCCAGCTGCAGTGATCTCCGCCCGAGCATGTGCTGATCTCAGCACGCCTGGCTGCAGGCTGCACCGACCTTGCCCACTCCTGGCTGCCCGTGTGCACCGACTCAGCCTTGATCTGCACCGACATCTGCTCCCTTGCATCGACCTTAGCCCTCATATGCACTGACCTTTGGCCCAGCATGCGTAGACCCTTCCCCAGCCCCTTGTTGGCTCATCTTTCCATGTACGCCCCAAATGCAACAAAAATAATAATAACAACAAACTCAAAAATGAGATAAATAATAAAATAAATAAATAAGAATAATAACAAATTCAAAAAAAGTATATAAGATATGTGTGAAGAAAGTCAACATGGTAAATGAAGTCAATACATAGTCAATGAGAAAAGTCAATAGTCTAGTTCGACTAGTCAAAGCTCCAGTCAATACAAGCTGTACTAGTGGTTGATAGTAAGGTCGGTGCACCTCAAGTCTTCTCGGAAGTAAGGTCGATGCACTTCACTACTTCAAGAACTATCAAGTCGATGCATCAAGACTCTTCAAAGTAGACATGTCGATGCATCTTACATTTGCACATGAAAAACGTCGATGCACATGAACAAATTTTGATCAGCAAGGTCGATGCAGAAGAGACAGTTCCTGCAAGTAAGGTCGATGCGACAAGTTCAATATGAAAAGACAGGTCGATGCTATCTTGGCATCTCAAATGAAAAGGGTCGATGTAGTAGCTTGACCATTGCTTGGTCAGGTCGGTGCAGAAGCACAATCTTCAGTCTGGATAGAGACAGGTCAAGGCATGACCCCTATTCAATGACAAAGAGGAATTGTTATATGAAATGTCTCCAACAGTAAAAGCCTTAATGCGTCAATGCCACAGCTCACTGCATCAAACTCAACGACAGAAGATCATGTCTTTAGGCTATCATTAAGAAAAACTCAAGGGCTCCAGCAGCCAAGTACTATGGTCAGATAAGTAGCAACATCATGCTCATATAGTCACCATTTGTTCTGCAGGTCAGCATAGTTCTCCAAGTCAGCAGATTCCAAGCCAGCTGAAGTTCTCTACATTTCACACTGAAGTATTGTTTTAAGATAGAAGGTCAGAGCAACAGAATGGTACTTGGATGCACTAAGTCAAAGGTCGATACAACTGTACTAGCCACTCTCAATAAGGTCGATGCTTCAGACCATCCAATTCCAAACCCATTAACTTAAATCTAGAATCGATAATGGAGTTCGAGCCTGTTGGAAGTAAATCACTGATATGCGATCTTAGGAAAGTGAGAGGCATGTGAACCCAGGTGAGCAATGCTGGGCACATGATCTGAGGTTCGATGTTAGAGGAATATTTTTCTTCTCTCCTGTTACATGGACGAATGGGAAATAAATGGTATCAAACCCCTTACCCAAGACTCTTCCGGAGGCTCTGTTCTTCATATAAATAGAAACCATCTTCTTCCGAGATAGGGGGACTATAGGAGTAAAAAAGAAGTGAGGCTATCGAAGAAGATAGCGTGATCATCTGAGAAGAAAAAGGAGAGCCAATAAGTGAGCATAATAGAAAGAAAGAGAGAAGAGCTAAGAAGAGAATCGAGAGAAGAGAAGAGAGTTCAAGTCAGAGTAACCAATATCAATTGAAGATCCATGTTCATCAGTTCTTGGATTAGATCCAGAACTGTCCTTGCTCCTATGAGAGCTACATATGATTTTGAGTTCTACTTGTTTCATTTTTCATTGTTCATTTTCTTGTTTTCATTTTTCACCTTGTTCTTCTGAATCCCTAGTTGGGATGGGGTCTTCCCTCTGAGTGTTTCAGAGGAAGGGAGAGTTATCTCCGGTGTTCCTTCTGAGAGATTAGAAGAAGGGAGGTGTTCCTCCGATTGTCCCCTCTGTGGCTTTAAAGGAAGGGAGATCTCGATCTCTAGGTGGTGAGTGACTGGGTGTTGCTCACGGGGTTCTCTCTACATCCTAGAGGAAGAGAGGACTGGTCCTCTGGTTTTTGAGTAACTGGCTGTTACTCAAGTTTCCTTCTGATTTGATCAGAAGAAGAGAGGAGAGTGTTCCTCTGGGTCAAGCTGTTAGGCAGCATTTGTAGCAGACTGACTTTGTGACTACTTTGGTAGGGAAGCCTCACTCAGGTTTGGAGTGAGGGGTGCATGTAGGTGGACTGGTGTCTGACCAAACCACCTAAAAATCCTGCGAGTCGTGTGATTGCTTTAGTGTGATTGCTACCTTATTTTCTACCCCCCTTCTTAGGTTGGCATGTGAAATGGTTTGATTGGACTTGCTTGTAAGATCGCTACCTAGGCTAGTCATAGTTGTTGGTCAACTTTTCTGTGAGAAACCTCATTGATCTAGAATAGGTTGATGAGTTATCGTGGATCATTTTACAATGTTCTTCCTTCCAATCTTTGGCATTGTTAACTTAGACCGTTATTTGGTAATTTCTGTTAAAATTTGTAGGTATCCATTCACCCCCCCTCGGGATACATCTATGCACCCACATTATTCCTATCAGGCTTTGTTTTGCAGGAGAGCATGCATATAACGTGGGGCCCTCTTCCTCTAGCCGGCTGGATGGAGAGGAGGTCTGATCCCACAAGTTTCCCGCACGCCATTTGTCATGTGCAATCAAGTCTTCATCCTTTTCCAAGGTACACAGTGCCATTCCTCTTATCTCTTCATCCTTTTGGCGTTGTTAATCCTTGGTGGCGATCACGATATGTTTTTATGATCTATTCATCACCCCTTTCATTTATACTTTCATGCTAGTTCATGCTCATATGATACTTGCATAGTTTTGGGTGAGGGGGTGATACATAAACATCAACATCTACGATGGCTCTTCTTCATCTTTGGTGGACATCCATTCATCATCATCATCTCATTTTTTTTTGTTTGAGACTCCCAAGCGGGCAGAATAGGGTTTGTTGTTGTTTGTCGGCTTAACTGCTTTACTTGTTTCTTCGTAGAGTTATGGTCGTATCTGATCGTATTTCTATGAAGCATACCCCCATATCGTGCTGACCTTTGTAGGGCTGCAACTATATGTAGCTAGGTCTTTTCATTTGGAGGGAGTATCCCTTGGTATCTTTTTTTAGTAGCCTCAATATTCTACTGTCGGCCCTGACATTAGTAGTACTTGTCACTTTGATTGTGACCTGCTTGGCATCACTTTGCCCTAGCTGATGGCATTTATCCGCAAGGGGGATTTATCCTCCTGCTTCTCTTGTATTATTCGCACTTATTGCGCCCACTCATCTAACTCCTTGCTTGTAGAGATTCAGCTAATGAGTGGTTGCTTTTTCATTGTTCCCCTTCGATGCATGAAGGTTGAATGGAGATGGGGTCTGTACACCCTTACCTTACAGTCTCGGGAGTGTGGAATAACGCTACCCCTAAGTGCGATTTATGGTTTGCAGGGGATGACCCCATGTATTCTAGAACTTCTAGCATGAACTACCTTGGCTACTGCAAAGCATATTTTCAGGAACTACCAACTTGGATGGCACTGACAGTGTAGTGCAGTGTAGGGCTATCACCCTTTATCCATCTTTTTCTTAAACAAACCAAGGCGGGTGCATAGGAGAGCACTCACCTCCTCAGAGAGGGGATGAATAGTTCGCTCCATTATGCCAATCACACAATGGTAGTTTTTTTTTTATTCAGCATGGACCAACAGATGCGGCCATCAAGGCCTCCTTCGTCTCTTCCAATATCTGAGCGAATTGAGATGGCGCCTCAGATTCAGCACGCAGAGCCTTATGCAAATTTCATTCCCCCCTTTCTTACTCATTTTCCTTCTTCTTTTATTACCTACCCCCACAATCGACCCCCTTTTTTTTGCATCATTTGTCATTCTTCTTTTGTTGGCAAGCACCCATTATTTAAGCTACGCGGACATGTTAGATGTTGGCTTTAGCCAAATTTGTGAGGAGCAGCGGAGACAGTGACGTCGCGTGAGGCTGCTCTCTTCATGATGGGCATTTGATGAGGGCGTGGTGGGTCCACCTTGTATTCGCCCATCTACAGTTCACCTTTCTTGATCAAGCATTCAATAATGTCCTCGAACATGTAGCAATCCTCAATAGGATGCCTCGCTGGTTGATGATAAGGACAGGAACGTGGATCATCTTTTCTTTCGGAAATACCCGATTTCTTTGGATTTGGAGGCACCACTTTTCTGCATTCACGGGCCCACTCAAAGAGAACTCTAGTCTTATCCTTCGAAAAGGAGTACGATTTCATCATTTTGCCCCCATCACTACACCTCTCACAGGAGGGGGATCTTGGGGTGGCGGTTAAGCTCTTACAACCAAAACTACCTCCGCACAGGGAGGGGCCTTCAGCCGGCCAAGCGGGGAGGGGGAAGATGAAGACGAAGAGCTTCAAGGAATGCCGGAGGCGGTTCTGTCCCCTGTCAGGAACAGAGGATAGATGGTCGATGCAGGAATTGTTGTGGTTGCTCCCGAACTCCTTTGTCAGCGGGACCAGTGCCAAAATTTCATAGGTTGATTTCATAGGTTGACCAAGGAAGGGTTGAAATTTTGGTAGGAGCTTTGGAAGTCGGCACTGGTCATGGTGGAGCTGGAAGTAGAGGCTCTGTTCTCTGGTTCGGACTGTCTCAGCACTGTAGCATCAGGAAGATGAAGCCACCACGAGCTGTCCTGAACTTCAAATTGAGCACGGTCAATGGCGTTGGAACCTTTGACGAGTTGCCTTCGAAATGAGACCCACGGGGGTGCCAGCCGATGTCAGAGTAGGTCGCAGCAGCCTAAACACTGACAGGGTGTCAGTTCAGTCCCAGGGAGGACAGAACTACGCACTCTGGGGAGAGAAGGGATAAGAAATCGCTCAAGTTGCCGAATGGAGTTCTGCTTCTTAGAGGAGGAGGGAGACTCGCTGTAGAAGGTCCCGTCAAACCTCGCCTCCAGATCTTCAGATGAGCAGGTGTGGCAGCTACTGCAAGCCGTCTCTGGAAGCTGATCAAGACTCTTCTGCGTAGTTGGAGTAGATTGCTTGTCTCGGACAGCCACGAACTCAGAACTGGACGAGATGACCGCCGTTGCGAAGAAGACTCGAACACGCTTCCAGAGGTAGCTCTTGCACCTCCTGAATCGCCTGGATGACATCACAGATTCCTCTACAATCTGTTGGTTCTCTACTACCTGCAAACTGAGAATTGTAGATTGAAGAGGATGGGGGAAAATGGGGTTTATGGGAGGGGAAGTGGGGTGGATGGGTATGGGGGTGACCCCTAGCTGTGAGGGCCTCCTTCCCAATCCCATGGGAACTTCTCCCGCCTGGGCAGCCCCTCCTAGTGGCACCCTCCCCCCGTGCCCCAGAAGTGGTCCTCCCAACCCCACTTCCAATAGACCTAACTCCGGACCCACTCCCCCTCACACTAGAGCTACCCCTAACCACCATAGCGGGCAGTAATGCTTTAGGTGCCTTAGGTATGGACACTTCGCCAACCAATGCCCCACCAAGGAAGCATCAAGTTTGCTCATTGAGGAGACTAACCTCCTACCCCAAGTTGGGGTTGAAGAAGAGGTTGACGTATACGAGGCCTCTCCCGATTGGGAGGAGTATGAAGCCCACTACAACGAGTCCAATCAAGAATAACCCCCACCATCCACCGACCCTCACCTTGGAGTGGTTAGGTGCACCCTCACTCAAACCCGAGAGCATGATTAGAGAAGAACCACCATCTTCTATACCTACATCCGGATAGGGGATCATACTAGGAAGGTCATCTTAGACAATGGGAGTAGTGTGAATGTGGTGTCCCCTGACACCATCAAACTTTTAGGCCCTACTATCTCCTCACACCCGAAACCTTACCGGGTAGCTTGGATTGATGCCACATCCGTACTCGTTAGCACTCGTTGCCTTGTCCCCATCACTTTTCAATCCTACCAAGGTCAAGTATGGTGTGACATTATACCAATGGAAGTAGGGAGCATACACCTAGGGTGGCCTTAGATCTATGATGTAGATGCCACCTTCCTTGGAAGGACGAACACTTGTATTTTCACCCACGAGGGGAAGAGAATCCAACTCAACCCTTCACCACCCCGCTCTCTCCCCAAAAAGACACCTCCCTCCCTAGAAGGATCCCCTACCCCATCCTCTATTCCAACCCCACCCGCCTCATCACCAAACCCTACTCCATCAAATCCTAGCCCTAGTTTGATCCTTGGGACTACTAGGAGCATACACCTCATCACTAAGCAAGAGCTTGAGGAAGAAGTCAACCAAGGGGCGCAAGTGTGTGCCATTGTCATTTGCCTTGGAGAATCCACCCCAACCGACCCACACCCATTAGAAATCTAACAACTCCTTGAGGACTTCCACGATGTGTTCCCCGATGAGCTTCCGGATAGGTTACCACCCATGCGCGAGGTGCAACATGCCATCAACTTTGTGCCCCAAGCTACCTTACCCAACCTTCCCCACTATCGCCTCAACTCCACCGAGCATGCCGAACTTAGGAGGTAAATTGAGGAGCTCATCAAGAAGGGCCTCCTCCACATTAGCAAGAGCCCATGTGCCATCCCGGCCCTTCTCACACCCAAAAGGGACGGAACTTGACGCATGTGGGTGGATAGCCAAGCCATCAATAAAATCATGGTCAAGTATAGGTTCCCCATCCCTCGACTAGATGACATGCTAGAGATGCTTGCTGGAGCCACCATCTTCTCCAAGATTGATCTCAAAAGTGGCTACCACCAAGTTCGAATTAGGCCCGGGGCGAGTGGAAGACCACCTTTAAAACTAAGGATGGCCTCTATGAATGGCTTGTCATGCCCTTTGGCTTTTCCAATGCGCCCAGCACATTCATGCGCCTCATGACCGAGGTCCTCCGCCCCTTCATTGGCATCTTCCTTGTTGTCTACTTTGACGACATTCTCATATATAGTCAGTTCAAGGAAGCCCACCTAGATCACCTCAAACAAGTTTGCACCATTCTTAGGAAGGATAGTCTCTTCACCAACCCGGGAAGTGTCACTTCGTGACCAATCAACTAGCCTTCCTAGGATTTATTGTCTCAGCCCAAGGGGTATCTATGGACCCCGAGAAGGTCCAAGCCATTCTTGAGTGACCAGAGCCCAAGACCCTCCATGAGGCCCGAAGCTTTCATGGGCTAGCCACCTTTTATAGGAGATTCATCTGTGGGTTTAACACCAACACCATTCCTATCACGGATTGCCTTAAGAAAGGCACCTTTGTATGGACTAGGGCGGCCTCCAAAGCACTCCTAGAACTTAAGGAAAAGATGACACGAGCCCCTGTCCTTTGTCTACCTGACTTCTCTAAAGTCTTCGATGTCACTTGTAATGCATCCGGGGTAGGGATTGGAGGCATTCTTAGTCAAGAGGGTCACCCCGTAGCCTATTTCAGTGAGAAATTTTGTGAGGCTAGGACTATGTACTCCACCTATGACAAGGAACTATATGCCATGGTCCAATCTCTCTGGCATTGGAGGCACTATCTCCTGCCCATTCACACATCCAAAAGCCCATGCCGACTAAGTCCAATCTTTTTTTTTTGACACAAAGCATCTAGTGGGATGAAGGGAGAGTGCACCCCTTTTCAGAAGAAAGAAATGTTCTCACTCCACCATCTCACCACTAGATGATATTTTTATTGATTATGAGAATGGTAAAGTGTACATGGGAGGGAGCAAGCCCCTGAATTACAAAGAAAGAAAAACAAAGAGGACAATAACTACAGTCGCCGAATTCGAATATTCGGAAGACAAGAGGCATCAGTCGTAGCATAACCTTTGGCCAATAGGGGCAGCTCCCTAATAGATAAGAACTTTGAGTTATGGCCCATAATTGTTGCATGCTTTGCTAATGAATCTGCAAGCTGATTAGCATCCCTATATATGTGGGCAATAGGGCACTGGAATGTAGA
Source organism: Amorphophallus titanum (assembly GCA_024336825.1). NCBI lineage: Eukaryota > Viridiplantae > Streptophyta > Magnoliopsida > Alismatales > Araceae > Amorphophallus > Amorphophallus titanum. Next base: position 96,034 of record JANBPO010001112.1, read on the forward strand.
GTAGAGTTCTAGAAGATGCCTCCACCATAGAAGAAGAGACCACGGTGGACTTCTTTTGCATTTTAGAAGCTCAGCCAATACCATGGAGTCCGTATATATGATTGAAAGTGGAATGTTATGTAGGCGGGCCAACCTGAGACCATCAAGTAGAGCTCTCCCTTCTGCCACCATGCTTGAACCATAGCCATAGCAGTATGAGAAACCCAGCAACAGTTTACCTTGGGAGTCTCTATAACAGCCACCTCCTCCTGAAACCCCAGGATTGCCTTTACTAGATCCAGCTATATTAAGTGAAAAAGCCACTGTAGGGGCCTTCCAACAGACAATGTTGAACTGTAGAACCTTATGTTTGATGATGAAGCCCATAGCATGTATATTCTGCGAAAAGGAGCGACTAGTGCCTTGGTTGAATGTAATCTGCCTAAGCATCTACATGGCATCCTCTTGAATCTGTAAAGCAATCCGTGAGGGATTAAATTTGATACCCTCAAATCTGTTTCGACATCTCTGTTTCCAAATTTCCCAAATAATCAACATTGCCATTAGCAAATTAATAAATCCCTGTGAGTTGGATATAACAGACTCATTAATGTTCATTTGAAGCCTGCTGATAATGGAGGCAATTCCCAGGTAAGAGCTATCAATAATAGAACTAAATTTATTCCACAAGAAAGAGGCTAGTTCACTGTTGATAAAAAGGTGATCTAAGTCTTCAGTGAAGGGAGAAGCAGTGCAACAGTTGCAGCAAGAAGCTAAATGGATGTCACAGTTCTGAATTCTATTATCAACAGGAACAGCATGGTTCAGTATTTTCCAATAGAATAGGGAAGCTCGAGGAGGAAATCTTTGATACTAAAGCTTGGCTGAGTGGGCACCTAAATTTTATCCTTTGATGTAGCTATAAGTGTATTTAATATCAAATCTGCCCGAGTTAGTAAAAGACCAAATAGGTATATCATCTCCCTCTTGAGTAGCAAAATTGTAAACTTCAGTTCTCAAATTAATGTCCTTAATCCTCTGCCAAATTGGATGTTGATGGTTGGCCAAGGCATCTTGCACTGAGCAATTCTCAGTCTGAGAGATAGCATGCTGAGGTAGGTAGTCTAGCAGAGGTTTTCCCTTATACCAAGTATCTTTAATAAAGTTGGTGGTTGCACCATTGAAAATAATTTTACGCATACCAGCCAAAAGAATTGAACGAGCTTTTTCAAAATCTCGAACTTTAATGCCAGCTGGGAAAGGGACCTTACAATCAGAGATATGCTGTCCTTGAATATATTTCATCCTGACAAAGCGAGCCCATAGCGAATTGCTATGCAGAGAAGACCATAACTGTTTAACATGTGAGCACAGCTGAATGTCCCAAAGACTGTGAATGCCTAAACCTCCTTCTAACTGGGGACAACATATCTTGTCCCACGAAACCCAATGTTTCCTGTGTGCAGACTCAAGACCGTGACACAAAAAATTAGCACAAATACTTTCCACTTGCTTAATAATTGTATATGGAATGATAGCAGAACTGGCAGTGTATATGGGAACAGCCAAAAGCACTGATTTAATAAGGATGATTCTACCAACTTGAGATAGAAACTTACTCTGCCAACCAACAAGCTTAGCATTAATTTTGTCAAGCAAGTATTTGAAATGAGGGACTCTACTTCTCCCTTTGAAAAGGGGAATCCCTAAAGAGATGATGCTGCTAGTTTTATGCTGAAATCCTGTTAACTGACTAATCCTCTCAATTGCATGACTGTGCATATGTTTAGATACAATGAATGAACTCTTGTGAGAATTAATCCTCTGCCCTTCCTGTTCCATTTGTGTTTCACATATCTCTGTTATACAGCACTGCATTGCATGCATCTTCCTTTTTTTTTTCACTTTTTAAAGGATTACCCTCTCTCGGTGAAGGAAGGACTCTCCGTCTGGGAATTCCTCTCGACGGACTAGAATCTCCTCCACCGGGACCTTCGTAAGTCCCCGGCAGTGAAGGATTCCTTCTTCGTTCACTGGGCAGGTTGTACAACTGAAGTTCCCCAAAGATAGTTGGCCTACACGTGGTGAGAGTGTAAAATCCTAGTTGGCATGAAGTCAAAGCAAAATTGAAACCAGGATCCTACCTTGTTGAGTGAATTTGTAAATTTCCTGAAAATCATCTAACTCATATAAGGAAACTCTAAATTGAACGTAAACATCCACTTATTTGATAATCTCTGCCAAATCATTTGTGAGCACATTATTTGATTTCATCATGATGTTACGTTCTGATAAAGTGTCTAGCATGCCTAGTTACACTTTTTACGACCATGAGGATGGTCGCTTTGATTTAGCACATACCCCTCATATCCGTCACTCTTATTGTGACTTCTATGAGGAGTCTCAACATGTTTCTATGACATACGATCATGTCCACACCTTGGACAATGAACAAATCCCTGAGTCCTCACACAAAGTGCAAGCCACTGCCATGGGAGCTTCCCCCTCCACTAGTGTTCCTCTTGCCTTGGATGTTCTGGCTTCTCACATCGACTCTCTCAACCCTCAATAACTTGAAGCCATCTAGGCTGTCATTAAGAGGGGATCTACCTCTCCCTCTCCCGAGGGTCATCCATGCGCCATAGGTGGTCCTCATGCTGCTCCTTTTAAGGACCTCGTGGGGCAACAACCATCCTCATTTTAGTATCCCTCGTGACCCCAAAATTTGGCTGCCCCTCAGACCCTGGTTCGACTGAGTCATCCCATGGGCAAACCCCACTCCCCTTCTCCTTCAAGGCCTATAGATCAAGCCACCCCTCCAAGGTCTCAGGGCCGACTTTCTAATTCACAAGTCACGCCCCTCCAACAAGCTCTCATTGACAAAATTGATCAAATGTAGGAACAAATAAAGAGGGTCACAAGTTTGCGACCACCTCCTCCCCCTTCTCAAGTCAATCCCCTTCACGCTTTCTCATGGATAACATTACTAAAATGGAGAAGGATTGGAAGGAGAGAAGAGATGAGCATGGCATTGAGAATATGAGTGGGCAAGAAGTTCTTCCAAGTATTGACGATCAAGTGGATGCCATCTGCTCGTCACCCATTTATCACACTCATTCACATGGTCCTCCGCCTCCACATTCGCATCCATAAAATTCTCCACATCGTCATGTTCCACCGCCCATCAACACGCCTCCAACATGACGCCCATTTGAATTTGATGATTATGAAGAATTGTGAAGATCTTCAAGATAAACACACTCCGAGTTTTCTTTGTTTCCCTCTTCCACCGCTTCCACAAGAACCCCCTGCTCAAGATGAAGCCACTATCCCTACCCCTATCTATGAGACATCATGGTGTTACGATGACGGGTCAATACTCCAGCAACTGGCGTCGATGCACCATGAATCAGCCATTATCCCTACCCATGTCTACGAGACCTCATGGTGTTACGATGATGGGTCCATGCTCCCACAACCCGTGTCAATACACCATGTATTACCCCCTACGCTGGACACCCCACGTACCACCGAAACCTCCACACCATCGGCCTCCATCGAGCCTACCATTAACCCTTGTTCCCAACTAAGAATCCCTACATCACCTCCACCTAAAACCTTCACTATCCTTATAACCACGAACCCAATCACTCTCAATCGTCTACTCAACCCATTACTAAAACTCGTGATTAATCCTAAGCGGGGCCCATTTATTTTTGCACCCAAGCCATCCCCGTCTGCTTCTGAGCAAGAGGAGAAGCTCGCCGTGTTTTGACCTCCACCTACCCTTTTTATAGCACCTTCCATTAAACATCCATCATTTATTGAGCCTTCCACCTCCATCTCACCTTCTTCCGCCTCCCCCCGGAGTGGGTGTACCTCTACAAATACATGTGCCAAAGATGATGTTCTTGAACTGGTCAAGAAGAATTTGGTCACGGCTATGTCATTCAAAATCTAAGATTTCATTTGCCGAATGTCGATTTGGGTTCTTGTGCCGGGCATCTTCGAGGAGGCCGAGTATCCCCTAGTACTCACTGGGGAAAGAAACCAAGCATTG
>JANBPO010001113.1:0-26772 GCA_024336825.1 Amorphophallus titanum
CTTCTAGTCTTGATCACCAGGTCATCTATGTAGCACTCGACCTTGTGGTAGAGCAGCTCATCGAATATTCTGGTCATCGCCCGCTGGTAAGTTGCGCTGACATTCTTCAACCCGAACGGCATCCTCTTATAGTGATAGATACCCTTAGGGGTTTGGAATGCAGTATGGACCCGGTCATGCTTCGCGATCCATATTTGGTTATAGCTGAACGATCCGTCCATAAATGACAGAGCTTCGTGGCCGGTTGTGGCATCAATCATGACTTCCGTGATTGGCACAGAAAAGTCATCCTTTGGGTAGGCTTTGTTCAGATCTCCGAAATCTACACATTTGGATCTGTCCATTCTTCTTCTTCACGGGCACAATGTTAGCCAGCCACGTGGTGTATTGGTTTTCTTCGACAAAACTCACATCAATGAGTTTGTCCACTTCTTTACATATCTGAGTGATGAGCTCTGGCCTCATGCGCTATGGTGACTACTTCACTAGCTCAACCCTAGGGTTTTTAGCTAGCTCATGCTGTGAAACTGCAGGGCTGAGTCTTGGCATTTCCTTGTAAGTCCAGGTGAAGTAGTCCCGGTATTCTTGCAGCAGCTGGATGTACAGCTTCTGCTCTTCAACAGATAGCTGGGCATTGAGGAAGGTTGGCCTGGGGTCATCCTTAGTTCCCAAGTTGACTTCGATCGGCTCATCGACCGTGGCTTGGCCTCCGTCTTTCATTTTTGGAGGTGCTGGCTGTAGGTCAACAAAATCTGGAATATCATCTTCGACCTTGAATACTTTAGTCTCTTCATTCTATTTCATCCGGACTTCGTCGGGGATCTCCGACTTAGCTGATGGTGGCTGTATAAATTGTTCTGTTGCTAGATACACCATGGCTGTGGTTTTAGGAGCCGAGCTAGCGGCTTTGATCCCCACAGACGTGCTTGCAGCCTCGAAGGACTGGCGACTATTTGGTGTCGAACTGGAGCAGCATTGCAGCTTGATGGCCAAAGATGATCCCATCTCCTTGCCTTCTTATATCACCATGTCCTCAGTAGAGGTGGCCTTTTCTTTCCTAGCAGCAGGCGTACCCTGGTCAATTTCGACTGGAACTTCTTTGATCGGCACGAGGGGTGCTGATGTTGTTATTGAGGGAGTGTCATAGGTGGAGGACAACCCTATTTCCTCTGTGTCTTCAGCCTCGCTACTGCTGGCCATGTCAAATTTGGCCTGGAGAGACATCTCTTCAGGATAGATCTACTCCCAGCACCGGCAAGGATTCTTGGCTTCTGATTGCAGGTCCATTGGTTGAACCGATTCAGTATGTTCAGCTTCCACTGGGTATTCATCAAAGGCTGCCCCCAGTGAGCGATCTTCCGTCAGGTATAAGTGGAGATAGTGTCCACTTCATAACGCCCACTATAATAGTATTCTTCGAGGGTGAAGCCCAACCCTGGATGTTGAGAGACGCGCCTTAATTCTTTGTCTATGCTGGCAGGATACCAAAGCCTTTGGAATGCTTCTTTCTCCTTGTGAGGCTGGCTGGAGGGGATATGTTGCCTACAGAACATTTTCGCCATTCGGCTTGTAGTGAAAGTCAACCCTTGAACGGGGACTGGCAAATTCTCAATATCTTCAGGGAGATGACAGTCGACGTCTTTTTGGGTGGGGTGCTTCTCAGTAGTATAGAACAAGTTGCTGGGGCCTTCAGACTGTACCACCTCCCATGCTTTGAAAGGCTCAACAGTAGCAACATCGAGGCTAACTATTGGCCTGGTGAGACCCTCTGAGATTTCAATAAGGCCGTGGTACTGATCGACCTTGGCTTCATTAGCTTTGGGATAGGTGGCGGGAGGTGCTACTCTGCCCACGTCACCTGTGCTTGCAATGTGTGAGACTATCTTGGGATTGACATATCTTGGTGGTGGCGGTGGAAACCAATCGTCGTCAGAGGTGCCTCTTGATGCCTTGACAGGGCCCTTGGCTTTGGAGGTCTTTGGTGAGGGCTCCGCATATAGAGAAGCATCGAGCAGATGACACTCAAACACTTCAAAGGGGTGGAGGTCGGCAAATATCCTTTCTTCCTTCCCTTCTTGATTGTATTTGATGCACCGGTGCAGCATGGAGGGTACCACCATGTTCTCATGTCGCCAGGGACTGCCAAGTAGTGCCTTATACAAGGTACGGGAGTCGATGACATGAAACCGCACCCTTGTGGTAAGATCTGCCAGAGTGAGTGTGAATTCTGCGGTGGACCCAGTCATTTCCCTCCTCCATGAGGAGACGACTGGGGGCAAAAATTGCCATCAACCCAGCTGAGGTGAAAACCCAAAAGGGGGCCTCAGGCAAAATCAGGTCACCCCTCGGTATGAAAACCCACAAGGGCGTACCGGAAAAAGATAAAGGGGGCCAACTCTGGCGAAAACCCGCAAGGGCGGCAGAGCTGGTAAAGACAAAAAAAAATCCTCTCCCTCTCTACTCCTCATCGACGAGGGTCGTCGACCGCGACATCCTATCAACGGTGACCTCAGCATGACTCCACGATGATGGTGACCCCTACACCCTCGAGAGCTGGGCCACCCCAGTCCTAATCCCAGTCCCAGTACCAGTCCCAGTCCTAGCACCGTGGCTTCAATGCCTCTATAGGCCAGCCACCCAGTCCCAGTCCCAGTCCCAGCATCGTGACTTCAACTCCTCTACAGGCCAGCCACCCCAGTCCCAGTACCAGTCCTAGTCCCAGCATCGTGGCTTTAACGCCTCTACAGGCCAGCCACCCCGATCCCAGTACCAGTCCCAACATCGTGGCCTCAACACCTCTACAGGCCAGTCACCCCAGTCCCAGTACCATGGCTTCAATGTCTCTACAGGCCAGCCACCCAGTCCCAGTCCCAGCACTATGGCTTCAACACCTCTACAGGCCAGCCACCCAGTCCTAGTCCCAGTCCCAGCACTGTGGCTTCAACGCCTCTACAAGCCAGCCACCCAGTCTCAGTTCTAGCATCATGGCTTTGACGCCTCTACAGGCCAGCCACCCCACCCTAGTACCAATCCCGATCCTAGCATTGCGGCCACAACACCTTTACAGGCCAGCCGCTCAGTTCCAGTGCCAGTTACCCATTCCCACATCGCGGCTACAATGCTCCCGTGGGCTAGCCACTCAGTCCCAATACCGATCTTCATCTCCAGCCTCACGGCTACAACGTCGTCCTAGGCCAGTCGCTCGGTTCCAGTGCTAGTTGCCAGTCCAGGAGTCTAGCCATAGCACATCCGTGAGCTAGTCACCTAGACCCAGTACCGGTGTCTAGCTCTGGCCTTTTGACTACAATCCCTTCACGGGTCAGTCAGCCAGTCCCCGTCACTAATCCCCAGCCGTTGGCCGTCATACCCCCTAGGGTCATCCGACCATCACGGCCCCAGCTTCTCAACCCAATATGAATTACATTTTTGGCTAACAACATGAAGACAACCAGTACCCTGGCGTCGATTCATAACCAACGCATTCCAAAACCAATCCCCAGCCCTAACCCCATGGGTCACCATATCCTAACAGAGTACATATTAGAGATGAATGAAGTAGACTAATAGTAAGTGGTCGCCAGTCCCCATATTCAACACCGTTCCATGGAACAAGAGGTGGAGCAACTCAGCAAATAGCAATACCAAAATCTAGAATTTGTAATTAACACTCTGTAAAAGGGAGCCCAAGACATGCCCTTAGGGTAACAAAATGATGTACAGTCCGGATAACAAAAAGGGGGGAGGGGAAGTGATACAATCACGGCCTAGCCTCACTCCCCTCCAGCTCCACCAAGGGGGACCCCACAGTGCCTCCAGGGTCAACACAAGCTAAACGCTGGTCTCGGCTCTGGTGTCGGCAGCCTGCCACTCAACCTCAGCGAGCTCCACGGCTTGCCGCTGCTCCTCTAAGGCCTTTTGCAAGGACTCAGCTCTGCTCGTCGCCTCGCTCAGCTTCTTGGCACGGTCCTGAGCAAGAGACACGACTACATTGACAATCCTCCTCTGCTCGACCGTCGCTGAAGCAAGCTGAGCACATTGCTCTTGTGCCTCCCGGATGGCCGCCAGTTGCTGTGCCCGCTGCTCCTAAGCGGCCAGAAGTCACAGGTACTCCACCCAAATGTCAGCCAGGCCAGACATCCAAAACTCACGAGGGAATCCAAGGCCGTGGTATCCTTGCGTGCAAACCCCCAGCCGCTACCGAAGCTCCTCCGAAGAAGGTAGGGGATCACCTCCTACGTAACCCCCGGACCACTAGAGTAAGGCCGCACCCATGCTGGCGTCCAGTAGCAACTCCGGTGGTGAAATAGACATAGGCCATTCGATCCCCAGCTCTAGGGGGGAGTGACCCACCTTAGCCAGCACACTGGAAGAACCTACACAACCCTACCAAACACAAAATGGGTCAGCAATGTTCGGGACTTCCCTATGACAAGACAAGGTGAAAAACCTGAGAAAGGTCCTACGATGTTTGACTGGGTAAGGTAGTTGATATAACGCACCTAACCCTGTGCGCCATGTGGCTATGACGGACTCAGCTTGGTCTGTTATATGCTTTTTATCCGTATTAATGTTTTGGGTCTGTTGGATCTAACGCCCCTATCCTAGCGTGTTATACTAGTATAACGTGCCTATGGTGGTCCGTTATATTCCCCTTGGTTTGAGTTTTGGTTCGTTAGCCATAACACCCCTTTCCTGGTGCGTTATGCTGATATAGCGCCTCTGTCTTGGTGCGTTATATTATCTGTATTGGTGTTTTGGGTCTGTCTGTCATAACACCCCTTCTATGGTCCGTTATAGTAGGTAATGCCCCTATGCTGGTGCGTTATAGTCTTGTTATTGGCCGTGATGGTCCTTGTTTTGTTCTGTGCGCTGATCAGTCTTAGGTCGTGTTCTAGGGCAGTGTCTGTCTGTTGGTGGTTGTCTGGATCGGTCGGTTAAGTGACTGGGTGTAGTCTTTTCCTTGACTACGACAGTACCCTAACGACTCAATCTAGAACTACCAGTGTCCTTGTCTCTGGTTGCGTAGCGGCTGTGCCTTGACTACCGATTTTGTCTAGCGGTCGAGTGATGGTTCGCTTTGCCCAGAGTGTTGTCGTCATCCACCGGTCCGATTTCTATTTGTCTTGGCTTGATCTCGTGGTTTGCCAATGACCCGTGGGTGTCTGTTGACATCTTATGAGGGCAGTAACCATGATAGGATGGCCAGGAGTGCTTATGCATGCAATGTGTGTGTGTCTGTGTGTGTCGGTGTCGTGTCTGGTTCCGGTCAACTCGGGGTCACCCAGTGGTTGATAGGAAGTCTTGTTGTGTCTCGGCGGCCTTATCCAATTCGAGACATTAGTTCTGGATGCCTTGAGGTACGGTTCTACCTCAGTTTACGTGTCTAGGTGTGCTGAGGGTTCTCAATGTCCCCTCAGGTCTCCGTGTTTTGGTTCTTGCGGAGCGTTGTTTTCCCTGGCTTAAGATTAGACCTATTGGCGGCTTTGTCCCACTGTGTGTGACGATCCTGACTCAGAGTCGTACGACTCAGGGACTGTTGTAGTTGTAGGTCTAGTTTGCCTTGCCCTGAGTGGTCGACAGTTTCCTGTACTACCGTGGTGCACGTAGTATGGCCTGTCTGTACTCCAGCACTTGTGTTTCAGAGTCTTCAGGTTTTGTGGCTCCTCTTTGGTTGGTGCCTTACGGCACGCTTTGGTGTGACGGCTCTTGTAGTGGTGCACTTTTCCCGAGACACAATTTTTAAGCTAGTTTCGTGGGCTCCCGACCTTATGTAGCGTCCGTGGGGGAGAATACTAGTTAGAGGCCTGGCTTAATGGTCTACAACCAGTGTGTGCACACGGGGTCAGGGGCTTCAGACTCACGTCGACGGGCGTGACTCTGTCTGGTCCTTGCAGTGGTGGTTTCCGTGTGGGCCTGCGACTCGGCCTTAGCTATGGTAGACCACGTTCGGCTGGTAGTCGAGGCACTTGTGGAGTGAGTGGTGGTGCAGTGTAAGACGTCAGTGGACGTAGCTGACCGCTCCTCTTTCGAGTCATGTGTTGTGTGACTCTCGATGTTTCTCGTGCATCGTGACCTTCCGGGTTAGCTCTTTTGTGGCTATACTCAAAGTCGGTGTTTTGTCGCATGCGTGACATTCTTGTCATGCATGTGGCAGTGTGCATGACGTCCTTGTCGTGTTGTCCGTCATCCGTGTCGGTCGTTTGTCTAGTCTTTTCCTAGGTTTCTTTTGTCTGTTTTACAGGTTCCTTGCGTCGACAGTTCGGCAACTCCTGACTTTGACAGCTCTGAGTCGCTCTCCTGCCCTTGCTTGGAGTAGTTTGGGGTACCGAGGTTAGTTCGCTAGCCATTGTCTAGTACGGCTTCATCCTTCCCCTCTCCCTTAGCTTGTTCCTTACTCCTACTTCCTGTTCTATTTCCTTTACAGCTTTGTAGTTTAGCTTTCCTACTTTATTGCTTACTTGTTGTTTACTGTTGCTTGCCTGCTATTTTTAGTGTGTTATTGCGTGTTTTTCTCGGTGGGGATCCGCGTGACCCCTACTGAGCTAGTGACACGAGGCTCACCCCTGCTCTACAAGTGGTGGTCGTTCGTTCGGCTTCCATGTGTACCTGGGGTGCGTGCTCGTAGCGTCTAGTTGTGGCCAGCTGGTACCCTCGTCGGGCTTCCCCCGACTTTCTGGTATGTCTTTTCTTTTCGAAATAGAATTCTATTTTGTTCAAATTACATCTTGTCTTGACTATGTTCTGATTGACACGACTGTTTAATTGTCACATTCTGAGCAAACGACACATTCCACTACTATCGGTTCGGGGCGTGACAGAAGGTGGTATCAGAGCCTAGGCTTTCTAAATCCCTAGGTCATTAAGTCTAAGTCATAGATTGAGTACTCCTTGTCAGTTATCCTATAGGAATCCCATGAGATTTGGGTAGAGTCATAGACTAATCAATAAAATATGTCTATCTATGCTAGATTAATGTTAAGATATGGGTAATCATTAATTTAAAAACTTATTTTGTAGGCTAGAATGGCCGCCGAGAGAGCTCAATGGAGAGTGATGCAACGCACTATCCAAGGATTAACACAAGCTTTACAACAAGTTGCATAAGGTGGAGCACAACATGGAGCCGGGGATTTACATCGGAAGTTCCAAAAAATGAATCCTCTGAAGTTTAGTGGGTCTACTGACCTGGATGAGGCTGAAAATTGGGTGTAAGAAATAGAGAGGACCTTTAAGGTGATGCAATGCAGTGACGAAGAGAAGATACTATTAGGGACCTATCAACTAGAAAGGATGCTCGAGCTTGGTGGGGATCCGTGGAAGCAATCTTGCCCAGTGAACAAGCAACATGGGTTAAATTCTTAAAACACTTTAATGAGAAGTATTTCTTGGAAAGAATCCGCGAGAAGAAGGCTGTGGAGTTTGCGGCATTGAAACAATGTAGTCTGTTAATCGCAGAGTATGAAGCAGAGTTTTCTAGACAGGCCCAGTATGCTCCACACTTAGTTTGTACGGAGAAAATGAGAGCGAGGAGATTCATGAAAGGATTGAAGGTGGAGCTCATTCCTCAATTGGCTCCGCTAGAGATTCAAACTTATACGGAGATGGTCCGAAAGGCATAACTATTGGAGGATGCTATGGATATGATGGAGCGAATCAAAGGGAAAGTTGCCAAGAAGGATTTACCAAATGGATCCAAGAATACAGAACCCGTGAATGGCAAAAAGAAACCTAATGGAGGTAACAGTTTCCTTAAAAATAAGAAACCCCGGAATGATGATCAACAAATTGTTTCAGCCAAGGAGAAGTGCGAGTATTGCAAGAAAGGGAGGCACAATCTGGATTAGTGTTGGTATAAACTCAGGAAGTGCATCCGTTGCGGAAGCATAGATCATAAGATTGCTCGTTGTCCACTCTTAAAGAAAGGAGCGCCGCAAGCATTGGAAGGTAACTTTATAAACCTATCTCGTCCATGATGACATAGTTTAGATATGGTGATCTTAACACTTAGCATGTTATAAAAATGATCTAGTTAGAATGCATAGTTTGGATATGGTAATTTTACCCCACTATTACGGAGAGAAAATCATGTGAATTTGGGGGCCAAATTCTTTAAGTGGAGGAGGATGTAGAAATCTGATAATTTAAAATGAGAAATAAATTATATAATTAAATTTTTCATAAAGTGATTAAATTATATTTTTCTAAACTAGAATAGTGAAGTTACTTGAATTTACTTGAAGTAAATAAAAATTAAATACTTTAACCCTTAGAAAAATCATGGGAAGCCCAATAAAAGTCCACATAATGAATTAGGATCACAATTGGCCCATTGGACAATCTCTAATGGGTTGGATTATTGGTTAAAGGATTTATTAAAGGTTAAATTAACCTTAAATTCGTAACATGTGTTTAATATGACATTTAAGGGATTAAAATAACCCCATTTCTAGAAGATTGACTCAAGAATCAACCCTTACCTAACATACAACTTTAGACCAGCTGAAATTTCATTATTTTCACACCAAAATAGGGCTAGATTAAGAAGAGAAATTAGATTTTTCTTCTAATTCAGACTTAATGGGTTAGGTAAAATTAGGTGGAGAATCTTGACAAATTTTGCCAAGTTTTGGCTACAAATAGAACCCCATTTAACCCTCAAACCATCCCTGGAGGCTAAGGTTATGCTGCTGCAAAGATTGGAGGAGATTTGAAGGAAGATTTGAGGGAGATTTGAAGAATCAAAAGCTTGTCTATTTATTTCAAATTATTTTCTCTATTTTTTTTGGAAGCAATTAAAGGTAGGTATCTCTCAGGCTACATTCTAGTTAAAGCATGTTAGATTGTTCCTCTTTCAGTGCTCTTTCCATTGATAGCTCATTTGTTAAATTTCATTGAGAAATGTATAAGTTATAGCCATTTTAGTGGTAAATAATGTTGTGGCCTTTATGGCATGGCAGGTTTTGGTCCCGACACGAATCACACAATCGTCTGATCAATCAGATGGCTCACCAAGATTTCCACGAAGTCTGAATGAATCATCACTTTATGACTGACACGCCCACGCACTTAATAAACAAATAAACCCACATAATGAACCAACAAAAGAAACGAACGAAAAGAGAGCGTGTCGAAAAGGTGCATGCACAGATCCTTAAATGGCTATGGGACGGGCATTGAATGCTCTGTTCTCTGTTGCTCTAGCTTTGCTTGAGATTCATCAGGGAAAACAGAGCATCATAGTATGGGTGGGACTGCGACTTTGGTTAAAACGGCGCGGTCAAGGGCACGTCGATTTAGCCACACCTGTTTAGATAGGCATGAGATTATTTGCGCGTCAGTTTAGCAGCCACGGGGCATGCTGGTTTAGAAGCCAAGGGGCACGCCGATTTAGCAGAAAGGGGTAGGCCGCGCCGGTTTAGGTCAAGCAGAGGCCGTGCTGATTTAGAAGCCAAGGGGGTTTTGCCTCGGCTCCGAAGCAGCTTAGACAAACACTTGGCCTCCAGTACTACCTTAGCTTTGATGCACCGCCTCCGGGGTGTCCATTTCGAGGCCTCTGGGCCTCGACTTGTGATTTTGAGTGATTTTCGACACTAACCCGTGTCAGATTGCTCGGGTTTCTCCCTGATTAGGCCTTCAGCACTATGAGTCGTTCCCTTAACCTTGCTCCTTGCTAGTGGAGAGTGTCTTCATTGAGTGAGCAGCCACCCAAAGCATTTTCACTTTCGCTGCGCAACTCTTCGACCTTCTATGGGCCTTTCTGGTGTAATGTGTGCCCTGACTGAGTTACTCGGGTTTTATGCTGATTCGGCCCTTAGCACTACGAATTGAGGAGCCAGGGCCATTTCTTCATCTTGAGAAGCTTCCTTATCAAGTAGCGGGCCACCAGGTGTGTTTTCGTCCTGGTCAGACGAGATATGGGGTTTATTCAGCCTCTCTGTCCTCGGCTTGCTCTCGAGTGCCAAGACGTACATGCCATATGATGTTCATTTTTTTGATGTCCACAAATGCCCCTCACCCGCAGGTGGCGCAAGTGAGGGACGAGTGCACGGGGCCTGCGGGTGTAGAGCTCTTTAGCACTGTATTTTCATTTTTCGAGCCAGTAGACCATTGGTCCGGTACGAATTCATGGGAAAACACTCACTCATTCAATGAAGGGATGAGGGGACCGCTTTACCACGTGGGCACGCGGATCAAGATGCCTAGCTCGAGTGGCAGGGTTTAGTCATCGGTACGGGGCTAATACCGAAGCAAAGAGATAAAATTTATGCGTCGATCTAGATGAAAGGCCTTAGCCGACTGGACGAGGCCAATCCCCAGGGGGGTTGGTGTCTCGTGCTGAATTAAGGAAAGGTCATTATTCATCGATTCGGACGGGAAGTCCGAGCCAAAGGCTTTGTAGGGGGGCCGATGGGATGGGGGGAGTTTATGCACTAGTTGGTGTGTTCAGATGGAAAGTTCGAGGCAAAGGGTTTATTCGCCGGTGCTGACAGGGTGCCAGGCACTGAGTGCTTTATTCATTGACACGAGGTGAGTGCCAAAGTAAAAAGAGGTCTTTTTAGTCATTGACTTGGACGGAAGGTCCAAGCCAAGCAAAGAGGGTCATTTTATTCATTGACTTGGACAGAAGGTCCGAGCCGAGCAAAGAGGATCTTTTTATTCATTGACTTTGACAGAAGGTCCGAGCCAAGCAAGAGGGTATTTTTATTCATTGACTTGGACGGAAAGTCTGAGCAAAGCAATGAGTCTTTTAATTCATTGACTTGGACAGAAGGTCCGAGATAAGCAATATTCTTTTCATTCTTTAATGCGTCAGGGATACCGGATACATATCAGAAGTCTTTTAATTCTTTAATGCACCGAGAGTACTGACTGTATGATGGGTCTGTCAATTCTCTAATCGGTGGAGGGGTCCGATCCAGAGTGGAGGGGGTCTTTTTGTTCTCTATTCGAACGGAAGGTCTGATCTAGAGTGAAGGGGTCTTTTTATTCATGGATTTAGACGAAAGGTCTGGGCCTTGGGTTTATTCGTTGGTGGGACAAAGGGGTTGGGATGTTGAGAGGGTTTATTCATTGACACGGGGTCAGTGCCAAAGCAAGAGGGGGGGTCTTTTTATTCGTGGACTTCTGATGGAGATCTTAGGCTGAAGGAAGAATGCACTTGCACTAAAGCCAATCACCCACATGCTTGATCCCCATCAGCCCAAGGTGACGCTCAAACACACTTTGAGTCAACGGTTTAGTGGATCTGCAATGTTATCATTAGAAGATACTCTATCAATCACAACATCTCCTCTAGCTATAATCTCTCTGATAAGGTGGTAACGCCGCAGAATATGCTTTGATTTCTGATGAGACCTCGGCTCCTTTGCTTGTGCAATAGTCCCATTATTATCACATAATAAGGAGACCGGATTAGAGATGCTCGGCACAACTCCAAGCGCTTTGATGAACTTCTTCATCCATACCGCTTCTTTGGCCGCCTCAGCAGCAGTAATGTACTGAGCTTCGGTCATAGAATCAGCAGTGGTTTCTTGTTTGGAACTCTTCCAACTCACTGTCCCACCATTCAGGGTAAACACATACCCCGAAGTTGACTTGCTGCCATCTTTATCGGATTGAAAACTCGAGTCAGTGTAACGTCGAAGTTTCAAGTCCTCTCCTCCATAAACCAGAAACATATCCTTAGTCCTTCATAAGTACTTATGGATACATTTCACAGCTATCCAATGTTGCTCACCTAGATCTGCCTGAAACTTACTCATAACACTTAGAGCATATGCAACATCAGGTCTTGTACATAATATGGCATACATGATGGACCCTATGACAGAAGCATAAGGTACCCTACTCATGATAAAATTACATTTTCAATTAATAATCTATGTACAGAGTCTAGTCAAACAAAGTACAGTCTATAGGGAAAGGAATGTACTAAAACACAGGGTGAGCTCCCGACTGTGGCCAGCTGGCAACTACGAATCTTCGTGCTACACCTTCGAACCTCAAGGAGGAACTGCAACACCTAAAAAGATAGAGGTGAGCCTCATCTCATTGGCGCAGTAGGGGTCCCACGGATCCCCACCATAAAACAATGGTGGTAAACAACAACGATAACAATAAGAATAATAACAATAGTAGCAACGGTCACAATAACAGAGGGAGGAGCAGCCATAATAAAAATAGTAATAGTAGTGGCCAAACCACGGCTCTATAAACTACTCTGAACGCCAATGAAAAGCAAACCCCGATCTCACAGCCAGGGACCACTGGAACAACGAAAGGCCCAGGCTACACTACCGAAAGAAAACACCATGACACTTTTATCGTGGAGGCCCATCCTCACAGACAAAGGCCCAACCCAAGACCACGCGGTCCAAGGGTACAGTCACGACCTTACTATCGTGAACCCTACACTACCTATGGGTGAAATCTAGGTAACCCTATCGGAAACCCTAGACCTCTACATCAGGAAAGCACACAGAAACTACCTGAAAAGCCACGTCTCAAAGACGGGAAGCCAAACCTTAAGACAAAAGAGTCACGTGTCACGTGACGGGATTACCTTCCCACTAGAAGCAAGGCCGGATGCGTCCACTGACGTCTTAGTCTGCGTCCTAGGTGTCTCCCTACTTGCCTCTAGCAAAAATTGAGACACCGTACAAGTAACCAAAGAACACAGGATAAGGGTCTAGTTAGGGTCGTGCTTGTTAGCACGCGTCTGAAGTCCCTGACCACGTGTGTACACACTGACTAACTACGCTACGTCAGGTCCTCTAGCTGATTTTTCTCCCGCCTAGACTCGAGCCACCACACTGGGAGGCCCTACGGCAACCAACCCAAAATCATCTCTCCCAGGTGTAGCTCTCCACCCACTCCTTGGTAGGTTGGCACATGTGTGCCCAGGCAAGCTACAACTAGTGGGTGGTCACTGAATGTGGACACTCTCTATAGAGAGGAAACATCGAAGGTCACGCATGTGGTATTTCCTCTCACCCCGAAAGTAGTATCGCAGCCACATGCCTATGCAGACCCACTTCCGCTCCCCTCTCTAGGCTTCCTGCTCACTGTCTCCATGGTAGGACAAGAATATGTTGTGGTAGGCCTTCATCAAGTAGAGATATGAGAAGCTGAAATTATAATTGCCATCCCTATCTATCGTATCCATAATGAGGTCGGGGAGACATACTTCTTCGTAGGGTTCCCCATCTATGGGCAAACCTGATAACCGATGTAGGCTCCATAAATCTAGAGAGGTCTCCGACTCAGTAGTGTAAAAGGTGTTGAACCTAGAGTTGAACACTTCCATCATCTCGCAACATAACCCCTTTGAGATGGGGTATCTTGTAGCAGCCATGACAAATTATAGGAATGAAAGTTTCTAAATAAGGCAGAGTATACAATGGTGGGAAATCACAGGGGTTGACACCTCCCCGTGAGGATTCAGCCTGCATCTTCGGCTGCTTGGATGTGGAAGTTTTGCTCATTCTTCTCATGTAACTGTTTCTTCAGGAGCTCTATCACTTGTTGATACTTTTATAAGAGCATCAGTACGGATGGGTCCAGGGTCACCATGCTGGAAGTGCCTTCAATTGCTTCGCCGGAAGCACCTTCGGACGAGGTAGTTAGCAGAACCTCTTCTCCCTCTTCTGTTGTCACCACATTGACAGCTAATGTAGTGACTTCTTCGGGAATCACCCGCTTCCCTTCAGCTATTCGCAGCCTTTCCCTAGCAGCTGTACTCATTCTAGTGTTTGGCCCTAGCCTTGCCACTAATCGGGCCAACTCTTGGGGTTCTTCTGGCAGGCCCCCATATCTTTCGACCACACCAGCCATGTTGCATGTAACAATCTTCATGCCCTTCCTCCGCATGGAGATCTTTCTTCTTATTTGGCCTAGAAAGGTCAATCTTTCGAACACTGAAATTCTTATTCTACTATCCTCCTGCAGCTAAGGGGCTTTATTAGCCTCATAGTTTGGCCTGTTTTCATGTCTGTTGTCATCTACGGACGATGCCATCTTCCTTTCTTCTTCTTCCTCAACTTCTCTTGACAAGTATTCTTCTTCTTCAGCCGCAGCCGCTTGTAGCAAATGCTGCTGGCCCAATGAGGGGTTTCCCAGGCCCCTGAAGTAATTCCGGACCATATCAGTCATCTCTCCTTGATCACGTCTCTAGTGAACGACGAGAGGTAGTTGTCAACCTCGCACCGGGGGCATGTAAGCCAGTCGAGCTCTCTCTGTCGGCTGGTTGAATCTTCTCCCCACAGCTGGGACATTGGCCTATCTAACACAGGCGTTGAAAATTTCTCGGCGCGGAGCATCCACGGCCATTTGTTCTTCTTTCGGGTCCAAGCCCCTCTCATTTCTTCTCCCAACTTTCTCCGATTTAGGATTGCGGAGGTAGACGGGCACTTCCTCATGGGCAGGTTGGATCCGCTTAGGGACCCACACTTGCTTGAACTTCTTTGGCTATGGGGCTAGCTCCTTCCGACCTCGGTGGCCTTCTTCTTCTCTCTCAGCTCTCTTCCCGAATAAAGCCTAGAAGGAGTTGTGTGTAGGGATGGTAGGGACCACCCAGTCTGGGACAGCTTGGGCATCATGATGATTTAGGAAGACTCGGACACCCCCAATAAGAATAGATTTCCCAGATGCGGAGAGATGCTCGTTAACAGTAGTAGCATTATTCCTCTGGATGGGGCGAGCCCCGTGAGTGATGTGGTGCACCAGGCAGCTGACAACCTGGACTGGGCCTCTCAGTGGGCCTGCATAGCATCGGGTCGCTAGGATCCCATCCTTTTTGTTAGTCTTCTCCCCGTAGGGCTCCGGGGACTCCACTTGCAGTAGATCGGCGAAGGCAAGCCCCAAAAAATTGGGGAAGTAAACCGCCAATGGGAATGTGCCAAAAATGGTGGGTATTGCCAAGTACCCGTGTGCAGCATGGCAGGCAACGATTGTGGGGCCAAAAGTGAGAGCAACAAGTCCCATCGACATTATCGTTTCATGCAATAAACAGGCAAATAATCAGTATCCTTGGGGAGAGCCTCGGGAGGCCTCATATCTTGGCAAAGAGACGAAGGGAGACTCAGTCCCACCGGACGTGCCAGCTTGTGGGGGGAGTGATTATTCTCCTTGATTTAAAAGGGGAAAAGGCATGCCAGTCACTGGAGTGACAAATCTATTATGCGCTCGATCTGACTTGGTCAATCGATTGTGAAGTTCGAGTCGGGACCGGAAGTCCGCCATACCATGAAGGTCATGGCATTAATTACATCCTCCGAGAAAGAGGAAAACCCTTGATTAATTACCAAGATAGGAAGCCACCGGGGTTATGCGAATCTGAAAAAGAATACAAACTAAGCAAAATTAGCGAAGCTATGAGAGGGATTTATTTATTGATTTAATCATGAGGGGCAAGCATCATTTGGAACATCCGAGCCTCGGTATGGGGCAGAGAACTTAGGTTCGGAGATCACCATCACACATAGCGAGAACTTTCAGTTGGGCGTAACCCAACCTTCCACTGGACGCCATTTGATATACCAAGATTTGGTCATACAACCATGCATGCAAGCAATGGCAGATGTAATTATACGTAAGGTATATAGATATGATGGAAGTAAGTCAAGAACCATCGTTGTCCACTTCTTTGGGCCTTGGAGAGTCGCTCAACTTCGGAGGAGACGTCGTCGTGAGAGAGACTTAGAGAGCAGGGTTTATAGAGAGAAAATAGGGAGAGATGGAGAGAATGAAATAGAGAGAGGTGAGAGGGTGATTACAACAAAGGATAAATAGAAAGAAAATAAAAATAAATGAAAATAAGTGAGTGTGTGCGTGAGTATGAGTTAGAGAAGAAGAGATGGCGGTGTAGAGGGATGGGTCGACCCGTGGAAGGAGGAGGTCGACCCTTCTGTGGCAGTGTGTATGAGGTGTGAGAGGGAGAGGGGTGAAGCGTATGTGTGTGTGGAGAAGCTAGGGAAAGAGGCAAGGACTCGGAGAAGAGAGATGGCTACAGCGGGTTGCAGGTGGAGTTAGAGAGTGGGAATGAGAGACAATGGGAGGCTAGTGTGCTTGTGGGCGTATGGTGGAGGGGAGAAAGGGAGATAGAGAGATGAGCAGGAGATAGAAAGAGAGCCGTGAAGGGGTTGGGACTGAGCAACGATGTGTGTGGAAGGGAGATGAGCCGGGGGTGTTACGTGCAAGTGTGTGTGTGAAGAAGAGAAAGGTCGGGAGAGAGAGAGAGATTAGCAGGAGGTGTGGATGGTGATCTGCAGGTGTGTGCGTGCGGGTTAGCGAACAGAGAGAGGGGGAGTGGAGAGGAAGAAGAAGAGTTGGGAGGGTGTGTGAAGGAGAAAGATGAGGAGAGAGAGAGAGATGAAAGGGGAGGCCACTGGCGGTGCGATGGTGCCAAGGAGAAGAGACTAGCAGTGGAGTGTGTGAGACGATGAGAGGGGGGACCGTGGTGCATCTGAGTGCAATGTAAGCAGGGGGAGAGAGAGAGAGGGCGAAGACAATGATCTGAATGCATGTATGTGCTTGCAGAAGAGAGGCGGATGTGAGTGGTGTAGGTGACGGGAGGCTAGTGGCGGATGGTGTTCACAAGTGAAGGCAGAGGATGAGTGGAGGCCTGCGGGTGAGTGCGCAAAGAGGTGATGAGACGCCACGACCGGTGGAGTAATAGGGAGAGGAGAGTGAGCCGGAGTGGCCGTGTCGGGGAGAGAAGGAGAGGGGTAGCATGATTAGTGGATGGCGACGGTGGTGGCCCGGAGAGGGTTAGTAGGTGGTGGCGAATGTGATGCAGGCAGAGCTTGTAGGAGAGAGAGGGCGCAGAGGCGAATGGCGGATGGTGGTGCAAGTTGAGCTAGAGAGAGAAAGAGAGGGGGAGGGCCACTGTGGGTTGGTTGGACGGAGGCCACGAGGGGCTATCATGACTATGCAAAGAGTACCGAGAGATGGAGGGAGGTGCGGTGGTGTGTGAGTGTAGTAGACAAAAGGGAGAGAGGGAGAGAAAGGAATGCCAGAGAAAGGGAGGGGCTGCGGTTATACAGGTGGTGCCCGCGGGAGAGAAGGTCACGAGAGAGGGGGGTGGCGGTGCAGAAGACATGCGCTGCGTGTAGTGTGACGGGAGAGAGAGGCCGAGACAGAGAGGAAGAGAGGGACGTGAGGAAGGAGAAGAGAAGGAGTAGTGCAGGGTGCTACGGTGTGTAGGAAACCGAAAGAGAGAGGGAGAGGTGTCGGAAGAAGAGTTCGCTGGCCAAAGAAGAAGAGAGTTCAGGCTAGGAAGAATGCTGAGAAAGTCCCCTCTGCGAGAGAGGGCATCGTGCGGTTTTATAGGGCCAAGGGTGAGGGTGTTCCTGTAGCTCCCTACGACCTGTATGCCTCCTATCCGCGCCGCTACCAACTACCTATATGTCTGCCGCTACCAACTGCCTATATGTCTGACACATTGCTAGCGTCGGCCCATTTAATGCTTTCTATCTCCGTATGTGATTTGCTGCGCCCTCTATGTGATTTTCCTGTTGTTATGATTGCCTTGATACGCTGCTCTACATGCGTGCCTATAACGTGGGGGACCTCATGTGAATTGTTCATAAGATTGTGGGATTATATAAAAAATTATGGGAAGGTCCCTCAAATAAGAGAATTCAAATTTATGTTAAACCCCTTCATCACACAATATGCTTCATCATTTATTCTTCCATTTAGTTTATTCAAAATGACTTTTGTAAAAACCAACCTTATAAAAATTACTTATGCAATCCTCTTAAAAATGTCTCAAGTCCCATTATTTTTAGAAAAATTCTCTATTTCGCATGAGACCGAGATTAACACATGAAATTACATGATTAAGTTTCTTCTTCGCTAGAGCCTGGCCATTAACATGACCTCCACTTTCACTAGAATGGGTTGCTTTGGCTACCTTCCTTGCTTCATCATCATCTAGGCATCTCATGAGCATTCTATTAGTAGCATGCATGTACAATTCTCCTGCAATGATAGTGTACTTCGCGGCAGCTCTTCTTATAGACTTACGCTGCTCGGCATTTGCCCATTCTGGGAATGATCCGTCTCTGCAATACAACCCGATCTCATGATACTAGGGCAATTCTTCTTCCTCCAGGATCTCTTCCAACTCTGTTAAAGATACTTCCTTCAATTCTTTCTTCTCAGTCTTCGCCTCCACAGTTTTCCTAAGGTTATGATACCAAGGATCTTGATGAGAGGGTGCGTCCAGTCTCTGAACGACAATAGTCTCAGTACTCCAACTGAGAGGAAAAGATAGAGAGGAAGCGATTGATGCCAGAGCATCAGCGAGAATGTTCTGAGATCGAGGGGTATAGATGTAGATTAATTTACAGAATTGCCGAACCAGGAGCATGACCAAATCTTAATATGGCTTGAGCTTAGGGTCACGAGTGCGGTAACAAGACAGAACTTATCGCAGGACGAGCTGAGAGTCTCCTATGATCTTCAAGTGGCGCGCACTGAGGAGGTAAGTGTGCTTCAAACTATCTAGGAGAGCCTCGTACTCAGAGATGTTATTGGTAGCAGAAAATCGAAGCTAATAAGTGAAAGGGATCGTCACCCCTTCCAGAGTGAGAAGGACAACACCTATCCCTCGGTCTTGAGAATTGAGCGCACCATCAAAGTGTAGAGACCATACGGGATGATGAGAGATAGCAGAGAGATGCTCATCAGGGAAATCATCCTAAATAGAGTCAGTGTGAGGAATGGAAAGATGGGCAAGATGCTCAGCGATGACATATCCTTTGACTGCCTTCTAAATAACAAACGTGATATCGAACTAAGAGAGGAAGCTCTGCTAGTGAGCTAACCTACTAGAAAGGACGGGCTTTTCTAAGAGATAGTGAATTGGGTCAATTCTAGAGATCAACCTAATTGGGTGGGCTAGAAAATAGTGTTTTAGCTTCTAAACTACCCACACTAAGGCGGCACAAGTCTTTTCCAAAGTAGTGTATTTAGATTCTACCAAGTTAAACAACCTGGAGAGATAATAAGCTACCCGCTCTTTCCCTTCATCGTCTACTTGTGCTAAATGACAAGCCATCTGAAGATCTGGAGGCGTTGCTCGACTGGGACGTTCTATCTCGAGTCTCCCTCCTTCCCCAAGAAGCGGAGCTCCATTCGGTGACTCGAGCGATTTCTTCTCATTTTTCTCCCCAGACTGTGCAGTTCTGTCCTCCCTGGGATTGAATTGACACCCTATCTATGACTAGTCTTTGAATGCAACATATGCAATGAACACTATGCAGGGAGTTTGATGAATTATACTTATAAACATCTAGACTGCTCTACGTGCAAATTTTGACCCATGGTACTGGGCGGAGGACCAGCCTCTACAAATGATGTGGGTTTCTGGATGGACATAATCTTCCCTTCTCCCAGCGTACCATTTTATATACCATCGAGTCTTACATGACAATGCAGTGCAAGTGCAATCCTATGTGCCTCTTAAGAAAAGAATTTTATAAATGATGGTTTGCTAAGCACATATACATACAACAGATTTTCAAATATTGTATAAGATGTGCATTATGATACATGCAATCATTAAACACATGCAATTCAGATTTTTGATCTACAAATGAGTGTGCAAATGAGTTTTCTATAACTATGTATGACTTTTGCAGATTGCATATGCACAAGTGAAGGTCTACGCATGAGCAGACTAAATTAAGCATCAAGAGATTTGTTAATAACAATGCAAATATCAAATTCAGATGTAAACGTGTATGCATGAGATTCTACTAATAGATCAAACATGATGTGCAACTATCTGAAAGGAATTATTGAAAAATCAAATAATCAAACTAGTGAGATGTAGAAATAGGATTTTACCATACTCAGGTGTCTTGGCTTAATGAACCCCATTTTTATTCTTTGGTCCCAAGGCACACCTACAAAACACTTCTTCATTTTGTGCATTTAGGTGCCCAAGTCTCCTTGGGTCCTGAAGTGTTAGTAGCACCATCGAAAGATGCTTTCCACAATTTTTGAGCTTTCACATTTTCAAATTTTATTAATCGACAATCAAACATAGAGTGCCCAAATTTTCCATAATAAGGAGCCATCGGGGCACATGCTATGGCAAAGCTCCTTAGGCTCGTGGGATCATAAACAAGTCTGACTTGGGACGGTATGATGTAGGGAAGGTCATTCCCTATTTAATTTATTTCATGGGACTTGCGTGAGGATCACCGATCATTCCCCTTAGAAGGTAAGGAGAAAGTAGGCCCAGGGTAGATTGAAATACTAGGAGTGGTAGCTTCTAGTGCAGGGTTCTCGGCCTGGAGTTGTAGTGGGGGTAGGGATCTCGGCGCGGGCAGCAGGCTTCTCGACGCGGTGGCAGAAGGAGTTTTCGGCCTGGCATGGTGGCAAGGATAGGGTTTTGACGCGGACAGCCGGCTTCTCGACGCGATAACCCTCGCACCGAGGGCTGAGGGGCGCACCGAGAGGGTTCGACGCCGAGAGGGTTTCAATGGTCTCCGGCACTCTGTTCCAAGGTTTGTGAGGGTTTTAGATTTTGACAGGGGAGAAATCGAGAGGTTGAGGAGGTTGTCTTGGGGTTTTTTTTAGCGGGTTAACCCAGAGTGGAGATGGCTTCGAAGAATGGCAGGGGAATTGGGGTTCTCACGCATCTGGAGCCCCCGAGGATCGCAGTTCTGATAGGAGAGCCTGCTGTTTTATTTGGAGCTGATTGCAGTGAGAGATCACGAGATGGAGTGTCTCGGATTCTCAAAGCAAAGCTTTAGGGGCCCATAAAAGAGGGCTAAGCGCCACGTAGCTGACATGACTGTGAGATGCATAAACGGTCCAGGAATGACAAAACCCCATAACCCATGGGCAAGGATTAGGGATCTGCAACAATCTCCTCTAGAATGGAAAGAAACTAGAAGAAGAAAATATTGTACAGTCATATGAATGACTAATGAACGTCCCCAGTTATATACTCATCGATCAACTAGTGTGCGAGAGGAGCTAACACTAGTAGTTGCTCAGAGGGGAGAGAGATAGGAACCTCTAACTTTTATTCATGCAATCGGTCTCATCGTTTATACACATCGGACTTGAATCATAAAAGAAAGAAGATACAGGTCTTCATTCAACTCAAAAAAAAACCCACGGAAAGGGGGGAGAAGATACATCAGACGGAAAGAAACTAGGGAAAGAAAATACATTTAGAGAACAAAAGAGGATGGGGGAGGGCGGAGCATTGACTCCTCTCCCTCCCCCTTTACAACCCACCTTCTCTCTCTCCCTCTCCTTTGAATCTCAATAACACTCCGGGCTCTAGCTCTCTCTGGCTCTCCCTTCTCTTCTCCCTTCGCCTTTTTTCTCAGCCTCTTCTTTTCTCTCTTTTCTCTTCTGTTGTTGCTGCCGCCGTTGTTGCCCCTGCTCCAAGAGAACTGTGGTATTTATATTAGGGTGCCCCCCACCTTCTCGGCCTGCATGTCTTCGACGCGCCTTTCACGAAGGAGAGCTCCCAGTGCGCTACAGCGATTTTACTGGGCCTCCTAGCTGAGTAGTCGACGCCCTCACTTCCAGGCCCATCTAGTGCCCTCTTTTCATCATCCAAGATCCTTTTAATCAGCTTATCCTACTGTGTTTGATAACTGTGGCATTTGTGGCATCCTCTTGATCCCTGGCATCTGTCGAAACCCTTAGAAGATCGGTCTCATCAGTCAGTTGACTGGACGGGGGTTTAATCGACAATGTCATCATGATGACGATGGTGCCAGACAGTAGCTTCGCCAGAAGGGGCTTTAGCTGGGTAAGGTGTTGATAGTGGCGACTCTTCTTTAGTTCTGACTCCGTGGGATCTTCATTTCTGGTTAATTCATCTCTTTGGCCTCATCTTTATTCCTGTTCATATTTCAGATGTTAACAAATGCCCCCCACCTGCGGACGGCGTAAGCACAGGATAAGCGGCATGGTGTCTGCAGGTGCATCACTTAACTTTCCCTGAACATATTTCCCAGCTCTTCGACACTGGTTCTCTTTAGTCGTCGGTCTGACAGCTCGACTGTAATGCCCTTTTCTTTTCTATTTCTTTTATTTCTTCCAATTTTTTCCAAATCTTGGCTTAATACTCCTGGGGTAGCATCTCGGCGCGGGGCTTCCCGGCACGATGCTTCTCGACGCGGGGCTTCCCGACGCGATGCTTCTCGGCGCACCTTTTCCACAGGCGGTAGGGCTTCTCGGCGAGCTATTTGTCGCGTCGGGAACCCCCTTCTCCATGTTGCTATTTAAGGCGCCAAGAGAGAGTTTTTTCTTCATTTTTTACCTTAATCTCCGACTAGTGGAGGGTCACTGAAGGAGTAGACTCTCAAGCCACAGAAAATAACGTCACAACCGGACCAGTACGGGGACCATCCCTTGTACCCACACCATCGCACGGTGACTCCGGTCAGCAAAGAAACAAGACTATAACCCACTCGGGGTAGTCCAAAGCTTGACCGACCAACCGTGGTGCGTCACAGGCTCTGGCGGACCAGCCCTGGTGCACCACGATAACCTAACGGACCAACTCAGGCGCGTCAGGCACTCGGTGTGAAACGAACTGTAGCGCGCCTACGCTGGTGTGTCACAACACCTGATGGACCCAAATAGGTGCGTATAAGCACGATATGAAGCAAGTCGTAACACACTCCTCCAGGGGCGTTACGGTCCCTAACGGACCAATTCAGGCACGTTAGGTCACGGGACCAAACTGACTGTAACGCACACCTCTAGGGGCGTTACAATCCCTAACGGACCAGCTCAGGTGCGTCAAGTGGAAAGGTGCATCAACCTTGATGCGCCTTCCTAGGGGTGTCACAGTACCCTGACGCCCCTCTCAGGGTGCGTCAGGCGTCTATGACCCCTAACGATCCGAAAATAATGGTCGAAAACTAACGATCGAATCATCGCTCTGACGGTCGACCCTAGGGGCGTCACACCCCTGTGGCGGTCTATCGTGGGGCTGTCAGGCCCACAGATGCCAAGCTTGAAACTCAACGAAGCGTAACGCACCTCCTTGGGTGCGTTACGCACTGTGGCAGTCACTGGAGTGACCACCATAGTGCTCCGACGGCGAAATGGCAAACAAGACCCAAAAATGCCAACCACGCCCCCATACCTCCATGGGAGAGGGAGAAATCAAGGGGGAAGCTCCCCTGGGACCCCTAGCATGATTCTAGGCCATTACGACGCCGAATCGTGACTTAAATCCATAGATCGGGCGAACTCTCTCCAAATCATGATTTTACCCTAACCCGCTCAAAAACGCCCCTCTCGACTCCCATTCGGCCTACAAATCGTGGGGGATGACGGGATGAGCATAGGGATTCGTCCCCCTACCTTAATGGAGCGAAAGCTCTACCGAATCAATGTCGAAATCACGAAGAACGCTTTTAGAACCCTCGAACCTTCATGAAACTCCACGAGTTCTACGCTACCTCAATCGTCACACCGTCCCCGTCGTCGCCACGCTGCCACCCCGCATCATCTGCAGCCAGAGGGGACGCGCCGCGGTCATCGCCGGTCGAAGGGAGAGAGGAGGGGGTGCTCACGGTGGAGGAGAAGGAAAGAGGAAGAAGAAGAAAAGGTGAAAAGAATTAAAGAAATGCCCCTATTTATAGAAAATCTAAATTTTCAAAAAAATACCAAAAAATAGAAAATCACGTTTCTGCGATCCTCAGAACGCACCGATCGCAACGGTACCACTCACGCTCGGGTGAACGACTCGGTTCGCCCACAGCGGAGTTCCACAGGATTTGTCGAAAATCGGATCGGGAATCGAAAAAACGCGCGAAAAAGTCGCGGAACATCTCCGGGCTTCCGAAACAACCCCGGATTGCGCCGATCCAAACACGAAAGATGCCCGAAATGTAATTTAGGACACAACGGAGCTAGAACACTCTGAGAAAATAGATCCAGGATCTGAAAATAAGGATCCGAAAGGTCCGGGATATTACAGGAGCCTCCCACTATGCCACCTCTTTCCTGACCGTAATTCTTCAAGTTTTAGCTAAACACTTGACTATGGAAAAATATGATCTAAACCTATTTTACCAGATTTTTCACAAAGACTGAGTGTATCTGGTCTAACAATTCAAATCCCTTATCGACTTAATATCGTTAAACATGATGCTTTCTTGTCGGCATGATCTCTTAAACATGATGCCTTATTATCCACTTAATATCGTTAAACATGATGTCTTTTGTCCACATGATGTCTTAAACATGATGTCTTCTCATCGACTAAATGTCGTTAAACATGATGCCTTAAATCTTCCTGGAACTTCTCTTACAACTATTTAAATTTTTGCCAGATCTGTACTTCATTACATAAGCTTTACTTTGAAATTCTTTGGCCATACTCATTAAGTGGAAGTCTAAATATACGTGGGATCTATGATCCATAACCTCAATGTCTGGTATTAGTGGGGCCTGATCAGGTCATGGGAGAAGCACCTGAAAGTACTTGTGCCTATGGGAGTTGACTGACCAGGTGTGATATTGCACCAAAGTGCTTGACTTGCTTATGGGTTGCAGAGCAGAGACGACAAGAAAGCACTCTGGAATGAGCTTCTTCTCTACCACAGCAACTTCGGCCGGCCATGGTGTCTTGGGGGAGGCTTCAACACCATTGTATCTTCGTTAGAGATGTTAGACGACTACTCCCCTCCAGAAGAGATGAAAGGTTGCAAGAGTTTTATCATTGAGGCAGCAATGATTGATGTTCACATGTCCAACTCCCACTTCACCTACTCAAACATGAGAGCAAATCCTTCTCACTCTAGGCTACACAGGTTTCTTGTCTCTGTTCACTGAGAGGACAACTCCCCTCACCTGGAGGCCTTTGGCTTGGCGAGACCTACCTCTTACCACAAGCCTATCCTACTTAGGACTTCTAGTAGGCATAGATGGAAAACGTAGTTCAGGTTGGAAAGATACTGGCTCAAGGAAGAGGATTTTTTAGATACGATCAATAGAGTATGGTGCACCCAGAGGCAAATGGAGTCAGCTATGGCTAGGCTGTTTGGCGAATTGAAGACTTTTGCAAAGGAGTTGACTAAGTGGGGGGCCAACAAAACTCTTTTGGGTAAAGCAACAAAGGGCAAGATATTGGAACAATTGGAGGATTTTGATGCTTTGGAGGAAACATGCCAATTGGGTGAACTTGACGAGATTTAGCGGGGCAAGCTCAGGAGTGACTTTGAAGAGATTCTTATAAAAGAGGAAATCAACTGGAAGTAGAGGCTGAGGCGAAGGTGGATAAAGGAGGGTGAGAGGCACACATCTTACTTCTAGAGGGTGGTGTCTGGAAGGAGGAGGCTCAATTGTGTCAAGTGTATTGGGGATGATAATCAGATAATTACTACACCAAAAGACATATAGAGGCATGTCTTAAACTTCTATTTGCGGCTTTTCATGGAGGAAGAGCCAGTTAAACCGTCCATAGATGAGGACCTCCTCCCTCACCTTATAGAAGAAGACAATAAGAATCTCTCTCGTCCCTTTGAAGAGGAAGAGGTAAGGATGGTCGTCTTCTCTCTTGTAGGGGACAAAGCTCCTGGTCCATATTGTTTTGCTGTTAGTTTTCTAGTAATAGTGCTGGGATATCATCAAGACAGATGTTTTTGGAACAATTTGGAAATTCCAGGAAGGGAGGGTCTGCTTGGGAGGTATCGACAAGCCTCTACTCATATTTATTCCTAAGAAGCAGAGTGCCGAGATCTTGAGGGACTATAAGCGCGTTAGTCTACTAAATGGGATCTATAAAATTATCATAAAACTGTTAGCTATGAGGCTTGACTGCATCACGAACAAGATGGTTAATGGCTATCAAGGGACATTCTTTAGAGGGCTTATCATATAGAAAAATGTTTTTGTTGCCCATGAGTGTTTACATGTTTTGAATGAATAGAGGAGGAGAGGACTGGTGCTCAAGCTTGACTTCGAAAAAACTTATGATTGGATTAATTGGTAGTATCTGTTTGATGTTCTTGGCAAAATGGGCTTTGATGACAAACGGATTGGCTGGATATGGGCTTGTCTCCAATCAGCTAGGTTTACTATCCTTGTTAAAGGGAAACCATCACAGTACCTCTGTAGTGATAGAGGGCTTAGGTAAGGGGATCCATTGTCCCCATTTCTATTTGTTCTTGTGGTTCACAGTTTGAGCAGGATGTGGTTGAGAGTAGAATCCCATGATCTCATTAGGGGGTTCCAGGTCTCCCTTTGGGGACAAGTCATCTCCCATCTTCAATATGTTGATGAGACTATTCTATTTATGGCGAAGGGCGAGGATCAACTATATAATATCA
The DNA here is from genome assembly GCA_024336825.1 of Amorphophallus titanum. Classification (NCBI taxonomy): domain Eukaryota; kingdom Viridiplantae; phylum Streptophyta; class Magnoliopsida; order Alismatales; family Araceae; genus Amorphophallus; species Amorphophallus titanum. The sequence continues at coordinate 26,328 of JANBPO010001113.1, forward strand.
AACTAATGCTGGAGCTTCTTCAAGAGGTTAGCGGGCTTAAAGGTCAACTTTGACAAGGGCCAGGTACTTGGTGTCAGTGTGGAGAAGGGAGTCTGTGAGACCACGAAATTTTTTGCGTAGGAAAAATAGGCATAAGGTGTTCTTTTTGAAAAGAAACATTCCTCTGTATATAGAGGGCTCATTCCGTGAGTGCACATAATATCAGACGATTCGGATTCGGGTGTTGGACCTCTCCCCACTAACCAGAGTCAGTGTTGATTTACATCGGCCTAACGTCCGAACACCTTTGTTTAACTATCAAAGAAACCCCAAAGTCTTCTCCATAGGTTCAGACGCCAAGGGCACTCTCTCTGGGAGGGCTCACAATGTGCATCCTTGTTTTATCAATTCTGGTCACATGCGCCGAGGAGGCTGCTTCACTGGTTCCATCTTGGGGTCGATAGCC